>JAPSES010000228.1:16748460-16763470 GCA_029822895.1 Maxillicosta whitleyi
ATAATGCTTTTGTTTATTCTGTGGGAGCAGCCGCACCGACTGAATCCAACTCTGATGAGGATGATTAAGACGGAGAAATTAATCGTGGTGTTTTTAGTGAACTCAAAAATCACGAAACCAAACCAAACAAAGAGCGAGCGCGGGAAGCTGATTGGCTCTGACAGTTTGTGTGGTGTGTTGATATTTGAAGTTCTTTTGCCCCCGTCTGGAATGTGAATTCCACCGTGTTCGGCTCAGAAATGCAGTTTAGTCCCGGTTGATTTTAGCTAATTAAGCCAGACTCCTGAATGTTTTGATGTAAGTCAGTGATTAGAGGGCTTTGAGAGGGTTTGGAAATGAAAGCCAAACACTTGTGCCCCTGTTCCCTCTGTAGTTATGTGTGGACTTTGGGATTAACTTGAGTAAAGGTGCATTTCACAGATCAATATCAGTAGTGTGTTCTACGTCCAGTCTCACATCTTGAAAATACACTACTATATATTATAATATTCCGCAGCAGAAATGAGTCACGCTGAGGTCGTTCATTACTTACATTTTCATTCGAAGCAGGACCAGAACATTCACCACATTTTTGGGAAACGGGGGAAAAAAAAAAAAAAAATCACCTGCCATGTGTGTGGAATATTTCCATCAATGGTCAAAACATGGCAGTTAGAGCAGGGGTAGTGTTGCAATAAATAGCCCACACTTAAGACAATTTCTTATCACTTTTTTAAGGTGGGCCTCTGTTTTATTGACTGCTGCTTTCAAGCATTTGACCTACAGCCATCAGCACTTCTCTCCCACTTGTTATCTCCACTTCTTTCTGTTGCTCCCTCATTCTTTCTACCTCCCTTATCTGTCCTCCACTCTTCTTTTTTTTCCTTTCCCTCATCCCCCCTCCGTTGTCTCTCTCCGTTTCCCCCCTTTTTCTCTCGGTTGGGAATGCAAAACTTGTAACCCTGTTGATGACCTCTCAGGGAGGGCCATAAATCCACCAATGTGAGATAGTGGGAGCAATACAAAGAGGAATGAAGGGATGGTAGCCTGCTCGTTCATCAGACACTTCAGAACAAATTATAGCTCTAAATTTCAGGAACTTCTAAATGTCAGAGCCTTTTATCGCGATGGCAAACCTGGAAAAGTGATGATTTAAAGGGCGGCATAAAAAGTTTTCACAATAATATTATAACACTTGATATTTACACTCTAATCGTGGTAAGCAGTGATGAAGCATATATTGAAGTCAAACAACTAATACCACACTGAAAAGTTTTTACAGGCTCTTGTCAGTGCTTTGTTTGTAAAGATGGCGTTTATGGATTCTGTTCATTGAGTAAATGTTGCATAAACATAATGTTAACCTTACTTTGTTCTACTTTTGGTTGTTTGTGAAAAAGTAATGCACTATATTCAAAGACCATCATACGTTTCTAATGTTAATAACAAGCATTATTTTATTCATGTACTTATTTTATGGTTTTATTATTTTTGGGCTTCTTTTTTTTTTGGATTCCTCTGGAGGGATGGTCATTGTTTTGGTGTTTAATAGGTATTTGTAGCTTACAGTAATGTCAGGAGACAAAAAGGGGTGGGATTAATGAAATAATCTTTTTAAGTGTTTACTTCTTCCTACTCCTGTTCAGATGTTCAAAATAATAGTACAAATGTCTTAAGTATTTCTTTTGTATAATAGGATAAACTTCCTTTTTGTGTTGTTTTCTGTTGGTAATTTGCTTGTTTTTGGGTTGTGTTGTGATTTTTACACGTCTGAAACAAACATTTATTCAGTCAGTCATACTGTTGCGTTCTTGTTAGAATTGTGTCATTCAAAAAAGTCAACTCTATATGAACTCAGGACTCGGTTCAAAAATATGGTATGCATTTCATCCAGCTAATCCATGAGGGTTTTAAAGTGTTTATTTAGATTAACGCAGAACTTTCCTTTTTCGTAATCCTTCAAATTCAAAATTAACACATTCGTCGCCTAAAATGGAAATACTCAAATAAACTAACGTACAATAAATAAGTAGTATTCCATTACTGACTTCTACAACCTATTAAGAATAAATTAGATTAAAGTCAGTGGCGTTGCACATGCAAATGGAAGGGCACCTTCAGGTCTGCTGGTTTGATGATGTTCTCTGGTCTGATCCACATGGATCTAACGCTCAACAGATGAACTCACTGAGCAGAGCACATCCCATGAATGATTTGATTGCCTGTAGTGAATGTGCCGATATGTTTAGATGGTGTGAAAGTCTGAAAATGCAGACAGGCCTGTACGTAACACAGTGGCAGGTCCTCTCACACCAAAGTCCACCCTTTGCAGCCCCTATACATCACAACCAAGTGCGTTCCCTGTTTGCTCCCAGATAATGCTATCAGAGCTGATAACTGCCCCTGACCCCCTCCTCACCTCGACCCGTAGGCATCCCCCACATGCATTACCAGCCCTTGGCAAAGATCCAGAGGGGTGAATGAGAGAGATGCCGGTCCCCCACACTTGATCCCCATCCATCCCATCCTTTAACCCCCATGTCTGTCTGAGTTGGCCAGACTGCAGCGTAGATAGACCACGACATGAAAGCTCATCGCCACCACGCCCCGACTCAATCAGCCACCGTTGGCCAGCGAGAATCCCCAGGACACCCTCCATTTTCCCCTCCCCCGGCCGCTCTTGTTTTGATAGCTGCTGATGTCATTCCAGACATTTTTTCACAAATTAGGGGGCTGAAATTACGGGGCCACCTCGCCTCGCTTTGCCTCGCCGTGTTGTGCCAGCCCGACGGGAGCTTAATCCCCAATATCAAAGTTTGGCTGTTGGCTCGAGCATTACGGGATACGGTGGCCGCTGTCCGAACCCATCCACCCCCCCACCTGGTATTCGAGGTGACAGAAAGTTGAATCTGAGTTCCAGCAGCTATGGGGAGGTGTAGGCGAGGAGAGGGGTTGTTACAAATCACCAAATGATAGGATAGAGTTTTGGGAGGGCGAGTTAAGGGCAAGGGAGTCTCAGGGATGTCAGTTCTGGCCGGGTGCTTTTTTTTGTGGGAGAGACATATAATGATGGGAGATGATAAGATTACCGAGGGTTAGTGGTAGCTGTAGCAATGGAGGGGGGGTGAAAATGGGTGAGGATGGGTAGTGTGGGGCTGGATGGGGGGTGTTTGTCATGAGGGAAAGCCCTTAGTTGCTAAGAAACCGGTGGGAAACATTTGTAAATATAGCCATCCTGTGTTCTAGATCTTGCAGCTGATAGGAGACTATTTTTGTGAATGGTATTCAAAAACACATAGACGGTGGATCAGAAAACATATGGTAAGAAAGCTGCAAAAAAGTTTAGGGTAGGAAATATTTTAGTTAATTTGGAAGGATTTTTTTTTTTTTTTTAAGTTTTAAGTCATTCATAAAGTGTGGGCTGACCCCTAATAAATAACACGATAAAGAAACTTCACAGCACACAAGCAGGAAGACCAATGACTCCTCAGTCCCCTGAAAGGCTGTAATTGCGGTCATCTTCGATATTGACTTTGTCATTTTTACAGCTCCTCTAGATGGTTCTCATGAGCGCCCTGCCAAGAGAGCCTCATTGGAGGCAATGCAGTTAATGGTTTCAGACATTTACTCTCTGTGCCCTGCTACAATGTCAGCGCCAGAACTGCCTGTGTGTATTGCGGCCATGTCTATGTCTGCATGTGTGTATGTTGGAAATGGCTGCCTCAGTTATTATCAGGGTAATCCTGAAATTGGAGACAGTATTAGAGTTGGGCATGTCATTCAAGGGCGGGATTCCGTCTGTGTATTGACTACCGTCGCTTCCAATTAGACAAAACATTTCCTCAAAGCCTTGCAGATCATGGGGACTAACGCACTCCTTTTTGGATGTTCACTACAGACAAACTGGCCATTACTTGCTAAATGAGATCTCTAGGTATTTCCAAGTATACAACTTTGTCCTCCCTAACCTCCATGCTTCTCCTCCCTGCTCTCTGCCTCTCCCTCCTTTCCTTTCTCATCCTCACCTTTAGCCCGGGCTGTTGTTTTCCCATGAATCCTCGTGTAATAGGTGTGGATATTATCCTGCTTGGCCCGTGTCGGGTGACAGTGTGCTCAGCTTTGGGCCGTTGGAGTCTGCAGGCCTGTCACTGTGGCCCCTCTAGACGCTGCTGATGGAGTCATTTGTTTTTGCACATTAATTCAATTCTGTCCCCAGACCAGGGCTGGACACCTGCTTTCCATTGCGGTGAAGAAGTGGGGGTAGCAGAGGGGCGGTGGGTGGGAATGGGGGGGGCTGGGTAGGGGGCTAGTTGGGCCACCTGCCGATGTTATTACAGTAGAGCGGCACCTCGGCGAACACACCCACACACTCTGACAGCCTCGGACAGTTATTCATGCTTTGTGTTTCTAAAAAAACGACACATAACGACGTCTGAAAAGACTTCACAGGCCGCACTTAAAAGTAACTGCCATTACATAATTCATTTGAGATATTCATTAAGTTATGTTTGACTTTTCTAAACAAGCTGTCCTGTCTCACACATGTTTGATTAACCTTATAATTCTTCATACAGGGCACATACTGTGTGAAGTGGATAAACTTTACTGTTATGGTGCACTGAGGTTGGCTCACTCAGCACTCTGCCAGTTGTAGAAATTCCGTCAGTGATTTCCGCTGGTGGAGGTGAGGAGAGCTCTGGTGCTAACACTGTAACAGTTGGTCTATTGTTAGACCTGCTCACCCATGTGGACGGTGATGGACTGTGTGGGCTGGACCAGGCCTACAGTACACTGCCCCCCAGTGATCAATACATCCCTGTGCCAGAAAAATATGACTGAAAGCACATCCACGGTTACCTACTGTTCACTGATTTACGGTTTGAGGAGAAAAATGAGACTGTGTTGATGATGCAGGATTATAGATATAGACATGTATATAGTAATATTGGTCCATGCAAAGATACAACACAGACATTTGTATATATGTTACATTTTCATGTATTTATAGACCTTTATATGGACTTACATTTATTTTTCTATTTATTCTTTATTCTATGTGTCACTTTATTATTGAATGTATATAGATCCATATATTGTAATAATAATAATAATAATAATAATAATAATATGTTTATTCCATTCTTCTGTTTTTCCTGCCACTGTCTTTGTTCTGTAAAAGTGCTCTTTGCCATACCATACAATAAAAACTATTCTGATTCCGGTTATGACGAGACTGAAATTAAAATGTATCTAATTGATTTAATGATTTTCACTCTGAATTCGGGCTTTATCTCAAGTTCAAGGACCTTTATATTAACTTACATCCATTTTGTAGAGATGTATCGTAATCCTAATCTTAACCTAACAAAAACTAATCTAGCAGCAGTTGGGGCTGGTTTCGTATGCGAGCCGTGTCCCCATAGTGCACAAAAAAATTAAAACCAAACACTCATTAGATTTCAGTGTGTTCAGAGTCATTACATTGACTTTTAATTGATTTCTTAGAGACTCACTTTAACCATTACATAACATTACATTAACCTTCATTGTGTCCCCATAGGGTGTCGGAGTCTCCACAAGCCAGAGCAGAAACAGATTGATGTCATCAAATTATAACACACACACACACACACACACACACACACACACACACACACGAGTCACACAGGAATTACACTTTAACATCTATTAGATATGGATCTGCTCATCACCAGTAACCTGCAGCTAGTAATCCAATATCCAGTCATATGATTGAAATCTGGCAGTGCTTAGCAGCAGCCTGGTCACAGACTGCCCAGTAGAGCAGCATGTGTGTGTGTGTGTGTGTGTGTGTGTGTGTAAGTCTGCATATTTTTACATGTGTTGCACTGGAGATATCTGTTTTTAGTATTACTGCATATCAAGGTCCTGCACATGAAATGTCCTGAGGCGAGTCAGAGAAAAAGGTGTGAAATAGAGAGCTGTGTTTCTAATCAGACCCCTCCAGAAGTGTAAAATGATGACATTTATGGATCAAGTTTAAGGTTAAACATCCACATTCGTGATGTGCCGTGTATACAAAGTAATCCCAGGTTCCTCTGTTGTGTTTGTTTGTAGGGGGGAAGGCACGGATTTTTGTATACCTGTTGTATATCTGCAATCAACAGACAGTTACACAGACACGTAAACTGTGGTAAGCCAAGAGTTATACAGAGTTTTTCCCATTACAAAATACCCCACACAGCTATTCAGTCAAGACTTTACATTAGGGGGCCCTCGCCCTATAATCAGTAGCATCAGTGAATTGTGTAGTTTCACAGTCAAGGACACTGTAATTGAAATACATTCGGCCTGTGCGCCTCCCCATCCACTTTGAAGCTTATACAGTATGTACCTTTCTCCTCTGACATAAGGTAAATAGGAAACTAAAAGCTGATGTAACGTGTTGCCTGCTCTGCAATCAGCCCACTTACTACTGGGCCGGACCCAATCAATGCCTGCCTGTCGGGCTGCCTGCTGCCCAGATGTAGCCTCTGTCTTAAGCCCCTGCTTGTTTAAGAAAGCTCTGTCCTGGAAGTAGGTTTTGCAAACCAAGGCTTCCCCTGGAAATGACCAATTAGGGGGTAATATGGACCTGGTTTCCTCCGTGCCAGTTTGAATTGGTGTGCTGGCGCTATAATGCGATACGATCTGAGAGATACATGGATGGAAGTGGTTTGGAGTAGCATGAAATGGTTCCCCCACCACCTCCCTCTCCCTCTCCACCCTCCAGGAGTAAATTGGAGTACATAATTACTGCAATACCATGTGAGCCTAATTGATTACTGCTCCCCCTTGGCCATTGGCAGAGGATTGTGTGTCTGAACAAATCTTTAGTGGCCACACATCCAGTTTGGGCTGCACTGATCGGCCTTGGATGTAATTTCAATCCCCTAACTTCTTCTTTTTTTTTTTTTAGAACAGTCATCCTTTAGTTCAAGTGCGCTGCAGCAGATGCAGTGACCTCTTGTCCAAACAGAATTGTAGTCAAGCAGAATATTTCAAGGATTGCTCATCATGATACAATAAGTCCATGAAATATTGAAATATTCATCCTAAACAGAACAGAATATTGAGTTGCATATTAAAAACCGATTTCAATCATTCTGTAACAAACCATGTTACTGGAAATATTCATGAAAATATTGAATAAGTAGTTCAACATTTCTATACATCTGCATCATATATGTATTTCTAAACCCACTTTTATTAGACTGTGGTTCATTTATTTGTGTATTTGGAACCTCATAGTTCATACACTTTGAATTTGAACCCTCCAGCTGCTGCAAAACTATCTTTATATTAATTCTGGCAAAACTGAAGTGGATTTCTACAACCTGTTTTAATTCCTGCTTAATTTTTCTATGTTTTACAGACCTGTGGAGTTAAATTAATGAAGACTTTAGACCCAAGTATAGCATTTACAGTTCATGTAGACCACAGGGAAATGTTGGAAAATGAGGAATTCCATTTAAAAACAGCTAAATATCACTGCTTTAACAAAATGTAAGAATACAGTAGTAACGGCAGCAGAATGTACTTAGAGTATTGAAGTAGAAGTACTGGTTTAGTCCTTTTGACTAATGTCTAATGATATATGACATCATTAGATTATTGATTCTAAAGTATCCATGTTATTTCAGTATATTACTGGTGTTTCTGATGGATGTGGACCTAGTCTGAATTACTTCCTATCTATTTTTATAGACACCAGATAAATCAGAGGGCTCATCACATGATTAATGGAGGGAAAGAAGGAAAAACAAAGTTCTGATACACAAATCTGTTTCCAGTTTTTGGACTTCTTGTCCAATGTATGATTTATGGTGAGATATTGGATGATCTGAAGATCTATTGAAATGAAACCATGTGAGAAAGTTAGAGGGGAAAAAACACTGTTGAAGCTGTTGACAACTCATTGACATCTGAATTGTGTGCCTGACCGCACATGACTTTTTTTAAATTTTATTTTATTTTTTTTTAGATATTCAAGGCTAGAAAGGTTGGAAGTCTGTATTTGAAAAATGTGTTATATTATCCACTGTGTAAAATGTTCAGTCAGTTAGCAAATAAGGCTGTCAAGTGAATCCAGAGGAGAAGAAAGTATAGTATTTAACTGTGACAAAATAGATAATAATAGATAAAAACAAGTAAGTACAAACAGATAACCTAGAGTATAGAATGTAGAAATTAAAACATTGTCATGATCATCAAACAAAAAGCGCTTGAAAGATGTCACACATGTAAAACAAAAGAACAGTTAATAACAGCGGCACAAAAAAGTCTTTGTTCACCCCATGCATTTGTGATATATTGCATTAAAATCACTTTAAAGTTACTGAAGTCTACAAAGTATTGATCCATTATCCAAACCTACATGCTTCCTTCTGCACATGCTCTGTTCCATCAAGATCAAAAATGATGCTTCAGCAGATAATGATGAAATTTAGTTTTGCTAATTTTTTCTTCTTAACAATAAAAATACATTTGTTTGTTGCAGCTGCACCTTCTAAAACCTTCAAAAAAAGACTTTCTCACAAATATTTCACGATAATATGGTGATGGTGTCCGAAAAATGTACTTGTACATTCCACCGGTCGTGTTTTGTACAACTCCATGTATGCGTGTGTGCATGGGAGTAGGTTGAGGTGGCAGGATGTGGTTTTATCCCCTGCCACTGGTCCTCATAAAGGTGTCAGGCATCTGTTCAGTCGGCCTCCAGCAGCCCCCTCCAGCAGCCCCCTCCAGCAGGCCTCAGGCCCAGAGCTGAGGGAATCAAGCTGGTGGCGAAGGCAATGAGGCGAATCTCTCTTACTAACACACACAGTCATGACACGCACACTGATGCATGCATGATTTAATGAGGGCAGAAGTCTGCGCACACTGTACACACACACACACACACACACACACACACACACCTTCATCCTTTTGTTACAGAATGCATGCGAGACGTAGGATTTCATCTTTCCCGGAGGTATTTTAAAGGATTGTTTTAGGTGGGTTGCTGCAGCTTCCTGTAACCAGCAAAGTGGACTCAAACACTGGCTGTTGTTACCATGACGATGACATCACCAGGCCTGTGCTCTCATCCCTGAAGAAGAGGTGAAAAGAACTCCACTTTGTGAAACTCATCATCCCAGCTGCACACGGCCCTGCCAGCATTACCCACCACATCCAGACCCAGGCCAGAGAGGATTTAACTCAGACCAGTTCGGCTCAACTCAGCCATTTTCAGCCAGATCTGTTCTTCCAAACTCAGCACAGCTTGGGCCAGATTATCTCAGCTCAAGTCAGATCAGCCTAAAACAAACGCAGTCATCTTACCGTAACTCCTACAGTCTATGGAGAAACACTCCCCATTAAACCACAGACCCACGGCTTCAACTAGTGAAACTCTACTCAGCTTGATTATTTATCACATTGTGGGACGAGTTTAAAGTTTCAAACTAATCTCACCGTTCCAACCAACAAAGCGTCTCCAACCACTTGCTTCGACCACAAATTATGTTTACAAGTGCGATCCCCACAAACTCGGCTGTCTTTTGCTTTCTGTCACTCTCAAATAAAACCAGACAGAGTCCAAGCAGCGGAGAATAGTGAGAGCTGCTGCATAGTCGGGGTCTTTTCACACCCTGATTGAGTTTCCATTTGAAGTCAGATCCAAGCCGGCTAATGTCCTTTAAATGTTTTTTCCTAAACACAGCAGCAGTAGTCCTCGCCTCGTAGGAACTTCAAACAGCTGTCGGCAGAACCTTGTTGTTGCACGCAGTTAGGAGAGGAAAAATCCCCTGCCCAGGAATGACATTATGATTGACACTCGTGGCTACTTTAAGAGATAGGAGGAAATTGAGTTCCAATGCAACCAGGCTGCCTTCATCCTCTAGTTAGCACAGAGAGATGCCCATGTTTGACCACAGCTGTCAGGCTCCGAGGTGTTAAATCTTCTTCTTAAAGGGGCTACATGTTGCATTTCTACCTTTGAATATTAAAACATGACCTGAAATGACCATTAGACCATTGCAATCCAATACATAAGGAACTTTTGGCAGAACTTCAGAGCTCTTTTCCACTAGAGGGACTAGTGAGTCACTCCACCAGTCTCCCATATCGAGAAAAACTAATGCCCCCTTTCCACTATATGGTACTGGCTCTACTTGTTTTGGCTCTAGTCGGTATTCCTGTGCCGCCTTTCCACTACAGTGGAACCAGCTTGATTTGGCTCGACTTGTTAATCCGATGTGGTGCGTTATTTCCGTGTCGTCTGCTCAGAGTTGCTGAAAACTTGCTCGTTGCGTGTTTTCTCGTCTGAATTTTTATCTTCCACCAAAGACTGAATTTCCTCAGCAGACCATGGTGTAGTTTTGTTCTGTCATTATGTGAGACCATGGTGTAGTTTTGTTCTGTCATTATGTGGATTAATGTATCGCTATTTACTGTTTACTTCCGATAGCAGTTGGGTAGCCTGGTGGTTAACGCCACTGACTTTGGTTTGGAAGATTGCTGGTTTGAGACCCAGGTGGACCCCTGGGAAAGGTCCTTTACGCTATACATCCCAAGGGGGAGCAAGTCTCATTGTCACGGTCCCAAGTCCAGTTGTGTCAGGAAGGGCATCCGATGTAAAAACCTGTGCCAAATCAACATGCGAATGTGACTTGCTGTGGCGACCCCTGAAGAGAAAAAGCCGACAGAACTCATCATTTACTGTCTACTTCTGCATCTGATTTTTGTAAAACGAAGAGAAAACTGTCTGACCAATCAGTGATCTGCAGTGGTTATATGTAATGGTTTAGCATCGCTTGGAACTGCTTGGAACCACGGCGGAGGTGGTACCAAAAAAGGAGTACCAGCTACCAGATTCCAGGTCCTTTTTCATAATGGAAACGCAAAAAAGCCGAGTCTAGTTGAGCATATAATAAAGATATGTGGAAACAACAAGCTTTATAATCTATTCAGTGAGCACTGATGATTCATGTGTTTTAGATGCTATTTGTTTCATCGCTTTGTGTCTGTTTCAGTAAATTTGATGGGTTTTTTTTTGTTTTGTTACACCAGTTTTATCAGATCTTGTGTTTATACAGTACTCGGGGCACTTTGTGTTGTTTTAAAATGTGCTGCACAATAAACTTGATTTGTTGGTGGTTTGGGTAGAATTAAATGTGTTCTAGTGCCAGCCCATCCCTGCTGGTGAGAATTGGGAATACTGACACTAAGTAGAACCCATTTAAAGGGTTAGTTTGGCCAAACTGTAGTTGTCATGGTAACAGACATAAGATACATTTATCTACTCTGTATCTTTGGACTAAAAAGGACACAGTTGAATAAAATAAGACCACCTGAACACTGAGTGCCATTCCTCATACAATGTAGAAAAGGAGGCAGAGTCCATTCTAACTTGAAATGTGTTGGAGAACCCATTTTAAGGTAAAAACTCTTATTTTCAGGGGATTACATATGGACAAAATTGTAACTCTGAACATTATCTCACATTTCTGTAATAGGATCCCCCTAACTCTCTTAAAATCTTCCACACTTGGCCTTTAAATCTATCAGACAGAGCCAAAAAGAAGGAGCAGAAAGGCTTGAGAAGCAAAGAAAAACACTATGACATGTAGCACAGCTGATGGAGAAGGGACTAAAAGAGCTTGTATTAAATTACGAGCGACAAAAGAGGCGAGGAAATGAGATGACACAGAAAAATACCGGGGCTGAAAGGAACTGACAATTTACCGTGTGTGTGGGAAATACGGGTGAAAGCTTCCCTGGTACAGAAGACAGAATTTCACAAATAAAAGACCACACTCAGAAAGCCGAACAATGGAGAAATGGATTGAACAGCAGAGACAGAATGGGGAGGCGGTTGTTCAGATGAGATGGAGCTGGCGACAGTGGTTAGAAATGATGACTTAGAGGAAAATGGACCTTGAAGGACCCGACTAGTCAGCATAGATACGTAGATGGAACGACCGTGTTATGGCCTTGTTTTGGAAGATCCCGCCTTAGAAGAGCCAGGGGTCATGTCGGGCAGACACTATTACATACAGAGTCATGGAAAAGTCACTGCTGCCTTTCCACGGCCCATTGGACTTATGATGAAGTGAGTCTAAATAGCTGCTTTATTTCTGTGGAAGTAATCATCTTGTTCTGGACAGATGGGTTCTCGGTCACGTTTTGATCATGGTTTAGCATTGTCTGTACGTGGGGTTGATTACACTCTACAGCAGGATAGACAGGGCTGAGAAACTTCGACAATTAAGGGCCAGATCAATACACTTACAGTTCTGCTCAATATACATCGCCATAAAAACAGTAAATAAAACAACACAATGGAAGTGTAGAGCGCAGAATACAACTATTTAATGAATAATATAAACCCAGTTCCGCACATTAATCTCACATCAAAACAATAAATGTATCCAGCTTTGTTTGTTTGCATATCTCAGTTCTTTTTTTCCCCCCTTTATCTCAGACTTCAGTGAAGAAATACTTAAAAGTCCATGACTTGTTAAAAACTCTGCATTCTGAATCAATCTTTCTTATGGGCTGAAAGTAACCAACAAACCAATAAGTGCATAACCTTATGCTTGCTAAGTACGTGCAAAATATTTCGAACATAAGTAGAAACAAAATACAAAGGCGAAACAAAGATAAAGAGAAACCACAAATTTACCAGTTTAACAGAACATTCCAGATTATCAAAAGGCACAAACAAAGATAAAGGACGGCAAAGAACACAATGTTGAACTACCGCATTGTGGCCCCCCAACAACGCTTTATGTAAGGAATAGGAAGACGCTGAGCTTATTTTATCCTACCCCAAATTTGCACAATCAGTCCATAAAAAAAAAGAACAGGTCAAAATTGAGTTACTGAAAAAGAGCTGAAGTTATAACATACCATAGAAAACATAACAGCGCAAAAACAATACTAAAAAACTTCCATTATCGTCTTTATATACCTATACATATAAAAACAATAGGTGATCCTTCAAAATAAAAGGAGTGCCGTTGTATTTGTTGCATCCATTATGAGGATTTAAGTTGTAATTCATCCCACTCCTTTTCTAGTGTTTTTTTTTTTTACTCCCCCTCACCTTTTTTTTAAATAATCAAAATAAAAACATTTTGGCATTGCCTTTTAATTTACCAATGACCTCATGTGGGCCACTCAGGGTCAGGTCCTGGTCTGAGGGTGTTCCAGGTGTAGTTCTATCTTCTGCCACTAGATGTAAGTGTTGTGCCAGCTGTTGCCCAAATCCCATCTGCTGCCTTCTGTTTTTTCCCTGAAATGTGAGTCGCAGTGAGCTATTTGGTTTCATATTGACTGTGATTGGCCTCACTTGCTGTGTCGCTCTGGCATAAGGTGCGACTGAAGTGGGTGTTGTAACTTAAACAACCATCGCGCAGGAAAAAAGGAGAGAATGGGAAAAACCAGGCATTTCTGTGGGTGTTGGAGGTGATGGAGATGGTGGGCTACAATTAGTGAACGATCACAAGGAAAACAGAAAAGGGTGAGTAAGTGGGAAAAACAGAATGAAAACAAACAAGGGTGGGAAACATTTAATGGGTCTTTAAGTCATCGTGTTACCCCTCCTTTGTGCCCAGACACTGGCACTGCAGGCGTCTCCTCACAGCTTCGTATTGAGGAACTCCTATGATATGTTAAATAGAGCGTGTTTGTTTGCACCAGGTGGAAATGACCCATTTAGGCAATCAGGGTATCCTTACACGTATTGGATCACGGGACTAGAACATAATTACTTAACCCACCACCTCTCATTAAAGAAAACAGAAATTACCTCATTTTTCACCAAAAATACCACCCACATGCGTGCTGTCAAGTCAGTGGCCCACATAATGAAACCGTACAGTTTGGAGCACAATGACTTAATTGTCCTCCTTGATTAGGAAAAGAATTATTGGTGATGATGAGAGACAGCGTGACAACCGGGAGAAGAAGACGACGTACATTCCTCGTGCCTTGGGTGCGTTAGGGCTTGTTAGAAAGCGCCGGATGTCGTATCTATCCAGCAGAGCTCCAGTCTGATAAGGAGCTGCCCTCTAGACAGCAGTTTATCAGCTTGTGAGAAATGGACAGTGACAAACTTCTGGGGGTTGACAGTGTGATTGGATTTGTTCAGAAATGTACCGTCTTCCTCCTCCTAAGCCGCGTCAGCCACTTTCACAAGGAAGTGGAACAATTTCTCCCAGTTTTTCAACCCACAGTATGTTATTTTTTCCCTTTGTAGAGGCAGAACAGATTGTTTTCTCCGCATCATTTTCTAAGGACACAATACTTGTTCACACAGGCTGATCAAGGTAAAGCCAAACAGACATGTAGGCTGTCGCTGCTGTGCAGTTATTATAACTTCTGATATTATAGTCAAAGTTTTTGGAAAAATTATTACACACATTAACCCATAAAGACCCAAACAGCCAATGACGACCAAGACCATCTATTGATCTAAAACAGGGGTCTCAAACATGTGGCCCGGGGGCTAAATGCGGCCCGCCAAAGGTTCCAATCCAGCCCGTGGGATGAATTTGCCAAGTGCAAAAATTCTACAATCAAGGCTGTGGAACTCATTTTAGCTCTACATACAGAAAAATATGATCTACAGTGAAATAATAGCATAATAACCTACAAAAAATAGACTCTGTATTTGATGTGAAAAAAAATTATCTTACACTGTGCCTATAAATGATGATTATTTAAAATTTTGTCCATGTTTCAGTGCTAAGAATAACATTAAATTATAAAAATATTTACATTTACAAACTATACTGTAACAATAACTTGTAAATAGCATAAATTATACAATAACAACAATTTTCTGGCTGTTACCAAGTGTTTTTTTTTTCTTTGTAGATTTGATCCATAATATACATGTATAAATGATAAGATATAATATTGTTAAAATTGCTCCTATTTTCTTGGGAATTTTTTTCCCCCAGGTTTTTCCACATCTTTTGTTTGGATAGTATATAAAAATAAGTACATTTCATAATTATTT
>JAPSES010000228.1:16803358-16814362 GCA_029822895.1 Maxillicosta whitleyi
ATAGTGATCCATGAATCCACATGATGACAGAACCAAACTACACCATAGACGGAACGGAGATTCAGTCTGTGGTGGCGAACGTAAAAAAACAGACGAGAAAATACACAACGAGCGAGTTTTCGTGTGTGTGTGTGTGTAGACATTGACCCAGAATGTGAACGTTGGTAGTTAAAAAAATAAAAAATTAGTTCTTATTTATTTTTAATCACTACTTAATAAATAATAAATATATGTATTATTTATCCGATACCTGATCGGAACATAACATCCGAGTCCGCAATTACGAGATCGGCGCCAATTTCCTATCACGTGATCGGATCGGAACAACAATAATTCTAAGTTTTCATTTCACGGATCTATGGCTTGTGTTTGTTCTTCATAAATGAAATAAAAACAATAAAAAACAAACTACTAAATAAAATCCTCCACTGTGTGTGAGGTAGGGCAGATTTTACCTTGTGCCTGCTTTACACAGGGCAAAGCTTTAACCTTCTTTGTTGGTAAAGTCAGTCTGGGATCGTCCACAGTCAGACCCAGGATTGTTCCTGGGGGGAGCTCTGCGCTGGAAAAGACGCCTGGACAAATAAACGAGAGTTCAAATCAATGAGCGTACGGACACCAAAGCAGACGGTAAAACTGGGACAGAAAAAGTACGATTCTGATTCACACTGAGGACACGCAGCACCTTTAAGTAAGTGGAACACGTCAGTTTGTTCCTGATGTAGATTCATCTTGTTTTCATCTTTGCAGAGTTCAGGCCACCAGAGCAAAGACGCCTCTGATCGGGTCATTTCCTTCAAAGAAACAATGCAACGAGATTGAAATATTAACCGTTCAGTTCAAATATGGATCGGAGGCTCTTTTGTTTTTCATCAAACTTACATCACAACATGTTGCCGCTTCAAAAGTCTCTGTGATCACAGCGTGGGATTGTGGTCCAATCAGACGGTAGCGGACGATCTCCATTGTCAGATCACTGCAACACATTAAAACAACACATTAAACCAGTCACATGTGAATTTCAGGGGAAGAGTTGAGGATAAATGTACTAACTTTATGACTGTTGTAGATGAGCTGGACTTCCAGGTAACAGGGGTGGTGGGAGACCTGGTCCCATCACCCAGGATCTTCTTGGCTGGGGGTCCACTCCGGTCCTTGGAGCTCCTCTTCCTTTTGGCTCCAGGGGTCGTTTCGGGCGTTGGCTCCGAGACTACGGTGGGAGTGACCTCTGCAGGCGACGGTTCAGGCGTAACCACGGGGACGACGGCCTCAGAACAATCACAAACACTTCGTAACTCTGCCAGAAGGTCCTGGAGAAACATCAGTCTGGAGTCATCACTGAGTCCGTCTACATGACCGTGGAATAATCAGATCTGACGCCTTTACTGGTTTAGACATTACAGTCCAGTATTGGAGTTCTGAGTGTGTACTGATGGTAAAATCAAACTTCCTTTTATTGTTTTCTGCTCGTGTTCTTTTTTTTAAACACATACAAAGATGCAAAGGAACAAAACAAATCAGATTTAACCTGTAAACGTGCATGAAAACATTAGAGCAGCGTTTCCTGTCCAGTGTGCTGTAGAAAATGATCCAGTTTGACCTGATTGGTTCTGTAAGCCCACAGTGTGATCCAGATCCATAAACTGCACACAACAATGATCCAGTCTGTACCAACAGTCTGCTGCTTCTGTTTGATAATAAAAATAAAAGTCAACTGGTTCTGATGTGGTGGTTCTGTTGGTAAAACCCCCTCAGTACTGATGCATGGGTTAGTGAGTTACCCATGAACCCCAGGTATCGGGTTGGGGCAGGAGGTATATGCATCCCATAATATACAACAGACTTAAACCCGGGGGCTCAGTCTGAGGGGTCGCTGGTGCACCCCTCTGAGCTTTATGTTCCAATTCAATAAATACACTTTTTGTGACATTTTTGGTCGATGGTGTGAATTGTGATTTTTCTAATGTCAAATATGAGCCGTGGTGCAAAAAAAAGTTGGGAACCACTGCATTAGATAACTGGAGAGAAATCCAAGTGTGTCGACCTGATTTCTCATAATCAGATTCTGCTCTTTACATGAACATTTATAACTGATAAATCCAGAAACCAGACCATGATTGGAGTGTTAGTGTGAACGTAAACAGGGTCAAAGCTGAGTTTAAGCCTTTTTTAAACATTAACACATGAAAATACCTGTTTGAGGGTGGGGTGAGCCCAGATCCACAGCTGTCTGTGGGTCGAGCCCTGGGTTCGGGGCCTCCAGAGGAAGGTGACGGGCCCCAGGGGCTGGCAGGGGTACTGCCCCCCTCTGTAGACCACCACACTGCCCTGTCTCCTCCCTGACAGACACAGGGCTGCAGCAAACGTGGGACCTGAAAACACACAGCGTCTGCTTATGGTACCACTTTATATTTTGAGTCATAAATGAATATTTTACTGTTTTTTATACCAGGATTTATCTGCGCATTCTTGTTGTTTGTTTCTGTTAATGAGCTATGTAGACATGATTTTCTGTATCAGAGTAATCAGAGTATTCTGACGAGACAAACCTAAATGTTCAGCTTCATTTAACTAAAAATTAAGTCCCACCGATCACACAAATTCACTTTAAATGTATCCAATTTGTTTCTGAATATAGTGAAATAAAGCTATAGGGTTCTTTGACATGTTTTTTTTTTAAATTTTGTTGTCAGTATCAGTATCACATTAAGTCATTCTTTCATTATTCAAATATTAATTGTTTAATCTACAACAAAAATGGGGAATAAAATCAACAAGTTCAAAATTTCATGCATCATGAGACACTTATTTCTTCCAGGCATAATTGGCTCTTTCAGGCTCATACAGACTGAGTTTTCAGTTGTCTTATAAATGTATCAGCAGCCACACTGTGCAACAGGGATCTGATAAACTTGGGTACAATGTGCATGCAGATTCTGCAACGATAACCTGCGTCGACCTGTGACGCTGCAGCTGTAAACAATAAAACTAATGGATGCACTGTCATGAAGTTGTTATGTACAGACAATAAAACCTCTAAAGGTCGAGGAGGAAGACGTGGACCTGGTCATGAACCAGGGAAACGGGACAATTTGACAATTTAAATGTTGGTATTTTTTTAGCTACAGAAACGTGTGTGTCGTGTCGATGAATGCAACATTCAATTTCATACTGAATTCTTATTGGTTGTCGAGTAGATGAATGTCATACAGCTTTACTTTGTGGTTATCAAAGGTTAAAGACAGTCTTTGGATGTTTCTGAGCCTCCAAACTCCCACTCATGTTCACTTTCAAATGGTGTCAAGCGTCACTGCCTTTATACTTTCATACATCCACTGCGATGGAATGAACGTTTGTCAATCACTCCACCATAAGGCACTGCTCCGAAATAACACACGGGCTGAATACCATGAAGAGCAGGACAGTTTTTTGAGAAAAGACCATCGCTCAAAGCTCTCTTACGTCCGGTCGTGCGTGGTACGAGTGGTTTGTATGACAAAAATGGGCCGAGTAGTGAGACGCACGCAAGTGGAAAGTACTTTTTTTGGTGGTCACAAACACGACGCATAGCACAAAGCCTGAAAACTGGACGGAAGAGTTTTTCATTACGACCCGGCTGCGACAATTAGCACACCAGACAGGAACTCAGAGTCCGCACAATCTCTAAACATGCACGACGGGATGTAACAGAGGTTTAATAAACACGGTGATGACAGAGGAGGCATTACTTATGTGGATATGGAGCAGGGTATTTGTCATAAATATGTCGGTAGTTTCTCACTAACTGTGGGTCAACATCGACAAGTTCCCACGAAACAAACAGAATTACACATGTAATGAAAGTAAATGATGAACAGAATGTGTATTTTTATGCATCCTTAACATAGAACATGAATGCACCTTCATCGTGCGTTATTTTACTAATTTTTGACATCTCCCTTTAGAGTTTGCTTCCACCTGACTTCACCTCTTTCACCACATCCATAGATCTCCTCTTTACCTCCGTCTTGGTAAAGATCATAATCATCCTTCTACCAATATACAGCTAGTCCTCGGGTTACGAATGAATTCCGTTCCTACGCTGTCGATGTAACCCAAATTTCCGTGCAAGTCAGAATTAACCCTTTAGTACCCCTAAATACCCCCTAAATCTATAAATAACTATCCAAATACATGTATTATACTTCATATTAATAAAATAAAGTAAAAAAAAAAGAGATACTGTACTTACTGTATGTACAGTATACAGCATGTATGTACAGTAACGGCGGACAAGACTCCGGCGTCTTAAAGTCGAAATAACATAAGTCAGGTACATCGTAACCTGAGGACCACCTGTATCCACTATCCCTCCTTTGCACACATCCCAACCATCTTAATCTTCTAACTATGTAATGTAGGGGCACCACTTAATCTGCTAAATTTTGTCATCTATGTGTATACCTTTCCCCTGACAGTAATGTGTGGGCGGGGCATCCTCTCACCTGCCTCCTTGCTGGTCAGCTGACTCAGGGCGGTCAGCAGCCGTTCTTCCTCTCCTTGTAGCTCTATGCAACAGTAGTAAGAAAGATCCTATGCAACCAGAAAAGGAAATGTTATTCTGATTTTTCCTGGCAGAGAAATCCCCATGAGTATAATTATATATCTGCGATAAATCAGACCCAGCTCGGTCCGGTGGGTGTGGTTACCTGCAGCAGGCAGTGGCTGCTCATGGCTCTGTAGCAGGCGCGGTAACATTTGTATGTGGGTCTGTCCCCGAGGCAGTAGCCCCACTTCTTAACTATGTGAAATCGCTTGGCGTGCCAAATGTGCGTTTCCAACCAAATGTTCTTCCTCTGGCGACGGTTAAACTCCAACAGGAGATTTCCATGCCGGCGGCGAGCTTTGCGACTCTTACTCCTAGTTTGTTCCTTTTTTTTCTTGGAGCCGCCCTGTAGGCTTTTCTCCCGCTGGGAAAGAGAAGGAGAACAACCGAAGTGATACTGAGCAGAGTTAAAGTTACAGTTTGTGTAGAGGAGGAGGGTGTGAGTACGGAAGGATCTGCTCCACTATCAACACTTTGGAATATTTGTGAAAACACACAAACATAAGCAGTTCATTTGTATGAAGATAAATGATGGTAATGAAACAGAGCAACAGGTTCCACCATGGTGGTACTAACGCTGCGTTCACACTGCAGGTCCAAACGGCCAGTTCTGATGGTGCGATTGTTCACATTATAATTGTGATAAAGTGACCAGGCTTCACATGCAGTACACTCAGGGTTCAGACACATTGACATTTCAGAATTCTACACTTTTTCCAGATGACAGTAAAAAAAAAAAAAAAATCCAACCAGTCTTTATATTTGGGATTTATGAGCCAGTCATCAGATCATTTCCATCTACTCATTATGAGTTCTAGTAACGATCATAAAAGGCCCGTTGAACAGCTGCTCACCAACAGTGTGTGGACGCCACCTGTCCGTCAAAGCAGCAGTCAAATGTGACGACATCTGGGCGGGGCTTAAAATGTGTTGGAGGAGGATAAGAGCAGAAGACAATCCACCCAAATGCTTTCTGGGACGAGTAGTCGACTGTATGTGCTCACACGCAAACATTTTATCTGCTCTAGCACACACAGCGATCCATTTCTTTTTTAAGATATTCATTATCAACAGTGATAACGGTCTTGGAAACATAAATATTTTTTCCATACATTTTTCCATTTTCCATACTTATTCAGACATGGAAATTTATAAAATCTAACTCCAAACTTTTCCATACTTGCATAGGAACCCTGTATGACATGATATTCAGACTGAAGTCCCATTACAAAATATTAGAAATGTATCAGATTTAGGCCCAAATATGGAAGCGGCCTGGGTCTGATTTGGGGAAAAATTTAAAAAATCTCTTGGGTTGTCATAAAATAATCCGATTTAGGGAAAAATGTAGGATTTGGGCCACTTTTACCTGGAGTGGGAATGCAGCAGAAAAGGTACAAATCCAAACGTTTACCAGTTTAATAGCCATGAGTCTCAGCCTCCGCGGAAGCCGCTTGGTGTTGTGGCTCATGGCCCGTCTCCTCATGTGTTTAGGCAGACTTTCAAACACATGACAACTGGCTGCTCTCTTCGTTACTGCTTTCATCATGGCTTTCACCTCCGCTGCCCGGGCTCTGGCAAACCCTGCAGCTGTGACAGGTTGGAAAAAGAAACAACTATTTTTGTTAATTTCTGCTCAGTGTAACTACGCACAAACATGACATGCGAAGGCAGACAAAATGAAACGATGCTTACCAGTGATATACTTGGGCATTTCTTTGGCGTAGTCTCCTCCATCTTTCTGGTGTCCACGAACCCACCCAGACTGATGGTGAGAGCGCTTCGACCTATTTGTAGACGGACCTCCACCTTTGAGCAATATTGTTTTGTCAGTAAACAATTACAAGAATATAATTTACTTGCTTGTCCTCACTATACATCCCCAGAGAAATGTCTTGTAAATAATGCAAATGTGTCTTTTTTTCCCTCACTACCTGTTATTTATATAGAATTTCTGCACTTTACTGCCACACTGCTGCTGTAACTGAAAATTTCCCCAGGGTGGATAAATAAAGTCTGTCTATCTATCAGAGTTGCACTTAAATGTCAGAGTAAATGCAGTAAATGTTCATCAATTCATAAAAAATGTGTTATACCCAAAATTGCATTTCCCAGTTTATCTACAACTGCTTTAATCCAGACCAAACAGCTTTAAGGTGCAAATACACAGAACTTTACACTTGTCATAGTAAAGGTCTGTCTTTGAGGCTAATAATCATATTGGCTTCCTAATTTTATCTGAACTTGTATACATATCATGATCATATCAAATACTATAAAATTGTTTCCTATGTTTACATGTGTTTTATATGACTAATATTAAACATTAAAGCTTGCCAATTAATTGCATCATCATCATTCTGTCAGTCTATGTTATTATGTACCCAAACATGGCTGCAATTTAAAGGAGCTGTATGAGTATGGTGATGTTCTGGATTCTTCAGTGTGTAAAGCATGCTAAATGGAAGTCACTATACATACACACACTCTTAAAAATATCAAATGATCAACAATCTGTGCATGACACAAGTCCTGTAGCCAAATCCAATATCCTAATCAGAATTTAGGTACAAGTAGATGAAGGACAATTTCATGAATGAATTGAAATTCATTCCACAAGGAGATCTTTTTGACATTATTCTTGACAACACTACATTATGTGACTTGCTATTTGTTCGTAGATTAAAGCAAATATAATCCTCTCTGTTACCAGTGCTGGGGGTTTCACCTCCGTTTTCGTTGCTGCCTCCCTCCGCATTCTGGGATGGATACTGCACACTGACGGGCTGATCCCTCATCTTCTTCTCCCGCATCTTTACTTTAGATGCAGACATTTTCTACAAATATCAAAACACGGATACTTTATTATCACATCATCATGACTTGTCAATATTCACAACCGCTAATGTTAGCTAGCTACGTTACTCAAATTGATTCATTGGGGTTAACGTACAAAAACAACGCGCATAAATGACTAGTATTTAATAGTTAATGTTGAATTTTTACCATTAAGTCCCCCAGTATGATAATAGGTCAGGAATTTTGCTTGAAATAGAACAGCTCCCCTTTTCTCCTGTTAGCTAAAGTGACCATGTGAGTTTCACTCATGCTGTTTGGTTTGACGTTTGCTTCCGGGTATGTGGTGCTCATGGGATTTGTAGTATAGAAGCGCAACAAAAAATATACACGAAGAAATAAATACACTAAGTTTCAAAATAACGTAATATTTCAATATGTGAAGATATATTTACAAGCTATAAATGTATGGGTGGTCGCACAAAAGAGAAAATACATAAATTACACATTTTCTGCGCTTCTAAATCATGCATTACGGTTTATCCGCTTATGTCACGTAAGGTTGTTTTTACGTTTTTCCTGCAGCAGCTGCAGCACTAGTGACATTGAATTGGCTTAAGTGCAGATATTTTTGTGAAATATGGCTACGTTAATCAGGAAGATCATCAGCACAAGTAAGGCTCCTGCTGCCATCGGACCGTACAGGTGAGAGATGATGGAGTTAAATAACATATAACGAGTGAAGTCGTTGAACTAACCGAGGCCACACGTGCAAAAGTAGTGGAGCAGTAATGGTGTGTGTGTAACCAACTTGTACTGCACTGAGTTAGAAGTTTAAGGTACTTTACTTTTATATTTTGAGGCACTTTTACTCTTCTCCACCTCAGAGGACAGTTCTACATCTTACTGCACTTTTTGTCATTCAACTTTACATGATAATCTGTTATAACGTATTAAATTGCTGTAGTATTACATTAGTTATTAATTAAAACCATAACCATTCACATTAAGCAGTCGTTTGACTCCATAAACATTTTATAAAATCGAAAAAACATTTTACTGCATGGTGACAACTTTTTCTGTCCTCAGATTCCCTTTAAGTATTTCCTCTGTGTGGTATTTGTATTTTTAATTGAATAAAAGTCTGAATAAGTCTTCTATTCCACTCATGCATGTTTTGAGACTGTAGTTTTGTTTGCACTGCTGTTGGAGGAAGGGCAAAAATCACCCTGTAAAATGTGCTTCTCTGGAGCAAAGTGCAGGTTTTAGTTTGTACTTTAACTCCACAATGGACAAATATTTCCACTGATATTTTTTGTCTTTGCAAAGTTCAGTTAAAGTTCAACCTCTGTTCTGACTTATTCATGGATGTGAACACCATCGGGAACATTTTGTCTACATGAGAATAGTTTTGTCTTTCCCTGGCTGATTGAACGAAGGTGAAGGCCCTGTGTCTGACCTTAGACCCTCTGTTCATGTTGTCCGTCCTCCAGTCAAGCCGTGTTGGTCGATCGGACCATGTACATCTCTGGACAGCTGGGGATGGACCCCGCTAGTGGTCAGCTGGTGGACGGTGGTGTTCAGGCCCAAACCAGACAGGTAACCCAGCACAAATCCACCTTAAAACAGGGAGTTCTGCAACATAATATGCACAGTTGAACAGAATATTCTCAGTTTGTTCTGTTTCTTATCTCTAAAGTTCTCATCTCTAAAGTACAATCAATCAATCTCAACATGTTACGAATAAATCAAAGATACTTAAAAGACTTTCTGACCAAACATTCAGGTTATAAACTAGTTCCAAAGGAAATACAAAGTTGCATTGACTTATTTTTCAGTGTTGCAGCCTTAGGAAGGTTAACCTTGACAATCAAAATAATATAATATAATAATAAATAAAATAACATATCAAAATAGATAACTGAATCTGTTCATTTCTTAAGTATAGTAAAAGCAGAAGAGCTCACATTTGTCACCCTATACATTTTCTTCTCATGAAACACTGACAGGATGAAGAATGTCCAAAATAAAACCTTTAATTGTTTGATAATTGCAAAAACCTCACTTTTCCGTCCTTTAGGCTCTTGTGAACATGGGTGAAATCCTTAAAGCTGCTGGTTGTGGTTATGAGAACGGTAAGAAATCTGTATCTTTATCTAAAAGTGTGATTTTTTTTTAAATAAGTCGTTGAAATGTGGATGCAAGCAGAGGTTTTAATCTTTTTTTTTTTTTTTTTTTACAGTCGTGAAAACCACGGTGCTCTTAGCCGACATGAACGACTTCACTAATGTCAATGATGTTTATAAGCAGTGTAAGTATGATTATCTAATTATATTCTTTCTATATTTTTCTATAGTTCTATCAAGGTTATACAGAGAGTCCATAAAGTCTCTTTACAGTTTAAGAAATTTCTTATACAATTAAATTAATAGACAAATTTGTGGATATTTATAGTACATTTTGAAGTTTTTTTCATTTAATTCACTTTGCACAAACCACATGCACATGGTACTGTTTTTTTTTTTTGTTTTTTTTTTTTACCATGTTGTCTGTATTATAACCTGATCAGTGAGCTTTAGCTTCATGTCTTTGTTTAATAGACAATGTCTTTAACATAACCCCATAGAAATACATCCAGAAGAGTGATATCTGATTAAAGAGGTGTTCAGGGAAATGTTTGATTTAAAACCAACCAACATGCAGTTCCCAATGTGGTCGTACATCCTCTACCTGGAAAATATTTTCAACAAGGCAATTCAAGGTGCTTCACACAAGAAATTGAAATATAACGACTGGAAAAAAGAAACACATTTAACACATTATAAATGAAACATATAAAAGGTGATTAAAAACAGCAAGTAGGAAAACAACACATACAATCTGAAAATATAAAAACACACACAAAGTAAGAGTTGCAGTGCACAGTTTCAAGAGTTGCGGTGACACATATTCAGTCAACAGGTCAAAGGTCAACATTTGTAGTAATTGATCTCTCATTGAAGAAAAATTAACCAATGATTTGACTGCACATGATCCCACAATGTGAGTAAAAACTTTGATAACCACCAAGTGCATAGAACAAAACTGATTTGGTTTTTATCAGTTATTTATCTTTTTTTTTTTCATGCAGAAAATAAACAACAACCAGCAACAGATAATAGACACAATCTAATAGTACAGATAATTTAGGTTACAGTTATGAAATAGTAATTATATTACATTAAAAGCAGTTTATATAACATTTCACAGGACTATGAGACAAACCACCCATTAATTGTTTTTAAAGAAACTAATCCATTTGTCCAATTTTATCATTTAAACTTCAGTTATAAACTTAGTTCTTATTTTTTGTTAGATTTCATTAACAATTTTCAACCAGTCGAGCGATAAGTGATTTTAAATTTTTTATTTTATTTTTTTTTTGTCTGCAGCACCAAAGGCTTTTAGAAGGTATTTATCATTTATTGTCAAATCATCAGAAAGATCTAACAATAGTGACAAATCTAATTTTATTTATATATTTATTACATGTATTTACACCAAAATAAAGTATAATTTTGCAAAACATGTGAATAATGTGAGTAAATATGAACAACCTGAAATGTCTTCAGTGCAGTTTGAAC
>JAPSES010000228.1:16814462-16862898 GCA_029822895.1 Maxillicosta whitleyi
TCTGTTATTGAATGTTTTGTGTATTTGTAGATCCACTGTGATCTGTAAGTTATAAAGTACATGTGAAAATGATAAAATGAAGCATAATGTTGTTAAAATTACACTTATTTTTTCTTTTTGTCCATATTATTCACATTGTTTTAAAGGATAGTTTGTAGATGTAAACTTTTTCATGACATAATTTTACTTTTTTCACTGTAAAATATAGAGAAAAGTTTGGAGTTGGCATTATTTCTATATTATTATTTTACTTCAGATCAGATTTGGCTGAATGTGGAACTGAATTTTCATAATGTAATTTTACTTTTTTTCGCTCTAAAACACAGAGTTGACATTATTTATATATTATTATGTAATTATTTTGAAGGTGCGGCCCACTAAACATCAAATTTGGCTGAATGTGGCCCCTGAACCGACATGAGTTGGACCCCCCTGCTGTACAAAGTCCTGTTTTAAATGTGTTCTTGAAACCGGCTGATGCTACTTACTGTGGTGTCGTTGGTTGTAACGTAGAGCAGGATTTCAGAGGAACCTCGTCCGGTTACGTATCTGTAGCAGTTCCATACACATGCAATCAGGTAGGCCTGGTGTCACACAGACAGAGGAGAAAGCACTGATTAGAAAGTCAATAATCAATATGTATTATTTAACATCCTCTCCTATTCCACCAGTCACGCTATGGACTTTGCTTTTCTCTATTGTCAGACTTCCTCTAATCAAATGGGAAAAAAATCTGTTTCAAACCCTTTTCCTCCATTACATTACTTCATTACAGTCTATAAATACATCAACCTTATTCCAAAAACATCTGGAAAGGCCTGTGTTGACCTCAAATGTACAATATTTTATTTTATTTTATAGATTTCTTTCTTTCTTTCAACGCTGGCCCAAATATATATACAAGTATTGGCACAAGTGCACTGTTATACACTGAAGAATGCCAGGTTTCTCTGAAAATATCATTTGTTTTTGCACAGACAGACACATATGGCAGCATGACAATAAGTTGAACTCACTTAAAATATAAACATCAATCATTTTTATTATTTCAGTGTTTGTAGACTGTGTTTTCAGGTTATATATCACTGCAAAGAAGCAAAAAAAAAAAAAAACCCCTTTTGTTCTGTGTCATCCAGGAATCACTAAGTCTCCATCCAGTTCCAACAACATCTGCTTTAGTCATCGAGCAGCGTAGACAAAGCCTGGCTGAGCGCTCTGACTGCAGTAATTACACAATTTAGGAGTCACTTTAATGCTCTAATAGCACAGTTATTTTCATACTTTAGAGCAGGGGTGTCAAACTCATTTTAGTTCAGGGGCCACATTCAGCCAAAGTTGATGTTTAGTGGGCCACACCTTTAAAACAATAATAATGTCAACTCCAAACTTTTCTCTGTGTTTTAGAGCAAAAAAAAGTAAAATTACGTTATGAAAATGTTTACATCTACAAACTATCCTCTAAACAATGTGAATAATATGGACAAACTGAAAAAATAAGTGTAATTTTAATAATATTCTGCTTCATTTTTGTAATTTTCACATGTACTTTATAACTCACAGATCACAGTGGATCTACAAATACACAAAACTTTCAATAACAGATAATAATATTGTTAAAACTGCACATAAGACATTTCAGGTTGTTCATATTTACTCACATTATTCACATGTTTTCTTTGTTTTGGTGTAAATACATGAAAATGTTTACAGAGTTGTGAGTATTTATTAGATATTATGGTAGTATTTTACAGATTTGACCCACTTTAATTGAATTGTTCTGTCTATGGAAATGAGCTAAAATGATTGTTAATATATTAGTTTAATTTTAACATTAAAGTCATCACAAGGGCCGGACTGGACCCTTTGTTTGGGGGGCCGGATTTGGCCCCCGGGCCGCATGTTTGACACCCCTGCTTTAGAGGAAACTGTACAGATCAGTTGCTGCAGCAGAGATTACACAACTTGACTCCAAGTCCGCTGCAGATGCTAGACAGGGTGTGATAATGATGCTGATTACACATAATAGAGTTATTCCCAAAAACAAATTAAATCCTCTCTCCTATAATAATTCTAATTTTTGATGCCTTGTGCTTTTCAGGATGTAATTTTAGGCTTTTATTAAGCCACATCTGGATGCGGTGTTACATAAAAGTTGCATAATAAGTATTTTCTTTCTGTCATAAAAAAAAAAAAAATGTTTAGTAATCACATTAGTGCTACTGTACTGTGCAGAGAAATCTAAATTAACTTTACCTTGAAGCCGAGGATGCAGCCGATGAAGAGCAGCACGATGAAGACGAGGCAGATGTTACTGAGGGCACCGATCTCTTCTTTGTAGGGGAAATTTTCCGGCTACACACGGGGATAAAACAGCCAGTAAAGTCGTCAAATAATGAGCGATAACAGCGAATTTTATGGAGCTGAATTCCTGTTTGTTTGGTACGTTTTTGGTTGAAAGTTAGCAACACGGTATAGATGCAAAAATCTGTGAGACCCAAAAACAATAGAGCTGTGATTGGTCTGTGCAGGTGTCTCACCAGCTGCTGGAGGTAATCCTGTATCGTGTTTGGGTAAACCACGATGCTGACAGCAACCAAAGTGTTCAGGGCAAAGTCGAATAACTGGTAGCAGAAAAAGGGGATGATCCAGGCGGCACGTAGCTGAAACACAGACATTTGTATGAGGTAATCACAGGCTGATATATTTATCTGTGGACATAAATCAGACCCTGAACTGGGTCATGAGGAGATTACAGTGTGTAAAATAATAACACAGGACAAAACTCCACTTGGATTTCTTATGTTTTGAGAAACTTGCAGTTTAGGAGACGGCCATAACAAAGAACTGGCTTAAAAACGATGCTCTGTTTTATAAATAAAGGCTTTCGATCATAGATGATATAGTTGTTCTGGAATATTTCACATAAAAACTGAAGTTGAAGGAAAATCTCTTTATAAAAAAATGGGGAAAGTGGCTGATATTCAGTGATAAATGTGTCGAATAAGGGACCTAAACACAAACACAGGCTGTTCTTTTGTTTATTTGTTTGTTTGTTTATCTTGTTTCGAGTAAAAGGAAGGAACCGAAACAATTCATGAATACAAAGAGCCAATGGCAGAGCAGATACACAAAGCATTTTACAAATTTAAATTAAATTAAAAAAAAAAAATATTATATTTGGGATACATTTCTCCAGAGGTCAAAAACATAAATAGATACCTATTCAGCATATTATTAGCTGCAGGGGGAAAAAAGCAATAACAAAATGATGGATGACACAAAAAGAACCGACAATAAACTGGATAGACAGAACGATGGGAATATATGAGATGGAAAGAATAACTTTCTGTGTAAACCTTAAGATGGAACTGTGCAACATTGGATGAAATATGTGAAACGTCTAAGATCTGACTGTGCTAAAATGATCATATGAGTATACGCTAAAAATGTTCTAAATAAAAGAAATATGTATTTGTGCTATTCATATTCTGTCTTTGATCTGAAACCCTGTATATGGAAAAATAATAATAATTATAATGAACTTCTGTCACTGTTGTGGTTATGTAAACTCACTCCCTGGATATATATATATATGTTGTAATTTGTAAAAAAAAAATAAAATAAAAAAAAAAATCAGCACATTTTTCTTTAAAAAAAAAAGAGAATTAAAAAATAAATTAAAATAAACACTTGTCAAGTATATATCAGCAATAACAAAACAAATTAATAATAATAGTATAATAATAGTACCTCTCAAAAAGTAGTGGGAAGAAGAAAACTTTTCATTTTCATTTGTTTATTTTCTGTTCTTTTTGCTCCTCAACCTGAGTAGATCAGATTGTATTATACGGATAAAAATGAGAAATAAATATAAATTGTAAAAAAAATAAAATAAAATAAAATAAAAATAGGAGATGCAGTGTTTAAGGCGGTTCTGTAAACCCGCAGCTGCTTTAACTGACTCATTTCAGTCTGTCGATCAGAGCCGGTGTGTTAACTCTAATCAGTGTTTTAACCAGTAAAAAAAACTATCTACCAGTCGTTACCTTGTATGCACCATATGTTGCCATCCCACATATGAGGATCATCAGCAGAGAGATTGCCGAGGCGATGCACATGTCTGAAGCAGAGCGAGAAAGACATGTAAAAAATACAGACTACGTAGGTTTATACAAACATCTGTTGCTGTTTTTTTTTATTTTAGACTCAGTGAGTGTGAGGTCACTTTGGTAGAGACACATTCGATTCCAAATCAAACTGCTCAACATGTTTACAACGGCAACAGAAACATCCACACAGGAAGGATAAGGCGGTGCGTCTGTTACCGAACGATCTGTGACGTGCTTCACGTCAGGCTGCCCTCGTATCAACTCAGCAGAACAGAACTAATCATTCTGTTACATAAGGGCAGCGCTGTGGAAAATCTACACACAAGTGGAGCCACAGGACCATCCGCTTTTATCTACAGCACCTTCTATTTTAAAATGATAATGAGTGGATTTTGCAAGTGAGTGGTGGAATGTAATCAAGTATTTTTACTCTGTTATTGTACTTAAGTATTTTTTGTATTTGTACTGTACTTAAGTAAAAATAATAATGCATACTTTTACTTTTACTTCACTACATTTTGTGTCTGTACTTTCTACTCCTTACATTTCGGAAATTGATGCCGTTACTCGTTACATTATATTAACATCTTTTCATCTAAAAGTGACTTATAATCCAGAAAATACAGTATGTCTACATTCTGTATAATTGTTTGAGCCGATTACCAAAAATGTTGAGTTGTTGGTTGTATGACAGAAAGGACCGTCAACAACCTGGAGGGGGTGGAGCCTGAAGTGGCTCATTTGCATTTAAAGGGCCAGCACTCAAAAACCACTTTTCTCTCATCATTACATCATTACATTATCAGAAATAGTGTTGAAGATGGACCTGTGGAGTTGAATTAATGAAGAATTCAGACCCAAACAGAACATTTACAGTTTATGTAGAACACAGGGAAATGTTCTAAAATGCATAATTCCATTTAAAAAAGCTAAATATCACTCCTTTAAGGCTGTATCTGGACGTTGAAAGTAGAGGAACTGTTAGTGTGACTGAAACGTACATCTATGAGCACCTGATAGACATTTAATATATATAAATAACAAGTGGATCATCTCTTGCAGAATATAAGATGCACTGTAAACAAACACATTTTCTAATTGACACTGTTACACCATGAGCTGTAAAGGTGTTGATTGGTGTTATTTTATCATTGGGCAGAGCCAGGCTGCCTGTTTTACCCTGTGAAGGCTCGTTTTTTTTCAGTTTTTTCAGTCTTCTATGGAAAAAGCTGTGATGCGATTCCTTATTATATATTTTTAGTGTTTGTAAGTGTCTCTGTCAACAACATAAACACGTAGCCTACCGTTTTATTTGGCAGAAAACACAGCGATGAATCACTTTGAGTTGGTTATCAGATGTAAAATGAGTTTGAGACCCCTGATCTACATGATCAGTGAATTAAACACAAGAAAATAGATGATTTTCATTGGAGAAAATGCAAAATTCACAGGATAATATTATAATAAATAGTGATAAATCACTTAGGAAAGGTTAAACAGAGAGAAAAATTCAATTGGGAACTGCCACATAAGTCTCACTGGGTCCTTATGGGTTAAACACAGTAGATTTCTTCCTAATGAGGTTCTTTCATCATTCAACATCTAGCATGAAGTAGTTGGGAGTTTTCACATCTCTGCTCTCGCAGTAGCTTCCCCATCACTGGAGATGGAACAGTGAACCACATTACATGAGCAGAAGTCATTTCTCAGGCAGCGTGTGTGTGCCCATGTCGGGGTGGCAGCGGCCGGACCTGTCTGCAGTAATGGATCACAGGAGTCCTAATCCTCTGGAACTGGGACAATACCGTCATTCCCAATCAGAGGGTACCAGCAGCGGCATATGCTGCGTCCCCGTCAGACTGTTCCAGTGTACACCTGGTCTGTTAAGAAGGCTTTTCAAATGCTGTGCACAGATGGACGTTAGGCTTGCACGTCTGTGGCTTTGGATGTTTGATTTAAAAAGAAGTGCTGACAGTCGTCTAGACAAATGCGTGAGGTCCCTCTCATAATGCAGCAAACCATGTCATGAGTCAGACGACAGGCCAGTAGAGCGTATCGCCCACAGAATAAGTCATGTTACAGTGAATTACAATAGATTTATATGGAACGAAACCTAAACAAACATCAGCTGACCGTGAGTGTGTTGTGTTTTTTTTTTTTTTTTTTTGTCCTCTCAAATTTATTTTACAGCTCCGTTGGACTATTATTTATTAATAGGACGTTTACTGTGAAGTACTGGCCTTCTGAGCTACTTACTGGCGTCATCCATGACATCCAGGTCATTAGCCAGCTCGGCGCTGGTCAGGTGGTACTGCTCTGGATCACTGAGCGCTGTGAGCAGGATGAGTAACACCACGGCATTGATGAGCTTAAGGACAGAAAACATATGGACAGACAAACGGACATATGAGCAGGAGATAAAGTGAGTGGATCAAGTCAGAAGGGAAAAGAGCAGATGATAACGGCATCCTGAAAGAAAGCTGTGTGCGTTAGAGTTAAACCTCTGCATAGAAATGAGGTAAATGCCATGTTTACGTTAAACGCTCAGAATCCAAACACATAAGTCCCTGTTTTGGTCTGGCCTGGTGCAGCCAATTATGCATATGACTCATACACTCCCCATTGATCATGTGAATGCAATGGAAAATTCTCTGCAGTCAATAGACAGCCTGACACAAAAACTGCTACCTGAAGAGGCCCGGTGCTAATTTATTCATAGGAGGCGAGCAGAGGATTTTTCCACATGTGGTGTTTGGTTTACTTAACCCTCTCCTTGCATGTTCATTTCATCACACAGATGGTTTTAAGAAACCGACAAATCCCTCAAAAACCTGAATTAGAAATTTACTGGCAGGTGTTTAATTCATTCCAACAAGAAACAAGCTAACATTTCTCCCAATGTAATTAGTCAAATAACCAATAAGGTAATGAATATCTCAGTTATTCACCCTCAATGTCATGTCTTTAACCCTAAAAAAAAAGCTAAACAGTTGCACCAACAGGACACATGATCTAAAATGTCCAATAACTGTTGAAGCAATAGTCCTATCAATACAAGTAAATCCTAAAATAAGTCATTATGTCATGTTTCATGGTTATCAGATATGACCCATTTGGACTCCTAGTGAACATAGAAACACCTAATTTCTGCAACATTGATTCACCAGTAAAACCTGTGTAGTTTGACAAATGATAGTGGTTGGAGATATGCATTTATGTTCAGTTAATTACATATTTAGCCCACTTTTTTTGTTCCATTGTCTCTTCTATGATATGACCTTTGAAATGACTCTGAGCTTTTATGAAAATCTACAGGATGAGGAAATTTCAAGGATAGGAAAATACGTGATTTGAATGAAAACTGCAGAGGATAATATTGTAATAATAAATGATGATGAATCAATTAGGAAAGGTTAAATGCAGATAAAATGTCATTTGTAAATCGTCATAAAAACAGTACTAGGTCTTTCAACGGGTTATCTATACTGGGATCTCCGTAAAAAACAAAACAAAACAGGATTGATTTGTAAGAGTCTAAACTACTATAACCCTGGTTTAATGAGCTATTTTTTTTCCATTTCCGTCATTGTTTGTGTGATGGATGTGTCTCCATACATCACTGCAGTGAGTGACAGAGAGGCGGTGCTCACCATGTACCAGACCCCCAGTATGATGGTTCCTGTGCGGACATGGCAGCACAGACAGCAGCTTGTGGAGTACCAGCGGTCCCACGGTGAGATCATCGTCTTCTTTAACGTCTGTTTGCTTTATACCACAGCGGAGCGAACATGTACGGAGGAGAGGAGGTCCGTTTGAGGCGAAGAGCCGATGCCCAGGTGAGTAACGTCCACCGCGCCTCGGGTCTCGCGCAGGAATGACAAACAGGATCGGATGCGCGTGACCCGCCTGTCCCTTAATACTAACACCGTGAGCAGCTTAGCGTAGCGGTAACTGTTAAGCTAGCACCGTGGAAAAACGACGCGTCCGGTTTCAAAATAAAACCCCACAATCTGCTGGTCATCACTGAACGGCAACTGTGACTATAAAGTACAAATCAATTCAAACATTTTGTGAGTTTAACCGAAAATACTTAGTCGCGTTGGGACATAATGGGGGAAAAAAAAGTCCATTGACCGCATTACATTCGTTAGGATTAATGCGCCAGATTTTTTTTGTTTTTAATTATTATTATTTGTGGTAGTAGTATCATCAGACTAAATGTGAACGAGACGTGACTGTAATAAAAAAATCTAACTGAAATTAATAAGACAAAATTAAAAAGTGAAGTAACTTTTTGAGAACTTAAGCCCCGCCCTAAACGCTGGACACATAAAGGACCAAATAGTGACAGGCAAGTCATTCCTTTTTTCCCCTTGTATCCAGATTGAATTTTGTCACATTTTTTAACTTAGAAAATATGACTCAATATATTTGTAGTTTGTAATAGTAAAATGGCATCTAGTTTTTCTCAATGGACTGCATTTTGCCTCATATAACAAGTTACATGTCACTCACATAGTGGCCGTTACCTGCAAGTTTCACCTAAGTTTTCAACAGGGAGGTAAAACATTTTTTTTTTAAAATAAAAACATTTGAAAAATCACCTCAAGTCTGGTCATGTTCAAGCCACAGTATCATTTTCAAACTCTGAACAGAGACAGTCACAATGTCATCTCCATGACCCTTCAGGTAAACAAAAAAGACATCCTTACATTTAGTGCTACATATAAATATTTTCAGTCCAATACTTCAGCTGTTTTACATTAAACTGCAATATTGTCTTAAAATAATATAAAAAAAATTGTCACACTGATATTTTTTCCTACAAAGCCCCATTTAAATATTGCATTATTCATTGTGCACATCTTACTTTCTGCAAAATTCATGACATTCATTTAAGTTGTAGTGCCTTAATGATGTTAAAACTATAACACACTATTACATAACCTTGAAGGAATATCTGTTCACTTACAGTACATGAGCAAGTTAACACTAAACTTTGCATAACATGATATTCATTAATACATTGTACTTCTTTTAATTATTTTCTGTCCGTTCTCTACACAGCAACAAGATTAATTGGGATTTTTTTTGTTATATTAGGCTGTGTGCTTTTATTCTTTGGAGAAAATCCCCTACTTCCTGTCAAGCGGTGGTAAATGGCCTCAGCTTGATGCGGCTGTTTCTCATCCAACTGATAAACACTGGAGCTTGTGACTGGCAGAGGGGATCAAATCCATGATGTAATGCAACTGGTCACTTCCAGAATGTTGGAGAAAGCTGAAACGTAACAGTCTTCACCTGCAATTTCCAGAATATTAAAAATAAAAAAATCAAAAGAAAAAATCCCAAAAGCTGCTCTTGTCCTATATATTAAGTAACTAAGATTCTGGCAATTTAGAGAAATAAGCTTTTTATCTATCATTCTAAAGTGCTCATAAAATTTTTTTTAAAAAATTTAAAAAAAGGTGCATTTTTAATCTTATTTTATGGATCATCGAGAAGGTGAGTTTCAAGCACAAGATGCTGGTTGGTGCAGTAAAATACTTTCTCATAAGTCCAAATATTAAAAAACTGGCCTTTATTTAGTCTTTTTACATATGGCTTTAGCTTTTCTTTTATTACAAACAGGTTGTACAAAAGATTCTGAAGACTTTTGAATCAACCACAGGTGGAAAATCATGGAGGCTGATGACACTGTGATGGTACATCTACGATCACAGGCTCCCAAACGGCCGTGGTCACAAAGCAGTCACAAATAGAAAAAACAGCAAGGAAACCGTAGTCGACACACTGCGTTACAACATCAGACAAGGGACAAACCGGATGATGCGAGTTGATGAAATGTTCGTAGTTACAGAGAATGTAGAAATGTGATTCCCTTTTCTGTATTTATGTCACAAGTGTTTACACCCTGTGTTACCAAAACCGTGTGAATTCACTCAAAAGCAGTTACCTCTGTACCATCATGTCTCACAAATGTAAAAGCAAAATAAGACTGCAAAGCAAAGGCCAGTTCCATGATACGGCCCAGTGTTCTATGTCCTGATGCAATTTGAGCGTTTTCTTTCTCTCTGCACAGTAATCTCCAGTCATTGGCCACCACAACATCAAATTTTCTTAACATGATCAGTATTTTCTACATCTCTAATTACTACAATACAACTCCTTCAGTTATTTGATTCAGTGAGATTAGAAGATAGAATCAGAGTATCAAATGCATACTTAAAAATCATTAACACCGCGTTACGTTAGATTGCACTGCATCTAGGTTCAGTTTTGAATGATCCGACGGCTGACACTCAACGTGTAGAAAAGTTGTTTTGTTTTCCAGACAGTTTTAGGTTAAGTCCATCATATAGACCTTAGTTCAAAGTTCGTGTCACAAAAAAAGGTGTTGCATAAACAGGATATGAAGTCTTTTTGCATACAGAGGTCTGCAGATTGGATTCATGTGGTCTCATGTCTCTCGCCTCGCCTTCTTCTTCTTTGCTGGTTTTGGCGCCTGGCTCTCCTCAGGTTTCTCTGTGGAAAAACAAAAGGAGGAGGAGGGAGGTTGGTCATGCAGCTCTGTAGACAGGTGATTCATCATGAGACATTTGAGTGGCAAAGAAGAGACAGCCTTTACCAAGGCGAATAAAGCTGTGACAAAAGTTAAGGCTCAGGTTTTGTTGTTGGTCTGACAATAAAAGATTCACATCATTTCATAGGATGCACCATTGTTTATTTTAATAAACACATTTTATTCCTTTTAAAAGCAAGGCACAGAGGAAACACAGAGGAGAGTAAAAAAAACAAAAAAAAAACAGGCTAATTCTGAGCAGTTCTCTCTGAGGAGGGCTGGCTTCAGTCTCACAGACATGGTTTGGTTCTGAAAAGCCTGACACAGACCAGAACCCTATACTTTAAGTCATCTCCAAAACAGATGCAAACATCATAAACCTCTTGTGCTTTTAGGCCTCTGTTTCTCTGCTACTGTAGTTCAGAGCAGTTCAACTGCATTAGATACATTTGGTTTTCATATGGTTCACATTATTCATATTTCAGGCCTGTATTTATTTATTTTATTTGCAACAACAGCTGAAAATTGTGTTGATTTTTTTTTTCTCATGTTGACATTTAAAGTGGTTCTACTTTTAAATACCACATTTTGTAAGTTTCTCCAATTTTAGTTACCAGCTGGTGGAAGTCTGCTACCAGAACACAGTTCAAACCAAAACCATCACTCACTGAATAAAGTAGAAAAGGTCATCATTTCCACACATCTGTATTATGGTCCTATCAAGACACACCGTCAAATAAAATACCACCATGACTTAATAATACCCTTTCATCTCTGTTTGTGTTGTTAGTAACTGGACTAAACATCTGTTTGGAATCCAACAAACAGGGCAGAACTGTCACAGTTTAGTCTGAACTGTGGATAAACAAACGGCACCTTAGCAAAGATAATAACATCCCATAATAATTGTATACCTTCATAAGCCTCAGAATCAAACTCACCAGTGTAGAAGAAACGCAGCCATTTTAGGATCAAACTCTATTCTTTTCATTTAGAGCCGAGTCCAGTGGTGAAATCAAAGGTAGCATTTGTATTTTTGATCACTTTCTTTGACTCTAAAAGTTGTGACAAACCAGTTCTCATCCTCAACTTGACCTTTGCTTAGTTTTTGTCATGGTGAGAAACTGGCAGATTTGAGTCAATACTCCTTCTAGTGGTCACATGCACTCAGTGAAATGAGAGCCGTGGATAATTTAAGTTCATATCTCTACAATTTCAGATCATTTGGAATTTTGTGACTACAAATATCGCATAACCCCTTTAAGCACTGATACTTCATATAAAAGCATTCAAAATGTGCCCGTGGATGTTCTTACTTTGTTGCGTTGGAGCAGGAGGGTTGTTCTGCTTGGCAGTGGGCTCTCCATCAGTTGGCTTTAGTGGCACTTGTGTGACAGGAGGTTTCTGGGATATGTTGTCCTTCACTGGTCGCTCCAGTTTCACCTAAAGAGGAAAACTCATTCAATTCAAAGAGCTGCATATGTGTTCCATACAGGACAGTAGTTGCAGTTTTGATCTGGTTCAAATATTGACCTTCCTGACCTCGACAGCAGCTGCCTTGACAGGCTGGACGGCTGCGGTGTTTTCCTGAACAGGTGGCTGCTTCTTCGCTGAGGCTGCAGGCGCTGCCTCCTTCTCCGGCTCCTCGACCTTCACATAAAACATAGGCAAAAGCGATTTACTTCAGCTTGTCAAAAACTGCATTTCCTATTCCAAACTTCTGCTCTGCTTTCTACAGATCATCCACTAACATACCACTGCAATTTCAGTGAATGACAGGTCATTTAATGGTCTATTTTTTGCTGCTGGGTAAAACTCCATTTCATTTGCAGGTACCTGGCCAGAGGCCGCTCCTTCCTCAGCTGCCTTCTTCTTCTTCTTTTTCTTCTTTTTAGTTTTAGCTGCCCCATCTGCCAAGGTGTCTCCCTTGTCCTTCTCATCTTCTTCATCATCCTGTACAACAGAAAAAAATGTTAAAGAAAAATACAGAAAAGGAGTGAATGTTTGGACATTCTGGATTTTGGTAAATTATTACATAGATCTCAGAGTTAACCACTATGCATAGTTCAAGATCTAAGTCTTACTCTGGCGCCATCTGGTGATACTGATAAAGAATAACAGTAACACAGACCAACAAACACACTGATAATTAAATCATACATGTTAATAATCACACTTTATTAGTTATCAAGTAAATGTTGTGTGAACTGTGCTGTCTTAAGGGGAGGCCTGCTACAATAAATGGGAGTGTGTGGATGTAGTGTTTAGGTTCATAAAACTCATAAATATAAACCACAACCTTTAAGAGACTGCATGTTGAAGTGGTGTATCTGCTGAGTCACAGCTATGAGCAACAGGGACACAGTGAGGAGTGAACCAGGACAGCTTTCCTGGGGCCCAAACCCAGAGGACTCAACAATCACTGGTTTGTTTGGGGTTTTTTTTTTTTTTTAAGTTTTTACCAGTTTCATCCCTGGTCTGGTCATACTTACAGCTGCTCCGATCAGCAGGTTAGTGCAGGCTGGTTCAGAACATGGTGGCTCCTGAGGAGGAGTCGGCTCAGAAGAGGGCTCCTCATAGTTGCCCCAGACCTCAGCAGGGGCATTCCAGTCTGAACTGGGGTCAACTGAACCACCGTCTGGAAAACCAAAGGATCCACATTAGAAAATAAGCAGAACAGTAAAGAACTATTGTGGGAGGAAAGTTCTGTGAAAGTTAAACAGAGCTGGATAATGACAGAAGGCTGTGTGTGATCCTTACTGAGGCCAGACCACTCATCATCGACTCTGGGCTGACTCAGCCAGGCCATGTCAGCGACAGGCTGGGGCTCTGCAGACACAGGACAGCACTGGCATAAGGGACGCTTAGGAGAATACTGATTTAACCAGTTTATATCTGTTATTCACAAGGTTTTCTTACCGGTAGTAGGAACTCCAAGTCCACTGAAGGAGACCAGGTTTAGATCAGTTGGCTGCATCCCAGGCTCAATCACAGTCCATGAACCTAGAACACACACTGACACCTCAATAAAAGATTTATTACCAAGTTCCACATTAAAAAAAAACAAAAACAGACTATATTAAGGACTTTTGTGAGTTTCTTTGCAAAAGAGGAGACAAATAGAATAGGAGCACAGTGTGCAACAAATGGCTGAGCCAGTCAGGAATCAAACCTGGGGATTTCTGCTCAGGGCATTTGTGCCCATGTGTTATGTATCCAACCCCACTGACCCCTTAAGTTCCTTCACCTCCTAGCCCTATGATGGACAGGTTTAAGTTTCAGCAACTTAAAATAGTTAAAGCTTAGTGAAACCAGGACTATTACAGATTTAAGACATATATTGTGTCCACACCAATTTGATGATGTGATACAGAATACATCTTCATCTATGATAAATTTCTTCAGAGTCAACAGTGCTGACCCAATAAATCCCATTATTGTATCATTTCTGCATTTCTGGAGGTAACAGATTTACCATCAATCTCCGCCCCCCACAGTGATGCCGTTTCTCGGTTCGATGTCCAATGTGCCATCTGTGGGGCCATAGTTTGAGGAGGAACCTTCATGGCCACGTTAGCCACAGCAGCATTTACTGCAGCCGGTTCACTCCTGTTAACTAATAGAGACACAGACATTTGATACTAAGATCAGGTTGGCTGCACATCCAATATAGACTAACCCAAAGAGCATGTGAACTTCAAAACACCACAACTGAAATGGCACAACAAATTAGTCACTGGATTATTCATTTCTGCTGACAGTTACCTTTAGGCACAACCGCCTCCACCTTCTCTGGCTTCACTTTTGTGGATTCTCCTGAAAAGACAGGATGAACAGGTCAATATGTCAAGTACATGACTCATACAAGCCTGTGTGTGAACTAACAAGAGACCTGTCACTTGAGACTGAAATTCCCCTATTTATACAGAGTTCATCCACAAGAGACCAACTGAACTTAACAACAGACTAAACAGAAAGACACTAATCTCTCTCTCTCTCTCTCTCTCTCTAGATGCCAAATTAGGCTGTTTATCAAGAAGGCCTGGAGCTTTTGTGCATACACATACAGATCAAGACACACAATCCCCTGTAAAGATGGGCCATTGTCAGTGTGGTTGTACTAGGTGTGAATTTTAGTTTACTTGTTTCAATTTTAGAATTTTTTTGTACTATGATGTAATTGTCAGGGTAAGACTCAATGCTAGTTATTAGTAATAAGAGTGCAATTAAAGTTTGACAAAAAGATAGCTTCCACAAGATAAATAGAAAATATGGGTGTCAGACAAAAACTAAATACACATCACAAGAATTTTAGTTATTTTCAGTTTTGTAGATACACAATGCCTTTCCAGTTGTGTCATTTTTAAAGCTTAATTGTCAGTTCTATTCACAAAAGTGTTATCTCACACTTAGTTTCCCTTACTTCCTTTACAACAGTAACCTCACTCATTGCAATACTTTCACAACAAAGCTAATCAAATACAACTTCCTTACCTCCTTTCTTCTTCTTTTGTGTTGTTGGGGGAGTCACAGTGGCCTTGGGCTGCTCTGGGGGGGTGCTCACAGGTGTGTCCATGCCTCCAGGACTTGCCGAGCCATCGCTGGAACTCTTGTCCTTCTTGCGTTGCTCACGCTTCTCTTTGTTGCTGACCTTGGTTTCCCACGTGCCTGAAAATTAAGAGCAAGTGTGGGGTGTGGAATTAGTTGCAAAACATCACAAAGGGTTTATTATGGGATTAGTGAGGAAATATGGAATGGATTAGGCAAGATGGAGAACAAGAGGAAATGTAGAGACTGTGTTAAGCAAAAAGGGTCAGGCATTCAATTATAAGTCAAATTCTAACAAAGGTCACATTGAAATGCATGAGAGAATGAATGTAGACATAAGCCATTCATTAGATAAAATACAGTATAATCACATTTTAGGTGACATTCACCTTCTTCTGGTTCCTTGCCATCTGTAGATACTGGCTTTGTCTCCTTTACTGCCTGTTTGGCCTTCTTCTTAGATTTCTTTGACTGTAAGAAGACAAAACAATGGGCACTAAGAAGTAAGAAAACTTCCTGGGGAAAAAAAGCACTGCAATAGTGAGAATGACTATAGAAAGAAAGAAATGAAGGAGAGAAACTTCACTTTGCAAACCTAAAAGTGGAGACACTAATCCCAGGTATTCTGAATCATGGATAGTCCATCAACTAGCATGTCCAAACCACATCTATTTATAAAGTGAAACTACACACTGTCCAATCCAAGGGTTACAAAATCTGTTACATACCACTATTTTAAATATTTCTTGGTGTACAACTGTATTAATAAAGCAAATGTAGGGCCACAGGTGATGTTAATGCCAGGTATCTTAAAAGAAGATTTTACTGAAGGTCTGCTTCTTGTGTTGCCTTAACTCAGGAGTCATCCTTCACGACTATGCTGCTTCTGCAGGTTTAGAATTGTAACCTTACACTGCCAGCTGCACAAGTTGCATCACTGCAGTATGACAGTGAGGAAGCATGGGGGTTTTCATTCATTGAAGAGGATTCCTTAAATGACTGATGCAGCTGCCAAACAGAGCCCAATCAAAAGTACAAATCTATGACATAAATAAAAGTGTCCAGGCTTGCCAGCTCTATGGTACAGTAAATTACCTCTGCAACCTTCTCGGTCTTGACTTCTGGTGGGGGAGGCTGGTGATGTGGCACTATCTCTTCAGACACTATGGCTTCTTCCTGAGGCTCAACCACAGCTCTTCCATTTGGCTGGGCTTTCTAAAAATGAATGGATGAATTAAAAGAAGACGTAGAGAGTCATAATTGTTTCCTTCCGTCTTCCTGTGAGATAGTGTTAAACATTACCCATGTCAGACATTACCCCGGTGTAGTAACAAGCTATTAGCTGTCAATGGGGCATTAGCATGACAGCTAGCCAAGCTAGGTGTAAGGTTATGAAGCTACAGACCGGTACAAGCTCATTTCACTTACCTTTTCCGCCTTCTTCTTCTTTTTCTTCGGCTCTTCTGATTTGACTGGTTTGCCAACACCTCTCTTGATCTCCACACCGTCGTCCGAGGCGTGTGTAGCAGGGCGTTTCTTGAACAGAGTCCGGCAGGCTGAGGCCCATAGAGCAACCATCAGCACCAGCCCGGAACATGCCGCTAAGAGGATCACCCATGGCGGAATAAGCTCAGGCTTCAGCCGCAAATCCACGCCGAGCTCGGAGCGCAGCCAGTCCAGCCCTGTGGATAGCAGTTCGCTCAGGCGGTTGGAAATGAGCTTGAGCTGCTGAGAGGCCGCGTCCTGCCACTGCTCCATTTCTATTGTTTTTCCTAACAGACCGATTAGTCACGCTTTGCTTGCTGCTATTAGCCGCGCTAGCCTGCAGTGCTAGCTAAAAATAACGGGACGAGCTCGACATTATGGATAACAATAAATGCGCCCCTTCCTCCGCCAGCAGCATGGGCCTAGCTAGACAGCCAGGTAGCAAGCTAACTACCTACCCAAACCCAGTAAACTTCCCTGTGCCTAAACTAGCGAGCTAACTAGCAGAGTAGCTAGCTGATACCATCCTCAGATAACCGTTAGCTGACCAGCACAATGCGTTGGGTTCAGTATGACCGCGGTGCAGCAGGTTCACCTCATATGGCTCCGTTTTGACTGGTCGAAACGCGCCGCCTTCCCTGACGCTGGGGAAAAGAAGTTTCCACGCTCAACATCATACGCACAAAATCACGCGGTACGAATTCCATCCGCACAATTTCAATGAAATCTAACTGACGCACAGTGATTTATGCTACGCTCGCGTAGTTTGGTTTCGTTTCGCCGTTAAAATAATCATTTCATACAGCGTGTTTTATGCATAATGGGACGTTTCGACTGCATGTGAATGCACCACTAAAGGGCGGGACCGATTACACAGACTCAAGCAAATACCAGAAATTAAGTTATTTAATGAACACTTAACATCATGCTATTTCCGGGTATAGTGTGAGACGTTAATGTTAAACCCCTATATGATGGCAAAATACACTTAAATTCTCAGTCATAAGAGAAAAATAGGTTAATTATTTATACTACTAATTAAAAACCAATCAACTGTACATATAATATCAGTTTGTATTTACTGCATCCATTGGGAATCTTGAATGTGATTTTTAACACATAGATGACTGAGCACTGCTCCAAGAGATTCATTAAATACTGTGTACCAAAACTGTAATATGTTGCCATACCAGTACTGTAAACCTACTTTTAATGAGTTTTACCAGAATTATTCAACACTTTCCAAACAAAGCACTTAAAAATTAAGACCAGACAAGTTATTTGCATCCAAGTTTATTTTGAAATTCCCTACTCCCCCTGTACAAGAAAAAAGGACTTTCCACAAAGGCAGCAGTGAACTGTCAGTCAGTGATAGTACTTTTCTAGGGAAGGAAAAAAAAAGATAATCACAGTGTGTCTTCATCTTTTCTTTTAAATATTTCTACTGCTGTCATCTTTGGCTGGGTTTCGGCAGACAGCTTTCTGTCAAACCAAATTCCTGGGAAGCAAAGGTTGAAGCCAATAGAGCAGAGCTGGGGGCTTTACATTTTACAGTGCCAATACAGGAATGTTCTGGACCGTATACCTCTTCTTCATGAACACAAAAAACCCCAATAAAAATAGAAATAAAAATAACAAGCTGTTTGTGTTCACAACACAAACAAATATTACCGCCTGGGGAGATAGCGACAGTATATCGAATTTCATAAAATTGTATAGACAAAAAATAAATCTACAAAAATGGAGCTAGGTAAATATTACACAACAGTAAACATGTTTTTTCTTTTTTTTCCTTTTTTAAATTGTTTTCAGTCGAACCTCTACACAAAACCAAAATTCTTGGTCTTAATGGCTAGCAGGAGTTTCTGTTTGAGTATTTGTTTTGAAGAATAGAGTGGCACGTAAAGACGCGAGATGCATGTGTTGGCCGTGGGGAGGTGCTGGTCGTCTGGAGGCCGGATGGTGATGGAGGGCATTGGCTGAAAACCCTCCTCACTAGCTGGGAGAGATGGACTGGAGGTCCAGAAGTACACCTGAGGAGGTGGGAGAAAGGAACCGAGTTAGGCTTTAAGAAGACATCTGCTGCAGTTTAGTGTTTTTCTAATTTTCATATCAGGACAATGGCTTCTGCGAACCAGAACAAAACCTTATCAAACACATCAATTACTGTGGAAAAGACCTTCAAACTCCAAATAAAGGACACATGCAGTATAACTTTTGTTCAGCTCTAGCACAAATGTTCACTGTGGGTGGGTCAGAAAGCAAATGAATGAAATCCAGCTGGAGAGAGAAATCAGAGAACTGAAACTTGACCAAAATGCTCTTGGTTTGAGTTTTTAAATTGCTTTTAAATAAAAGAGATCTCCCACTGGTGTCTTGTGTAAGAAAGTTGTGCAACATAAAGTGCGTCAGAGTGAAGTGTGTGGACTTTATTCTAATACTGAGAATTGCATACAGCACTGAGAACTGTATTCATGGGAGTTACTTGCTTTTAAAAAAAGATTGTCTGACACATACCAGATCCTGCCTCTCCGTCATGCTCATCTTTTCAACTATGGACCAAAACCAGCGTTTAAACTGAAGCAGTTTATCTGCATTTTCCCCTGTTGGATGAACACAAGCTTTAGTGTTTAACAAAAATATGTAGAGCCATAAATGTTGACAGAGACCGATGAAAGAACTGTTCAGAGAGCATGTGAACAGTACAACATACCAGACTCATCATTGAAGGAGGTGAAACTAATGAGCATTTGGACGTTAACTTCTCCACAGCCATTGACCAGCAGCCTGAAGTCCTCAGCAGTCAGGTCTTCCAGGGCGTTCTTAGGTAGAACGTCCAGCAAACCCTTCCTCATCGCCTTCAAAAAACAAAAATCATAAACAGATTAGCATGGATGCATGTTCTGACCTAAATGAGAACAACACTGATGTGTTTTCTGGTTTGGGACTCACATGGAGAGGCTGCTCAGCCACCACCAGCATTCTGTGCTCAGCGTATTTCCTCACGTACTCGTACACATTGAGGGGAGTTACTGGCATGTTGACCCCCCCGGACAGAAGCTCCACCTGGAACAGGGACAACAAGGCTTCAGTGATCTGAGTCAGTACCATGAACTCATTATATTAAGTTTTAAAGTGAAATCTGACCGCAATAACTGCATAAATGTTATAATTAGGCAGATTAACAAATTTATGAAGAGTCCTAGTGCTGGGAAGTGTTCCTAATGGATGTCCTCAATCCAATTTCATGTTTAATCACACGTGTTTTTTTTTTTTCCCCTAAAACAGTCATCTATTGTGAGGTTAGAGCAACTACCAGATGAGGAATTTCATCACTTTCAGGTCAAATGTTTTCCCCACAGTGATGATAGATACTGTTGTGAAATTAGGAGATAAATACAAATCCAAAGACTAACAGCATTTTAAAAGTCCCATTTCAGAAAAAAATAGGTGTAGTGTCTGAACAGTCTAAACCTAGTATTGTGACAATGATGACGTAGGCTGTTACCTGTCCGGCCCCCTCCTCTTTGCACAGGTCGATGGCAAAGGCCAGGTCCATGGCTGCAAATACTGCGTCTGCTTCCCCAGCCTGTGAATGACGAATGAGCTGCCGCAGACTCTCATACATGACCGGGTCAAAGAACGCAAAGTCATGCCAGTTCACCTGAAGTAACAAAGACAGTAAGCTCATTCAGGGTTTTGAAAGATACAGAGTTATGCAAGAAAGAAGACTAGCAAGAAAACAGTGTCCTTTTCTTACCTTCCTCCCAAGCAGCACTTTAATGACATGTCTGTTCAACGTGATTGGACAGAGTTCATTCTGCAGCAGACACAACCCTAGTATCCTGGAAAGAAGATGATGCACCTTTGAATCCTCCTTTTCTATAATGCGTCTTCTTTTACTGAGTCATATACAGGGACAATTCATTACCTGCCAATGTTACGGAAGCAGTTGAGTCTGGCCTCTGTGTTCTTGCCAGGCCGAGGAGAGTAGAAGCCTCGTTTTCCTGGCTGGTAGAAGAGAGGAGCATTGTCGTCACCATCATCTGGGTCATCCAGCTCCATGTCGACCACGCTGCGGGTTGAACCGTGGCGTTTACGGTTCTCCTGCTGCTGTAGTTGCACAAAAGGGACGAGAAAAAGTCAAGAAAAACTGGTTGTTTAGAAGCAGCATTTGTGATGAGCAGGTATAAAAAAAAAAAAGGAGTACACTGCATTCAGAGAGTCCAGATGCTTCAGGATTATGAGTTAGTAATTTATTTTAAAAGTACTGCGTAAATAGATGTTTTACGTACTTGTGCTTTCTCTGGAGCCTCCAGGAGACCCAGGTCCAGTATACTGTCAGCACCATTTTCCCTGTGGAGAAAAAGAGGTTAGTTTATAAAGATGGCTTTAAGTGTTCATGATGTCATGATACGTGGGGTTCAGTGTCAAAATAATTTTGATGTCATTTAGAGTGAATCAGTAAAACTTGAGCACAACATAAAAAAGAGGCAACAATGTGTCTAAGTTGAATCCAGTATTTTTTTTTTTTTTTTTACCTTCCATGTGCTATGAGAAGCTCCATGGCCTCTTCTACTCGGGCTCTGAGGGAGTCTTCACTAGCGAGCAGCAGCAGCAGCTGGGCAGGCGACAGCTCCAGCAACATGCCTGTGATTTTACTGGCAAATGCCTGTGGAGACAAAGAAACAATTGGTCTCAGAACGATCAAGAAAACAGTCAATTCTTAAGAACTCTACTGGTCCTTCAATCATTCCAATCAGATATTCACTATGTAAACAATGTTTTTGTTTTTTGTTTTTTTTACAATTAGTAACAATAATTTTAATGTAAGTTTCAGAGATCCTATTACCGGCTGCATTGCATGAACGCGTGGGTAAAGTCTTTCCCCTAGGGCTTGTCTGTGTGCAGGGAGGGGGTCGGGCTCATCACTGGGGTTTCCCTCTGACGAAGGCCTGAAAGGCCTGGTGTCTATGGACAGCTGTCTCCTCGAGTCTCTGTAACAGACAAACACAAGTTAAGAGTCAAAAGCTGGTGTCAGGTGACACATGTTATTTCTAAGTGAAGACTACAATAAGTAAAGTGTACCTGTCTCGGTCTCTCCGAGATCCTGCTCGAAGGCCTCCACTTCTTCTCTCTCTTTCTCTATCTCTGTTCCTCAGTCGCTGCATTAGATCTACATATCAAACACAACAGGTTGACTTTAAATGTCACTTCTTTCTTGTAAATATCTGTTTTCTGCATGTGATATCTGCTCTTATCACAAAATACCAGTAAACATTAACAATGAGGTTCTATGTATTGTCATACTTGAATTGTAATCGTGATGACACGTACTGCTGGCCTGCATGCCCTTGCTGACACTTTGTACACAGTCCAGATTGGGCAGCTTATCGTTGGACAGGAGGGCCAGGGCGATGGCCGTGTAGAAGCTGCGGGCCACACCACTGCCCTCGCCTGGCTCATCTTTGAAGGTGACTTTCACTCTGTGGACGGCCATCGGTGTGGTTGTGCAGCGTCTGCCAAAGTGCGTATTTAACTGACGCATGGTCTGTTGTATTAGCTGGTCCCGATCTCGATCCACTTCCAGGGCCAGGTCACGGGACTGCAGGTTTCTTAGCTTCTCCATCTCCCGGCGAAATTTGGACTCTTTTACTTCAAAGCCGCCGAGCTCAGTTAGAATCTAAAATACAAGAGATTCAGTGAAAACCTGCAACATTCATCAAAGAGATTCAGATCTCAATGAGACCTGATTAAATAAAAGATTAAATACAGCAAATATGAAAGTAGGACTGGCAAGCTTGCAAGTTCACTTAAGATGACTTTACTCACAAAATGGTATAAAATCAGATATACTTGATAAGTAAAATGGAAGATTTCACAAACCAAAGATTATCTTCAGTAATTACAGACTATGGAAGAAACTCAAATAAATACTGTAGCAAGGCAAAGACATGCATGAGCTGTTCCAATTCTTCTGTGTGTGTATTTGTGCAACATTTGCTGAGCATTTGGTAACAGAAATTTGAAAAACATACCGATCCAGGCTCAGCTCCCACATCTTCCATGAAGACACGACCAAACAGTTCCAGTGAGAGACGCCAGCGGCCCAGCAGCATGTCATGTGAAATCATCATCCCCATGAAGCTACAGTGAGGTCTGGGCAAACCCAAGACACAACACATTAAAGATAAACATAAACTTATTAAGGCCTAGCATTATTCTGCACAATAAAGTCTTTGTCTAATATTGAAAAGGGATACAGGGATTTGGCATTTACCTAAATGATGGGAGGGGAGGTCCATCGCTCTCAGTGAGGCCGATTTCGGCGAGCAGCGTGCTCTTCAGCTGAGCGGCGAGGTCATGGGGTGAAGGGCCGGGTTTTGAAGCCTCCAGCTCCTGCTCCGCCAGAGACTGGTTCTCAGGGCTCCGCTGGCCAGTTTCCATACTCATCACATTCTTCAGGTTGGCTGAGTACGACATCTTCGTGGGCAGGATCTGTTTGAAGGCAGTTCAGAGTTTTTCTTTAGTAGCATCAACAGATGTAAGTGTTAGATGATGACAGTGTGGTGATTAAAGAATGGAAATATGGAAATGGGACACAGAACACAGGCTGTGATCCAACATCCACATATGACTGTGATCAGAAAAGACTGTCCGGTAGTGGCATTATTTATTCCTATTCAGAATCCCCAATGCTCTCGAAAACACTGAAAACCATGAATAGGACATAATGAACCTGTATATTTTTGAGATAATTTGTTAAAGTGCAGTTCTGTCAGCGTTTATACGGCGGCAGTCATTTGTGGATATTAGAACACAGCTGCCAGCGTGTTTGTCCAGTGGAGAGGGGTGGTATACCTGAGAGGGGGAGGGGAGAGAGGAGCCCATGTTTACCTCCAGGCAGTTCCTGTCCATGCTCGCCTCGGCCAGGCCTTTGGTTGCCATGTACGAGGAAGAGTACAAGCCCTGAGAGGGACGGCCGAACAGATCCTCCTTCCTGGCATTAGGCTGTGCGGCGGGACAAAACAGAGACATTTACATTTTTACAGTGTACTCAACAGACATCTTTCACTTTAAGTCACACCGTTGTACAACCAACCTCATTCAACCTGCTAAAAGTACCAACTGTGGTTATCATCAGGGCAGGAAAGAGTGAATATTTTATTTAATTTCATCATCCAATAATAAACCAATTGCCACAGTAATGGCACTACTAAAAAAATTAATTGTTACTTCTAAGACGAGAAAATTTTCTTGTTCTTGTTTAAGCCAATTCATCTGGTTTCATTTTAACTGATTTAAATATTTTTGATGATTTTCAACTGTTTAACAGATTTATCCATGTTCTGTTAGTGCTTTGATTTTTTTGTTTTTAATATAAACAGACTTACCTTTTCATCATTTTACCCTTATTGTTACTTGTCTACAATGTAAATGTGGCTTTTACCTCAACATACATTTCAATATTTAATAAAGGTTGAATGAATTAACAGATACAAAAACAAAAAAAGCGGAGCCTGGAAGCACTGGGGAGCTGAGCAAGAAGCCAAAGCTCTGACCTGCAGGAGGTGGGGCTGGTCTGCAAGTGGAATGGCCTCAGCTAGAGGAACGTCGAACGGGTTGGGTGGGATGCAGCCCAAAAAGGTCATGGAGTCGGAACGACGGAAGAAGGGATGGTTCTGACCAGTTTCAGCTGGAACTGGGTCCTCGTCTTTGTCCTGCAGAGTTGAACCTGCAATGGGACAAGTGGTATATTAATCAGCTCTTATGAATATTTACACTATTAACTTTAATTTACTGGATCCCTTCGTAAACCTATTTGATGTGACTTACTCTGATTTGTGTCCTCATCATTCTCATGTTCAGAATCCTCATTGTCCAAACCCAATTCCAAAATCTCACGATTCCTGCAAAGGAAGATAAAATGGTTAAAAGTCAGAAAGACCCAGACAACTTTTCTTGTAGTTTGTTTGGTTAAATTTTAAAAATGGAAACAAAATTAGAGAAACTGATGAAATTCATGTAAAAGCAAAAGAAAACATCTAGTAATTTCCAGTGACCATTAGATCAATATGTAGGTACTTCAGGTTAAATACTAAATGTAGAGGAATACATGGAAAAAGCAACAGGATTACTTATAATATATAGCCTCTTAATTATTTAATAATTCTCAGTTTTTTAATGTGAAGACAGCATATTGCTTCATTTTTGTTCACCTCTTTCTATCCATCTGTGGGGTGTCCAGAGTAGTCTGTTGGTTCATAGCCTTGATCCAATAGATAAGAGCCTGGAAAACGTAAGCCACGTGTTTCAAGGAGCAGACGTCCAGTACAGGAAGCACATCGGAATGCTCATCATTGTGGGAGCGCATTAATGACAAGGCGTAGTTTAAGAAGTCGCCACGTGCCGACATCATGCCTTGACGAGCTGTCAGTAGAGTGGCTGTTCTCCTGAAATGAAACGTACATAAACAAGTGAGAACATTTCTATCATGTCCAAAACAGGGCAGTGCAGACCTGGATACAGCAATTCTTCTTTCTATAGTGGTCTTTTCTTGTACCTGCGTCCTTCTAGGGTGCGAAGACTAGCCTCCTCCCGGGCAGTCATGCGTTCCCTGCGAGCAGAGTGCTGGGAAGCGTGGAGGGGGTGACTGGGGTGGCCGGGGTCTCCAGCAGAGGAGAGGGCTGACCCATATCGCAGCTGAGCCTCGGTGGAATCCATGATGGAGACCATCCAGTTCCAGGTGGGAATGAGTTTTTCTTCGACGTAGTTCTGGTTCAAGACGGGGTCAAATATTACTTTCTTATTCAAAAACCTGTCAACCATTTTTCCAAATGTGATGGATACCATACAGTTCAACTACAGTTTAAACATATATTCATGCTAACATAGGACAGATTTGGTTTGACCTAATCACATTAGTCAAAATAACATTTTTTAAATATTGTCTGCATTAGTGCCTCAGTAGAACAGTGCACTTCTGTTGAGTTCCTATGTCATACCTGCAGGTTGACTGCATCCTGGTAGGTCAGTTTTACAGCAGCAGGATACTGGGAGTAGACCAGATGGTTGTACTTGGGAATGAGGCTCATGAGGTCTGAGATCTGTCTGATGACGATGCTGTAGGCCCGGGCCAGGCTGCTGGCAGATGTCAAGTAGCTGCTGGAGTTGCTGGCTTCCAGAGCGGCGGCTGCAGCAGCTGCACTGGAGCTAATTGCACTAGAACGACGCAGGTTGGTGGGGTCGATGTAGATCAGGCCTGTGGAGCTCGCTGTGGAAAACATATGTAACTTAATATGCGCCATCTCTGTGGAGTTCATCATCTAAATAAAATACAAAATCAGATCCAAACAGAGGAGACGAAGCCTCACTGACCTGCAGGAGTGGAAGTGCTGGAGGGTGTGCTCCCAGTGGCCCGTTGGCTTGGGGTGTTTCTGACGGCCCACTGCATGGATCGAGGGGCCTGGGCTGCACTGTTGGCGTGGGAAGCGCTGGTCGTCCTTTCTAACGGCTCATCCAGGAGGAAGGTCTCCTGGTCGACATCATCACTCTGGCTGCTGCTGCTGTCAGAGTCACTGGAGTCATTGGACTGGGAGTCATCTTCTGAAAAGAAGGCAGGGACACTGCTGGCACCTTCAAGGGAGAGGAGGAGGAATCAAGAGGAGATGTGTTTAATCGGTTTGTCAACTCATCACCACATTGTCCTGTTTTGTCTTTCACATCAGATTTATCCAAGCAGGAGTGCGTGTTAGTGAATCACACCACTACAAGGCCAAACAACACTAATGAGAGTGAAAACGGTGAGGCTGCAAGTCAAAACAACAGCTGCACTCTCTGTTGACCGACTGGTTCTAAACAATATACAACGCAAAAGGTTCAGTGTGCAACATTTACTGAAATCTCGTAACGACCAACTGAATATCCCCACCTTCAGCCTCTTCAAAGCAGCTGAAAAAAACACTAACATTAGTCAGTGGTTGGTTTGTTTAAGCACGCTGACATTAGCACTGGTACACAGGTGATATAATGCACCTTTTCATTGGATCCCATTCACAGAAGAGGACGTACTGTTGAAACATGAGACCTACTGCTTCTGCAATTACTACGACGCGATAACACAATGGAAATTATTATGATCAGAACGCAATGAAAACATTATGAATATTATGTCCCTTGTCTGTAATTACAGCCTTCTAAATCTTACACACTGAACCTTTTATTTCCTATTTTATTGCTTTTATATAATTACACATTTTATATGAGAAAACCCAGCCATTCTCAATTGTAGTGGATATTCTGGCTAATACATGTTCAGAGCCATCTAAAACACATATTTTAGATAGCCAAGGAGAAGAACACAACACCGTTTTGGGAAAAACTAGAAGTTGATTAGTTTGTTATTTGGAAGAAAGAACATCAAGGGTTTGTAAAGGATAGTATTAGTTAAAAATGAAAGACACAATAAGAGTGAAATGTGAGAAGCGGACGAACTGAAGGAATTCTCAGCAGGAAACTGTGTATGCACTTTGCAAATTCACTCTTCCCTGACATCTGTATATGCATTGAAGTAAAGAGGAGCTCATACCAAAAATAGGAAATGCCAAGGACACCCTACTGCCTGCAAATGAAATACATTGGGTATTCAGCCAAGGACCATTTTGTCTGCTGTTCATTACCTTTCCAAACATAAATCCCCCACAATCTGAAATTTTAGGGCCGAATTAGTCTGTTGTTGGAAGGAAAAAAAAAAAAAAAAAACAGCGCAGAAAAATAGAAATTTCCATTTGGTAAGCAGTCGGCGCTTAGAAAAATTTGCAAAGACTTTAGTTAAAGGAGGTCAATAAGACAGGTAATCCTAACATTTCCACCAAGCACTACATAGAAATTAAAGAGAATGTTTTATGAAGTTGAGTTTTTGGAAAAAGCTAAACTTAAGTATAGACTACAGGATTAAAAAATAACCTCGGGGGACTAACCTGCTTCAGAGCCAGCCGTGGCTGCTGTGACGACACTCCTGCGGCCACTGGCATTATCCTGATTACTGTGGTTACTTTCACTGTCGCTTTCCGTTTCAGCTGCTGCTAACAGATCCAGCTCCATGTCGCTCCCTAAAGAAAAAGAGAAGTTTCACTTATTGCTAGTTCTGGCTACAGTAAATTTTCTTTTAAAAAAATGTGTTGTGTGCTCACCATCTTCATCGTGCTCATCATGTTGCCCTTCTGCTTCAGCGTTCTCCTCTCCTTGTTCCTCTTGATCGTCATGATGGTCTTCTTCACCGGCCACTCCCTCCACAACTTCAACCTACACGAAAAATATGAAACAATCATATCTTATAAAAATTACCAAAAGCACATCAGTTCTAAGATTCTGTAGAAACTTGCAGTGCACATCCTGAGCCAGTTTCAGGAAGCATCAGATCCTATTTGCTACCTCTCCAAACTGCGCTGACTCATTTCCATACAAAGTTCATTATGACCTGAATGATTTTGTAATGAGGCTCCCTACCTCTTCCACATCTGCTGATACGATATCATCCTGCTCTTCATCTCTTCCTCTGACAGGCTGGGACTGGCTGCTGCGACGAGGCTGGGGGTTCCTGATGATATAAGAGGCAGCCGTCTGGCTGGAGCTGGAGGGAAATTAACCACAAGTGCCCAGAGTCATTATATGTAGTGAATATGAAATCATCCATCTCTAAATACCAAGCTGCGGATACACAAAATGCCACCAACTGGCATAAGTTTCTTCCTGACAGGAGGGTAAAACTGACCTGCTGGACTGGTCGGGTGAGGGTCTTGGCGGCAGAGGCTCAACTGAGAAGAGCTCCTCGCTGCCCTGAACAGCATCAATACTGGTGCTAGCCAAAGTAAAAGGTGCTGTAGGTCTTGCTATACCCATTCTTACTGGAACAATCAGTGACTCTGCGACATTACACAGTTCCTCCACAGCGTAGGGCAAAAGAGCCTGGAAAACTCGCCGACATTTCCCAATGGGTTGGGGGATAAAATTGCTGTGATGGAAATTGACAAAAGACATAATCAGCAATGCATCAGCATTTGTTCCAGATAAAAAAAAAATAAAAAAAAAACATTAAACCTGGCCAAAATGGAATGGTACGTCCAGATACAATGTACTTGTCAAGATTTTCTTTTGAACTGTATTTTAAAAGTTTAAACTTGCATTATTCGGTTTCTGAAGGGCTCTGAATCAAAACAGCTGACAGATCAAACCTTGACACACAGCTATTAGTTTAGGAGTGGAGAATAAAAACTGAACAGAGTTAACACTCTGAGGCAGCACGGCATCAATAAATAACCTTCATAACTGAATTCTTACTTTTTCTTCTTGGATGAGGCCATCTCCACACTGAGGATGACAAATACTCGAGCTACGGAGCGCAGGAACCTCCTGGTGACGTTGACAGCCTCCTCTCTCCGGCCGGGGGTATACTTGTTCTGCAGCTCCTTCACCAGTGTACCCAGTAATGTATCGATAAACTAATGAAGGACAAGCAAACACCCAATCATTAGCATCTCAAAAATATTTGGTGATAACAGCAGTGAAACAAGATAACACGTGGATGTAGGTATTATCAAAGTGAAGTGGACTTACAGTGATGTCAGGAGCACACTTGACAATGAGGCAGTGAGTGAAACAGTCAAGGCGAATGGTGCCACTCTGCTGGTTCAAGTAAACCTGCTCTTCGGGCAGGAGGTGGGCAATTCTGCTGCTGGCACTAAGTCTAACAGACAAGACAAAGCTCAAGGTACTGTTTCATAAACAGGAATAACTACACCAACCCAGATATAATATATGGTAATGACGTATATGTTGGTTAGAAATACTGAAGTAGAAGCTGTCTGTCTAATGTGACGGTAATACGTACGGGTCTTTGTTCTCCTGAGAACCAAACATGATCATAGATTTGAGGGCATTCCAGTCCTGCAGGACCCTCTCCAGAGCCAACTGAGCAAATCGAGGGGGTTCCAGGTCATGATCTGGCATATCAGAGTCTGAAGAAAAACAGAGTGACATTTTGATTGATTGTAACTTTAGAAAGTTGAACTCTGTTGAAAGATGAAAAGATTACATATTTTTTCAGTAAAAATATGGACCCACCTTCTGCATTAGCTGCCTTACGGTTCCTGTCTTCTCTGATACGTGGAGGACGGTACTGACAGTGTTCAACACTCTGCCTGGCAACAGTCTGTACCAGGAACAATAAAATATGTTCCCCTCTACAGATGACAAACAAATACAAGATTTAAGTGTAACACAAAGGAAAAACATAAATCATGTGTAACATTAATCATATGTGATATAATTCAGGTTTGAAACATAGATAATCCACTAAAGCATTAACCAGCTAATCTAGTCTTACCTGCTGTTTGGTGTGGTGACCAGGTTAGTGGTTGTAAGTAACCTGTACAGCAGATCCAGGCGGGCAGCTTTCTGTCCAGCAATTAGTGTTTTGCATTTACATTTCTCCCAACAGTCGCAGTAAGCTGTGGGGGAGGTCCTCTTCAGCCTGGAAAAACAGCAAGACAAATTTATCACAACCCATTCAGTCTTGTTTAAAATAAACACCAGTGGCAACAACAAAACAGACTACACTCAAAACTAAGACTTACTTGCAATCATGTCCTTTGTGGCACACTCTTGCACATTCAGTGCAGCAGCAGAGGGACTCGAGTAAACCACAGGTTCGACACTCAAAGATATCCTGAGACAAAATCAGTGGTTGCGTCAGCTTTTTATAAAACACCAGAACGGAATTTACAAAGAATACACTGATGTAGAGTTGGTGAGAAATAAGTGAAAATAGACCAAGGCTAAGTTGACAGTAAATACAATAATGCCCACTACATTGATGACCATTTTCTCTAGAATCAATTAACTTTCTGATTTTGACTGTGAGGTTATTTTGTTCCTCGGACCTGGTTAATGTGCTCAGCTCCTGTCCAAGTGAAACTACAGGTGTCGTTGCAGCAGAGAACGTAGAGGGGCGAATCATCTGGATTGGTTCCCAAGGGGCAAATCATTTCCATGAACACGGAGTCTGCATCCTCCTTCTCTGCAATGCCTGGATCACCCACTGCAAACAAAAGCGAAAGATCAGATAAGAAGACGGTGGAATGCCAGAAACAACAGTGACAGTTATAGAACGGACAACAGTAATATACATCAGGTGTCACATGACTCATAGATACCCTTCCAAGTTTCTACTGTTACCAAACCTGTTGAAATGGCAGGAATTTATTCAGACCAAACCTAAACCCTGAGCCCCTGCCACCTTTGTTCAGAACGTTGAAATTCATGTGTAGAAAAAGCATATAACACACAGGGATATATGTAAAACTGGCATTTAACATCACACACACTGCTTTACATCAATAATAACCCAGTTTTAACAGAAAGCCGAGTTGTTATCTTACCCTTGGCCATTTTCTGAGCAGCTTCTAGAACAGTGATGGCTGCTGGGTAGGCTCTCCCACTGACAGCCAGCATAAAAGGGGTCATTCCACGGGCATCCCTGTCCAAGCAATAATAAATTTAGACTGGAAGACAGAGGCAAATCGGCTAACAATTGTGGTGAATTGAGTAATGTAATGCACAAAAAAGGCATTTGTAATATGAGGACGATAAACATACTTGGCAGAGAGCAGCTCCCGTAGGTGTGGCCTCAGAACTACACTGTCACACATCAGCTTTAAGATAAGATGAGCGTTGGCCTTCCTGTCTTTAGATTCAACCACAGACGGCTCTGTGGACGGACCTGCACGTGTGAAACACAAAGCAGAATTACAAAAATAATTAAAATCAATTATCAACATAACAACCACTACAACATATTCTATCATAATTTAGAATTTAAGGAAGTGTAGTAGTCGTAATAAAAACCTGTAATGCTAAAGCCATGCAGGTTTAAAAGAACATATAGCATTTTGATTTCACTAAGTCTTAATACGCAATACAATTGTTGTGACATTCTTACCCGGTATGGTAGAGGTGCTAGGACCCTGACTGTTCCCAGTGGAAGCAGTGGTGAGTGACCCGACAGCTGGTGCCAAAATGAAGTCAATGTCACCATCTGTTGATGAAATGAAACCACAGTTGAGTATAGTATCAATACTGTTACAATATACCCTATTAAAAAAGACACAGAGTATTATCTACACAAAGGAGTGTTAAACTTTGTACTTCAAACTATGGCAGTGATAAAGTCAGTCTAAACAATTCACATAAACCAGATCAGATAATTGTTTCTTCTGAAGTTTAGTTAAAATCTACTGACCAGGGTCCATGGGTGGGGGGTCAGGGACCCAACTTGGAGGGGCAATGGGTGGGGATACAGGGTCCTGGTGGTCGCTGGAAGATGGTCCAGACTCATGGCGGCCAAGACCTGCTGCTCTTAAAGACCTCCGCATCATTTCTCTCAAGCGAAGCCTGGAAGAAACGCAAAATAAAAATGATTAGTTCTACCACACGTGAAGAAGTTGATGTCCTGCAAACCTGGACAGCAGAAAGATCATAATCATCAAGTGTCCCAGGGACAGGATGATTTTCATATTTTTTTTACATAGCCAGTGCAGAACAAAATAATATTATTCAATCTGTAAAAAAAAAGTTACCTACCCTCTGCTACTAGAGGAGCCAGTCCTATTTCCAGAGCTGTTGCTTGACACCACAGAAATGGCATTGGCAATTGCCTCCACAGCAGACAGACGCTCTGCAAATGTGTTTCTCTCCGACCTTTCAGCTTCTGAAATTTAACAGCACGGTCTATTACTGTGGACAGGAAAGTCAAGAGGCAGCAGGAAACTCAACAAATATGTGAGCACACTCCAAGCTGAAATTGAGAGTCGAGGGAGCAAAGTGATGTTCTATGTTCTCAAACTCAGCTCATCAAGAGGCCTCAGTGTGGACAGAAAGAGCTCACCTTCCTCCTCTTTGGTTTCCTTGTTACTAACAGGAAAGCAGACAGACACTGCAGCATGGAGGATGTTGCGGTTTCCATCACAGCGGTGTCCTAGAAGTGCTCCGAGGGCCTGACTGCCCTGATCCAAAAGGAACGCCTGCTCGAGGTTCACCAGGTACTGACGACACGCCTCGTAGTCACAGCGTAACACATGCTGCATCAGTGTCTGTTTCTGAAGACAAAGAGGTGTTACCTGTGTGAGTGCTGACCCATTACTTTGTCTTTTAATGTATTAAGCGATTGTCATGGAAAAGAGCTGTCAAAAGTGTAAAGTGTTTACCTCCACAGCCATAATTATGATAGCAGCTTTCTTTTTGATAGTGGAGTTTGTGGGAAGATTGGCCAATGAGTGCACCCCCATCCCCAAACTGTTGATAGGAGGAAGGTCCAGCCAATCAGGATCTCGAATTCCACCCATGCAGTCTTTGGCCATAGGGTAGATTGTGCCATTTCCATCCCGAAGGATGATGGGAGATTCCTGAAGAACATCAATGAAGCATTTGAATTCAGTGCCGTTTAGAGTCGGTTGTACAAATTTGTAAGGCTACACTGCCTTTTTAAGACAACTCACCTGCCCAGCAGTAAAGATAGCAACATTGCGCTCACTTTGCCCCAGAAAGGCTAGGTTACTAGTAGGGAAGTTATTCTCCTGCTCAGCTTTGCCTGTAGCCAGGTCAAAGATGCAGTACCTCACCCAGTTACCGGTTTTGAGCACTGCATGGACTCCTGGAAGATGAAGGGCAGAAAGGGCATGTAAGGACATAAAATACTTTATATTGAACTGCAATATAAATATTCATGAAAACTGCAATTAATTGAAGCAATCATAACAATAGCCTGCACAATTATAAAAACTGACTAAAATTTAAAAAGGTCAGGATCAGGAGCATTTTGAGTCACATAACTACACAAAAAAAAACACATCTGTTGTATGGTAATGAGTTGGATTTGATGACAATGAGCAGAGAAACGTACTGTGTAAAATGTTTATTTCATTTTGTATATTTAATACTTGTTTCAGTTTGTATATTTGAGTCAAAAATTAGTTTCAAGTCCAAATGATTTTTATGTGATAAAATCAACTGCACTAAAAATTGATATTGCAATAATGCAACAGTCTTACAACAGTCTTTTGCCTTAAAATTAAGTGTCATATAAAGCATTTATAGTGATTTATGAAAAGGACAAACCTTTGGAGTCAACATTCACAGCTAGAATCTCAGCCTTCTCAGGAATACAGAGTTTTTTAGGCGTGCGCTGAAAACAATCAGGAACTTTGGGAGTTCCACCAGTTTTGACCACCTGCCAATAAAAGAAAAAGAACTGAATGATGAGGAATGTCTTCATCACACTGACATAAAACATATAGATCAAATATGCCCATTAAACTTACTAAAGATAGAAATATTTGATCCATTTGTGTCTGTACCTGCAACTCATCTATTCTGAGAAGCCTGCAGTCCTGCAACAGTGACGACGGGTCTGAATCGGTGGGAGCAGCAGTGCTCTGGTTGCTCATGCTGCTCGATGTCCCTGGAAACTTCACAGCAACATATGCACCATCCACTTTCAGCACCTGGGGCACAGTGAGAAGTAATAATTTATGAAACCAAGATTTCATGACAACAAAAACACACAGAGAAAACAAAGAAATGACAAGACTTCATCATACATGAATTTTTACAGGATATTGTTGTATTTGCACACTCTGGCCTGTTTGTTGCTGTTTTTTTGAGATACACCCACCTTTCCCACAGGGACATTTTTAACATCCTCCACAAACACAACCTCTCTGAGAGGCCACTGTTCTTCATTCACCTTCTCCTCCTCTTTGGGAGCTGGGGTAGAGCGCCTTCGCTCTGCAAGACATACAGAATACTAACTATAAGAATATCTCAGAAAATATATTATTCTTTGCACCACACATTGAAAACAATAAGGGTTTAACATAAACTCCAGGCATTAAAAACTTGCTGTCCAGGTGATAAAATGTTGTGGAATAAGGAAAATGAATTAAAAAAAAGAAAAAGAAAACCCTAAAACTTGCCATATGGTTCATATGATAAAGAGGTTTTAGAAAGCCAACCAAATACAACACAGTGTATACCGTGAGCTGGCTTCTTCCACAGGAAAACAGACAAGGAAGAAGGAAAAAAAAAAAAAAAAAAAAATCACTGATAAAAGCCTGTGCACCATCTGTTTCAAAGTCAAAGGACTAATGAGAGGACAGAGTGAGGAAGAAATTGGTTCTGTGCCTGGGAGATAGAGAAAAAAGTCAAGACTTATTTTGTTAGAGAGCTGGAGGTTAAGAGGAAGGGGATAAATGAGAAAGTGCACATACTGTAGGGCAGCGAGGCACTGCTAGCGATGGAAGAGGTATCACTACAGGTAGAGGCTGGGGAGGGAGGAGGACCCATCTCCGTTTTAACAAGCTCAGGCTTGCTTTCAGTTCTGAGGGATAAAAAAAAAAGATGGTGAGAAGAAATTAAATTTATAAGATGGTCGGTTTTATAATATAATGAAAAGACCTCGGGTCTAGACCACAAGTTACTTTGAAAACTAGACTTTTTCATTCTATAAAACTACACTGACTTGATTTCCTGGGTCTTAGTGGTCTTCTCCATGTTCTTGAGGCTCTCTGGTGAGCGCAGCTGGAACCTGCAGCTGTCGTTCATGTTCCAGACAGACTCTAAAAGCACGCCCACTTTGGGAATCCCAGCACTAACAGAAAAGGCCACTGCACCGGCATGATAAAGGGGGTTACTCCTCAAGCACACCTAAAAAGGAAACAGAAAAATATGTCAACCATATATTAACAAATCTATTTAATCAACTGGGGGAAAAAAGTTACTCATTCCAGGGATTTTTCTGTACCTGTGTTCCCACGGTGATGTTGGGTATCGAGGAGATGCCAGCGCTGGACTTTGGCTTTTTGTTCTTGGCTCTGGCCTTTTCAAGCATCTTCTTTCGTTGACTAAAAGGCACAACACCCCTACAGACAGACGCAACCAGTAAAAAGTCAAAACACAACTCAACAAAATAAGAATGTACTGGAAATGAACTAGTGATATTGTTAAAAACAAAGCATTAATTCTGTTGAAATTTGAAACTCACCACCAGTAGAGGCTATTTTCCAGCTGTGCACATGTATAAAGCGCACAGCAGTGCAGTGACACCATACGTTCCCCCTGCAGTTCAGGGAAAGCCTGAGCACTGTGCTCCAGCTTAGAGGCCACTGTGCTCAGCGTGTCATCCACCCAGGTCGCCACCTATTCAAGAAAGTAAATAATTCACTCAACGTATTTGCATGATGTCAGGGTACAACTTATTATTTTAACATCTAATTACTCAATCACAGTGTAACAGTTATACTAATCAGCTTGTAGAAGCTTCAGCATGAACACAGCAAACAAGACCAGCAAATCCCATCTACCTTGTTGGTTTCTGTCGCTACAGTGGCTCTGATGCTATTGGCAGACAATAAAGTGATCTTCTCATTGGCCAGACCCAAGAAGGACACACGAGGGTGATGAATGGAAGGATTCTGTTGGACAAGGCGTAAGAGGGTTAAAGACACTGGCTTAAGAAATATTTCATGGTGCTCATTATCTTATAGGAGAAAACAAATCATTTCTAAAAAAAAAAATTCAAATTTTAATAATTGTGACCGTAATAAGAGACAAAAAAACATTAGTCACTAAATGTATATAGTAGCAGAGGATGGATACATGTTTTTTTTTTTTTTTAATTAATTCTGACCTTCTCTTGCGTGTTATAACCAAAAGCAAATATGTCATTTAATTGGCAAAGATTAAGCTCTTTACCTGTGCATTCCTATAAGGTTCGGGTTCACTCCACTTCCACTGATAAAGCTCTCCTTTGGAGCTAACAGCTACCAGCTCAGAAAACATGGCTCCAATGCTCACAAATTTCACACCATCCTGAGGAGGAAACCAGAGATTATCATCACCCAAGCACAACAAGCTTAGCATTAATTGAACATGAGAACATTTTATTATTTAAATCATTTGTATGCTGTTCTCATATACTTTCCAAGAATGGCTATTTAACAACTGCATCTTTGAGGCCCTGCCAGAACCAGAAATAAAATACAGCCCATAAAACATTCAGTCTGCAGTTATATTTAAGCTCATTATCATCATACCTTGTCAGGCCACCACTGCAGCTCCTCTCCCAGGGACACAGGACTCTGGACTGGGATGCTCTTCTTGTCAAGGCTAGGCTCACCCTCACGGCTGGTGGAGCCTCGCTCCGTGTCGAACGAGGCTCCATCGAGCCACCGCCGTTCACGTAATCTCAATACGGACTCACGCTCACGCAACAGCTCTGAGTCACGCTCTAAGGGAAGAAGGAGAACTGGTATGCAATAAGGTCACACCAGTGGGATAGAAGTAAGCCACTCTCTGGGAAAGACCCGTCAACATAGTTTTAAGAGAGAGAGATAGACTCTTTAGAATCACTGTGATGCAAATCATAATTGCAGTACCAAGATTGAGTGGGAGTCTTAAATTATTGTATATGGGTGAGTCAGTTTGCACGCTCTTATGTTAAAATGCGAGGTAGAAGAGGAAGTGGACAGACAGAAAGAAAGCATGCATATGGGCTGAAAGTGGGCTAGGTAGGTTTTTAGAATAGACTGCCTTAGAGGGTTCCTGTTAACACAGGTGGGCCTAGCGGGCCTTTCTCAGAGAGCTCACAGTATGTACTACAGCCATGCAGCATACAGTGCTAAACATTAGATTTCTCCTGTATATAAGCTCCAAATCAATTTGCATAAAATCTTGCAACACCCCAGTACAGCACCAAAAATGCAGAATACATTTCCCCTTTTCACCATCTCTATGAGGTCTTCCTCATCCTTAAGTATATCTCAATGACTGCAACTTTCTTTCCTGATCTGTGTGGTTTTGTCTTCTGAAGCCCTCAAAGCTCCATCCCCACAAACAAATGCCATCACCAGTGTAGCCACCAAAGCCTCTCCAACACCCTGCCTTCGCTCCACTAGTAAGACATGAGTTATTGAGTTACCTCTGGAGGATCCCAGGCGGGACAAAGAGGAGCGTCTAAAGGAGGGGTAGCCAAAATAGCTGATGTCCTCAGAGAACATGGCGTCAGCATCAATAATCACACTAGGATGGGCTGAGTGAATGTCTGCATCCAACAAGGACATCAGGTCCTCTGCACGAGAGACAGACACAAAGAGGTCCAAACTTTAAACAAAAAGTCACATTGGCTCTTCATATGAATGTATAAACCTCTGACACTTGGTATAGATGATTAGATTTATCAAATGCTACCGTCAGAAGCCTTGATAACTGTGATATCAATCCTTTAAATAGTATTGTCTTTAACATGAGATAACATGCCAATGTGTATGGATGTAAACTAGAAGTTCAAAATAGGGCAGGCTGACATGATCAAATTAAAAAAATTATGCATAATGTTACAGGATCAGTATTTATTTCTAACAGCTAAAAAATAAAAACACATTTAAGAAAAACTATATCCAATATGAGGGAAGATCCCAACCTGAATAGCCACTAAGCATTTTAATATTATGAACAAAGTATATACAAATATAGTGATATTTTCTAATAGTTTCTAATATACACGTTGCCATCCACTGAGTCATCACTTCCTGTTTTGAGAACACACCTCCTGGGAGGTAGGACTCGCTGGCCGTGTCATCACCATCATCTCCATCCTCGTCATCACGACTCAATAAATTGTTGACAGCTAGGTTGACATCCAGATTGGTCCTCTGAAGCTCCCTAATGATCACACTCCTGGACTTCCCCTGAAGAACTACCTGGGCCTTTGGAAAAAGGAAAAGGATGTGGGACGGAAAACATTTTGTTTATACCGACGTGAACTCAGGGCTGTTAATGAAATGGTAAAACCCACATTGAGCATTTTGTACCTGAGAAATAAGCTCTTCAGGGATGACAGAAGCAGGTATGACCGGCTGAGGCTGGCTGCCTAAAAGGCCCGAGCCACGATCCCTTCCTGTACGGATCACCCTGGTCTGCCGACGGGAGTCACGGGCTGCTGTTGATGACCTGCCCGATGTGCCACCACCTCCACCTCCTCCTCCACCCCCTCCTCCTCCACTGCTGCCACCTCCAGCTCCACCTCCCCCTGCTCCTCCTCCACTTCCACCTCCTCCACTGCCTCCGTTTACACCAGAACTCCAGCGACTCCTGTTACATACAGCACAAGGCCAAGGTCAGACACAACTGCCAAAAACACCATCTGACCAACAGAGCAGGCTCAGAGCACGCACACATCTGGGTTTGAAGGGATTCAGCCTTGTGACAGCAGAAACAGTGCAGAGCAAACGACTTACAGCAGCATTTACAGGAAGACAGAAATTATCTAGTGGCCCTTTACATACTTTAATCAGGTAATGTTTGGATATATAATCTACTGGTTTGTTTTCATTCAACTGCAGTTTCAGGTTTGTTGTGCTTCAACATAACTCTAATTTCAGAAGCTGCTAAAACTATATTTTTTAAGAAATAATCACCAAAACACAGGGCACACAACCATAAACACTGGAAATTTAACTGGGTCGATGGAAATGGTCAGGTCTTTTGATGAACTCTTTATCTGTCAGATAGTCCAGCACTGCTGAGGTTTTTCTCCAGCAAATGTGGCACTGAACCCTGTGGGTACAACACCCCTAACACACTGCAGCATCAGTGCTATGCTCTTTACACTGAGCTTTCACAGGACCATTTGTCTCTGTCAACCCTGCCAGAACTTACCCAAGGGTGTTGCCTGCCAGTCTGCCCAGTGTGTCAGAACCAGACAGGAACCAGGGCGGATCACTAGTCCTGCCTGGCCTGGAGCTCCTTCCTGTCCCTGAACCACTGCTCAACTTTGAACTGGAAACAAAAGATGGGAGATCAGTTACAAACCTACAGATGTCCTGCAAAGGACTAAAAAATACTTGTTTTATGACCTGGGTGATCAAATAATAAAATTACCCCAGGTATCTGTCAAATTACACCCCTCGGTTCAGGATTTATTCCTTTTGATTCAAGACTGTGTGAAACGGGGGGGTTATTTTGGAGACTAGCATGGCAACACCCTTGGGAATCAGAATTGGCTGCAACTCGTTCCACATTCAAAACTTTCCATTTTTAAAAGTTCTTGGGGTTTTGGGGCTGCGGCTGCTTTCTCCTATTTAAAGAATTCTTATTAAGGGATGCCTTCGCCGTCTACAAAAGCTACTTTCCTACATTAGTCTCAACTAATGTTTTCAAAGCAGACATTTGGTATGAACAGGGTTTTCTTGAGGCAATGATACATTATTAAAGACAATTTCCCCAACATGTTAGTTCAGAAACACAACAAAAATATTAACAAAATGATAATATTTAGTACAGTATCTGAGCAAAGGACAATAGCATAGAGAGACAAGGATATGAAATAGGCAGAAATAAATCAACGTAGAACAGCAACACTTCAAAATCTAGTTATGTTGATATTAATAAATTGTTTCAGTGTCTTGTCAGGCAAAAATGCAAACACTAGATATACAAATGCAACAATAAAGCCAATTCTATACCCCTTTTTAGTCTTGAAGTCAATGAAACATCTTTACATTTCAGTTTGTAGATGACAAAAAAACAGAAGTTACTATAGTCCGTATTACCATTTTGACTATTATTTTATCTTTTACCATGTAAATGAGGATTCATCTATAAGATAATCATTAGTTGCAGCACTCATTAAAAGGAAAAGCATTAAAACCAACAGCACCAGGTGGAAAAAAAATTAACCAAGACATTGAGGATATCAGCACTTTAGTGCTGACAAACTTGGCAAGAGTTTTACACACTTTTCTATATGTCTTCCGAGAAACTGACTGAAAACTTTTCCAATTTGAAACCATCTCAAGTCTTGTGCAAGTCTACAGCAGGCAACAAAACATTTTCTGCAGAAGAGTTCGAAGCAAAGACCCCCTCAGCCTTTTACAGCCTCATTCACATGCATGTTTAACAGCCAGAGGGGTCTTGAAAACTCGAAAATCACTGTTGGACGATGTGTTGGCAGGATAACAACAACTATCAGTGTGAAATTCACCAAAAATACATGCTCAGAGCCAACACAAAACAGAACACCAAGTAAAAAGCTTTTTTATAGGAAAAGAAATATGGCACAAGACATAAACCTGCACAGCATTAATGCAACTAGCTTTGAGAGAGCTACAAAAAGTATTTAGTGAGTTTTGAGTCAAAGTTCAAAGAAAGGGAGAGGTTTATTTCAAAATTGGAAACAATATGCATATAAAATATATGAAATAATGCTTTACTCGACAGATATCAAAATGTCAGCAAGCATAACACAAAAGCATGCCTTCAGTCCAAAAAAACTGCCAATTAATGTAACTTCTGGAACTCCAGATGTATGTTTTGCTCCTGACAAACAGAAAGCTTTGGGAGCAGTGAACTCAAGTATTATTCTAGAGGAGAAAACACACCTAGATGCTTCATACTCAGCCAAAAAGGGCACAAGTGTCGAATAGAATTTAAATCACAACCAGCATCAGTAAGCCTGAGCATGTTCACAGCACCTCACAATATATCTCTATGAGCAATCTCTTTTCCAAGCCAGTTTCGAAGCTAAAATCATTTTGTGGGACAGATCCCTTCATAAAGAAATCTCACCCATCGCTGCCATCCGGTTTGCTGAGCTCCAGGCGATCTGGCTGGACAGCAAAGCTGATTCTACACACACGTCCATCCTGAAAGAGAGGCATTTAATGATGCAGTCAACTGTTAAAACATTTTTAAAAATTATGCAAGTATTAATGTAAAACTATATCTATTATGACGATGTCAAATTCCTTCAAAAAATATTTTAAAGGTTTTGTTTTAGTTAAACATAAAAGAAAGCTAAAAACTATCCAAAAAAAAAAAAGCAGGATTTCTACTACATGACAATCACTCAAATAGTTAAGGTTGCGCAGATCACCTAACAAACACGCTATACAGGTACGACTCGAAACATACTTCCCATTCTAACCCCAATAAGTCAATGTGAATGTGGTCTCTGTGTATTTACAACCATCTACACCATCATCAAATAAACCTGGAGCTAAGTGAGCATCCAATAATAGATATCCAGGATAAAATCTAAACACTATAGAACTGCAAAAGTGTCAACACAACATGCCATCATGTTTACACCATTACCTCAAGGAGAAATCCGGCATGGTTTGGACCAACAACACACTGTTTCAGGGAGGCCTGCTCCAGCAGACTGAGGTGTGGATGACTGCATTGGAAGTGGATAAAAGGAGAGTAGACAATAAGACAAATTAAATGACAGTAATAAAGAAAATAATAATGACAACAGCTGATCAAAGTAGGCTGTGGTTACATTGTTGAAACAAACTCACCTGTTATAGCTGTATTTGTTGAGTTTCTCTGAGACTTCACGGAGCCTGACAGAAGATAAAGACCAGAGACACACAAGTTAATGCAATACATCAAAACACAACTCACAAGGTTTACGTTTTGGATATTCAACATTCAACTAGACAAATATTCTAATGACTCAAACTCCTGTACATCTTTGTTAATGTACCTACAGAAACAGGCACATAAAACCTGGAACATTTAGAAACTGACATGTTGAAGTAAAAATATAGACATTAAATACCAGTGATTTAAAACATATGTGCCACTGGTTTGTGTGTCTGTTGCTGAGCATTCATTCATTTACAACCAGTAGTGACAACAACCACAGCACAGGTCTCTTTCTCTGTTAAATGATAATAAATGGGAAATATTCACCCTCTCTGATGAGGCTCATCTAACATATCGTAACAAAACAGCAAAGTCCACAAAAGCAATTTGTTGTGGAAAATGGTTAAAAATATTCAGAAAAATGTGATGTTATTTATTTGACGATACAAAATTAAGACTAAAACTGTGAAGTCACATAAACATCTGCACTGAGGAAGGTGTTGCTGTGGAAGAGATAATAATCTGAAATATGGATCATAACAGAGCAAAGACTGAGTTGTACCGTTTTGTTCCATACTTTAATAATAGACACAGCATTGACCTAAAACTAAAATAAAAGGCTGCTCTAGTAAGTGCTGTGTTTATGGACCAACACAAAGATATCTTTGTCTTTAACAGTAGACACTGAATAATTTGTGACCTAATGATTAAACCGATGTGTGACTGCCTATGCCACCTGCCAGTAACTTAACAGTCACAGACTGAAGAACAACATCTGACACTCCAGCCATCCAAAATAGCACGCATGAAATTAATTATACAGTAAATCAGGTCTAAAACATGAACTCTATGGTGTGATTAGTTAACTAAAAGGAATTCTACATTCACAGACTGCTGAGTTGACTTCAGTACCCTCTACTTTAACTGTCATTTGTTGTAGTTCGCTAAAATTCTGCAGCATAAACAATGAGGACAGCAATTAAGACACACACTTTCTGAAGAATAACTTTATCCTGTACAAGCTGAAATCCCTTCTGACAAAGATATAATATAGGATATATAGGACAGCTGCAAATAACCTTGTGCCTAGATAAGACCAAAGATGCTTGAGTATGACAATTCAGAATGAATTCCTATTTTAGTGTCACAAGGTCTACCCACTGCCCCACCCCTTTACAAGACCAACTGAAGATTCTGTCTCTTGTTTCAATGGGAGGAGTGAATATGAATTTCTCTCAGTAACAAACTGTCAAAATACAAATATCATAAGAAAAGAAAAATGCTGGAAAATAAAGCAAATAATAATTATGATGCAAAACATTAGTTCATATTAATGTATTTCAACGATATTAATCTATGTTCACATGTCAATAAAATATTCTCTGACTACATCCACTTTGGAAACAGGAAATGAACCATTTCATATAGTCAGTGAAGCATACACTGCACCGTCTTTATATACAGAGGGCTTTTGAAACACACGTGTTGTGACAGCTATACATGTGTGTCACATGCCAAGAAACATTTATCAATCAATTCCTCATGAGCTGCACATGTCCAACCTACATATTTATGTATTCTCGTGCACAATAATCTATGTTTTGCAATAGGCCAATTAAATATAAGACATTGTTGTTCACACATTCTGATTCACCGTGCATTAGGTGTATCAGAATTAAGAATAATCTGAAATACAGATACACATGAAACGTAACATCATCAGTAAAAAGAATGCAGTGACTCATCCAGGTCATTCACTAATTTACCTGTTTAACAAATGACAAAGTCTAGTTGACTCTAATGGTGATTTAAAACACTTTAAGTATAGAAAGAAGATTAAATGGTCATCTGAGTGCAGCCATTTATCATTCCAATGTGCTGTGCTAACATGTCTTCCCAGACCTCGGTTAGGCACAACAAACCACTGGCATTTGTTTGAGGAAATCTGACCGGATGTTCATGCCAGGGAAGTACTTCTAATGAGCCATGCTGGACCAAGCCTTTTTAGTTCAGATAGAAGCACTTATCTGCTTTGACAACTGCAAGTTCCTTCATGGGGAATAGAGAGGAGGGGGCCCCATAGCAGCACATGGTAACTGTGGCAGGCAATGGCATGCATGCCTGAGGATGAAACTGCCATGACCTCTTTAAGGAACTGAGGATCTACACCACCAAGATGCCTGAGTGCCTTTTTCATAATGAGATCTCAGACCTCCAGCAGCTTCCTTGTGAACTGACTGAGCTGGGAGCACAGAGCTGGACTGAACATCAACCTACAAAAAGACTCTGATGCATCCATGTATCCAGATCTTAATCTCAAGGTCATTCTAAAAACACTGTGACTTCTCGACCTCTTTGTCTTTAAGTAGAACACCTCATTAATCAGTTCAATCTCAATGGATGATAAAAATAGGTTTATTATAAATCACATGTTCTGTCAAAATACAGGTCACACAAAGAATTTCCATAATTTTAACCATTCCAACTGAATAGCGATATTGTCAGTTTAAATACTTCCAGAGACAAGCCACTAAACAGAGTACATAAGCCAGGGAAATTTACAAGCTGACACTTAATACAATCCATTTTACTATACGCGAACGCTTAAGTATGTTATAAATAAGGGAAATATAATTAAATGAGTGGTACGTGACCAATGCAGCAATGAAACGTTAATTATTTCTAACTTTCTAGGTCCCATGTTGTTGGTATTACAAAAGGGTGATAACAGGATTAACCTAATGTTAATGCAATGTGCTAGTTGTGCATCACTGCATTTTTTACATATTCATCTTAGAATGCAGTGTTACAAAAAGCCAGTCGAAATCATTATTTGTATTAACCTTCGATGGAAAACGGTGTCATTGTGCTTCTAAAATATGCCCCGACTCCAAAGACCCTGCAATACAAATATTTGGCTTTGTCAAGAGCATGGCAGCGCATTGACTTCTTAGCATTAGCATTGAGCTATCGGTTAGCTGACGTTAGCTACTTCATTGATCGTGATAATTAACGGGACGCCCACTAAAATACTGGCCCGTGTCCAAAGAGTCTATGTGTAATTTAGAACAGAAAAACATGTAAATTCTCTACAAAGCAGTGTTTTACGACCAGTATTTCCCTCTCTTTTCCCCATCCCCCAACCCGCATTGTCTATCTCAACTTTGACTGTGAGCCAATCCTGCCAGAGGACCGAGCTGCTAACGTTAGCTGTTCCTCCGATAGCTTCTCAACGGGTTAGCATCTAGCACTGAGCCGACTGTTTAGGTAGCATCAAGCTAACCAGAAATGATAAAGATACCAGGCCTTTTTTCAACCCTGGGGGGTCATTTAAACCGTTTAAACCCCCATTTACACGCATGACAATCCTAACACCGTCCAATAATACACCCTTGAATCCTATATACTACAACCTATACATATATTTTGATTTTAATTCTTCTTTTCCAAGGGCCGCAAGAAAATACCTGTCATTGAGCTGATCCTCGGTCCCGGGCAACGGGTGAACCACGAAGTGTATAGATGTCATGGGGTCAGTCCAAAATCACACACAGACGTGTGAAAGATGAGGAAATAGTTATTCTTTCGAATACTGTATATATTTGGATTCATAGGAATCGTTTAATGGCGATCGAGTTTGGATCCCAGCCTCCTCACCCACATGCCGCCATCTTAACTCCAGCAGGCTGCTCCTCTGTGTGTTGATTAGTGCACATGCAACCGCTCCGCTGGTTGGAGCTCCAGCACAAACAGGAAATGTGTTAAATTGGACGCGATTGGCCTCAAGAAGAAAGGCATGTTTACCGTGATAAAAAAAAAAAAATACTAGAGTTCCACACTCCACGCTCTTTGTTCCTCTTCGGTTCATCGTATGTTTCTTTGTTTGCATTTTTTATTACATATGGTCATTTTAAAGCTGTGATCACTGAAAGCCTTCAGTCTACATCTTACATTCTGTCTTATAAACCCAGGACAATAGGGCAAATGCCATAGACAAAAGGATCATGTGATGCACAGCCTGATCAATAGTCAAGCTTCGCATGCAACCAGCATTTTGCTCATCACACTAGTCTGTGGTTCATTTCACGACTTTTTTTAAAAGTATCTGTTTAATATAAACCAAACAGTATGAACTTCTTCCTAGATATTATTTACAAATCTTGGCTAACGTTTCAAAATCCCAATGATAAGCAATGTTATGACAGCACACCCAAATTCTGGAGTCATTATTTATTGGATAAACAATAGGATTATGCAAATTTTTCTGCAGATCATGATGTACATAGTGACATTTCAGCTGAGGATTTTTAAAGTACTGCCACAGTACTGTGGTAACTTGTTATTATTTGGCACATTGGAGTCATGCACTTGTGAAAATATTCATGTAGAACCTCTTGTCCTTCCAATAGTTGTATAGAAAATTTTAACCACAATGCAATCTAAGTAGTGGTTGGAAATAGAATAAACAGAAAGACACAGGAATGTAGGTTTCAGGGTAATCTTGTGTAAAAATAACACTTCTAGTGCTTTGTTCTTGGTTGGTGTCCTGGTTGAGTAGAGGAAAGCTAGCCTAGATATCTGATGAAGAGGAGGGGAAGAGGATCAAAAGATGACACTGGTGGATCATACAGACAATGCAGGGAGGGGGGAAAGCCATATTTCCTATTTGCTTTATTAGACCTTAACAGCAAAACCTTATTCTCACTGTCACTTCTGAGTGAAAATTAAGAGCTGGTCTAAGCATATTCCTATGTTTTGCAACCCAAAGGGAAATAAAGCCAATTTGCATCGTGTATAATCCAATGAAAGCCTTTGTCTTTTTGCACCAGCAGATGGCAGGGTTTACCTTTCATAAGGAGAGGAGGATAAGCACCTAGAAATCCATAGGGTGCTAGAGGAGTTTTGCATTTCACCTCTGCTCCAAACTCATCATAATCCAAAATGATGGTGTTATGGATATATACCAAATATATACACCCTGACAAAAGGCATGAAGTAAAGAAAGTAAAGCATGCATAAGTTTATACATACAGTACAAATAGGGAAACATACAACCTAAATATCTTATTATAGTTGTTTAAAAATGTTCTCAGGAGATAAGAGAGGTTGCTCAAGAATAAGTTGTCCTGTTGAAATAAAATGTGACATATATTTAAGGTTAGTTCTATTTCCCCTTAGATTTAGTTCCTTATTTATCTTGGTTAGTTCAGCACTATTTCACAATGCTGCTCATAATTCATGGTCATATACGCTACAGGTCTATTAAACCATGTCTGTGAGATTGGAGTATATTTGATAGAAATATTTGTTAAACGATAAAACCAACTGTCCATGGTGCCAACATCTGCTTTATTAGAATGAATTTACTTGCATTTACATGTGATCTCCTTTTCTGTGAATGTTCCTCTTTGTTTGCAGTCCAACACAGAGTCAAGTGAACTCCATTCCACTGACCTCCGGAAACAACTCTATAACCCACTTCATGTCAAACAAATCCAAGAAATCTCCACAGCTATTTATAGACAGTTACACACTGGGTTATCAAATGACCTCTGATGTTGTTAAATATCAGTACAAAGACGATACTATAATCAGAGCAAGGTTAGTGGGCTTGAAGATTTAGCTAATTGCATGTTAGATAGAAAACTGCACTTTAATTAATCCATTAAGACCTACCATCCAACATCAACCAAAAGTATCTATTGATCTGTAATGTTTAAAAACTGTTGAACCACTCATCCTATCAGTACATGTAAATAGTTCTAGTAAAAGTTTGTCATCTTTTCATGGTTATCAGATATGACCTATGACCTGTAGTGAACATGGAAACACCATCATCTTCAACAACATTGATTCATCAAGAAAAACCATGGAGTTTAATACAAAAAAAAAAAAACAGTAGTGGAAGACACTTGTTATTTTATGTTTAGTTAATGATATATTTTGTTGAAAAAAGATAGTTTCTCCTCATTTTTTTTCCTTGAATTGATCCAATAACCTTTGAATGTACGCTGAGCTGTTGTGAACATCTATATGATCAGTAAATTAAATAAAGGAAAATATCAGATTTTTAGAGAAAAATGCAAAATGCAGAGGATAATGTTATAATAAATGGTGATAAATCTCTTGCCTCTCTACATACATCTCTCTAGCCTCACTATTGGTGGGTATTGGGACTCATTAGAAAGATTCAAAACACTTCTAAAAACTCATCTGTTCAAACTGGCTTTTGCTTGAATTGTAATTGTTT
>JAPSES010000228.1:16862998-16891628 GCA_029822895.1 Maxillicosta whitleyi
CTATCTATCTATCTATCTATCTATCTATCTGTCTGTCTGTCTGTCTGTCTGTCTGTCTGTCTGTCTGTCTGTCTATTGTTAATGTATATTGTAAGGTATAAAGGATATATGTTATAATTTGCTTTTCAACATGCCAACACACTCAAATCCTTATACTCTCTTAATATCAGAAGTTAGTTGGAATTGTCCACAAAGAGATATATTTAGGGTTTATTTGAGTAAAAAAAAAAAAAAAAAAGGGGGGGGGGGGCTTAATTGTTTAATTGTTGCAGGAACAAAGGTGTAAAAATGTGTGAATGCATCTCTGTGTTATCTGAACTCAAACTCTTTCTTTTGTGCTTTTGAGGAACATCCCAGAGTGCCAGACACTGTCAAAGTGACGTGCGTCTGTGTGAGTGTTTCTCCATTGTGCATCTACAGCTGGCCTTTTGTTCTGGTTCTCTGTGCTGTGCAGGAAGGTCTAGACAGATGACACTTACCTAATCCACAGGCCAGCCGGAGGCGAGCTCCTGCTGGCTGACCTCTTTCTCCCATGAAGGACGAGAGAGGCCTGGAAATAAAACTGCATGTGAAAATTAAAAACAAGTCAGCTGGAGAAAGCTCTCGTACTGATACTGTAGTGATACTGTAGTGATACTGTAGTGTGTGTTTACAGTGGGTCTGTAACGCAAAAAGACACTAATTAGCACATTAAGATATTTTATTAACAGTGTTATTATAGGGATAAAATTAAGTTTGACTGTGAAAATAAGAACATGCTGCCTGGGTCATCCTTCTTTTTTAACAAAAGGATAAAAAGTTTTAGTTGTTAATCAAATATGCAAAATATAACCTGAATATGTAAGTGAATTTCACCCCTGGAGAAAGTATTCACATGAAAAAATAGAAGTGTGTAATATATATCATTTAACATTTTCTAACATTAAATAAACATTTAACAAAAATTGCTTTAGATTTGTTTATGAATGTTAAAATTTTGGATCTACTAAAGCTTCTAAGAATTTTTTTAAATATATATTTACTTAAATAATTGAAGAAGTTATATTAAGAATAATTTATATAAGAATTTTTATTTTTATTTATTTATTTTCAGAAATTATCTGCCTCAGAGGTTAAATATGCTAAATCTTATCTACTTTAATAAGATGAACTGCAAAAGATATGAGAAAAATGCCAGTTAGTTGATTTTTTCAATATATATGATAAAGTGTTATGACGTATATCTTGGTTTATATACATTTACATGGTGCATTTATAAAACTTCAACTAAAAAGAACATGAAAAGTGAATATATTGTAATGTGCAGACAATATTTTGAAGTAGATTTTGTAGCTCTGAGACAAACATTTCTTTTGAATAAAACTCATTCTATCATTAATTCTCAGAAATTCACATTTTGAGTCTAGTCTGTATCTTAGAACCAGTAACCAGTCAACCAGTAATTTAGTATTACTGGTAAAATACTAAAAATATTTTTATATTTTTTTCTTTTCTTTATTAGTACCTCATGTTTCATATATTCTGGAAGTATTTTACTTGTAGGCCAGTGTGTCCCCTTTAGTCCTTTGTGTTTCCAGTTAATCTTAATAAGTTATGTACAATTTAGAACAAAAAAGTCACAGGAAGAGCAAAGACCTGCTGGAGATCTTTGTGATTGTTCATGTTATTCACATTTTTTAAAGGATATTTTGCAGATTTAAACATTTTCACAATGTAATTTTACTCCTTTCAACTGTTATTATTTTACTGGGTCAGTCCGGTTGAGATCATTGGTCTGATGTGACCCTAAACCAGGGGTGTCAAACTCATTTTAGTTCAGGGGCCACAGTCAGGTAAGTTTGATCCCAAGTGGAATAAACAAGTAAAATATTAACATACATACATATATACATATAAATGATGTCAACTCAAAAACTTTCCTGTATGTTTTAGAGTGAAAAAGGTTAAAAAAAAAAAAAAAAAAAATTACATTATGAAAATGTTTACATCTACTAACTATCCTTTGAAACAATGTGAATAACATTAACAAACTGAAATTTCTTGAGGAAAAATAGGTGCAATTTTAGCAATATTATGCTTCAGTTTATCATTTATACATGTGCATTATGACTTACAGATCACAGTGGATCTACAAATACACATAACATTTATTAACAGGCAGAATATTTTTTTGAATTGAATTTTGGTAACTATTTGTTGGGGCATGTTTAGAAAATTAAATCTTAAATGTATTTTTCTTTTTAATTTGAATTAAGTCAAAGAATGAGCAGTTACTAATAAGAAAATGCAGATTGGATGATTTATTGACAATTTTATTTATGAGTCAAATAATGCAGATAAATGCATAAAATGGAAAAGCATTTCTAATCATGCATTTCCATTTGGATTATGGTAACTATGTGCATCCATAGTTAATATCTGCATTTCATAAATTCATCCCACAGACCAGACTGGACCGGTTTTGGCCTGCGGACCATATGTTTGACACCAAACTCCATGTTTTTTTAATTCCTCTTTGAGCTGAGTCACATCAGGATTACAGATCTGAAGTGACTCAACCATGTCTGAGAGAAGGAGGTTGAAGAATGGAATGTGTTTTCCACACGCCCATGCCGTTGTGTACCACGCTGCATCCACGGCGCCGTCACCCCCCGATCACGCACCCTGCCCCGCTCCCATTGGCTCCGGCCCTCACACACCTTTGCGTCCCATTGGCTGAAACCCAAAGCCACGCCCACACTTTCCCACCGTGTTTGAAAGTGTGGATGTGAATGAAACTGAAGGAGAAGCTGGAAACCACACTATTTATATGTGAAAGACGAAAGGGAAAAGACTTCAGCTGTTGATTTGGTTTTCATCACTTCACGGACATTTAATGTAAGTAGGAATAATTTACACAGATTGGATTTACATCCTAAGATAACGTCACTTTTACAAACCCAAATTGTCGTCGGCATCAAAAATCATCTAATATAAATATGTTTAATACCTGTTGACCCACAAATCCCAAAAATACATGTAAATGATTAAAGTAAAATCAGTTTGTTATGTGTTTGTGGTCATAAGGTATGAGTCATATGAAAGTTCCGAGGCTCCATAATGAACGTGAACACACCGTCATCTCCAACTTAAATTCACCTGTAAAACCCAAGTGACTGTGGATGGAGGTCACTGGATTTGTGTTCACGTTATGACATATTTTGCTGTTTTTATGCAATAACCTTTGAATTCACCCTGATATTTTATGAACAGTTACATGAAAATACCTGATTTTGAGTGAGAAATGTAAAATATAGAGGGTATATTGTAATAAATACAACAATCAATACAACAGGGTTAAAAGTAAAGTAATAAGCCTGTTTTGTTAATATACACAAAAGAAAGTAGGCCTACATGTATTTTTCTGAAAACTTCTAACTTTTACTCCCAAATATAAGTAGAATTATGAAGTATGATGCTGTGTTCACAAGTATCACAGCTTTATCTAAGGTTGAATGTGCATATTTTGTTTGTTTTTAAAGGTTAAAGCTTATACATTTAGCTTTAATCTTAAGATGGAGTTGTACCTTCTAAAATATTTCTATCAAATCCTACCAATAATAGTAACACAATTCAGGGAAATGCAGTTTGTTATTGTCATTGTTCTGCAGCATTGACTCACCAGTAAAACACATGTAGTTTGACAAATATATAGGTCATATAGATGCTTGTTTTTATGTTCAGTTAATTATATATTTTGCTATTTCTCCTTTCTGATGTAATAATAACCATTGAATTCACTCTGAGCTTTTATGAACATATATCTGGCCACTGCAAAATGAAAAGTTCAGAGGATAATATTATGACAAATGGTCATAAATCATGTTTGAAAGGTTTAATAGAGTCTTTATGAATATATAAAAAGTTTTTCTGCTTATACAATGTTTTGTGTGGTAAATAATTGGATATGTTTAATGCACATTTTTCTACAATTTTTGTAATTTTATGACCAGATTACAGGCATCAGCTTCATTAACTGCCATTAACTTCATTATTGTTATTGTTATATAATGATCTACAGTGGATATGATCAGAATTTTGCAGGTCAGGTCAGGTTAGGAGGGAATGGGTTGTCAGGTGTTGTGTGACTTTTTGTGTAACTAGCACAGTTAACAGTTTTTCTCTGAGTTGGAAGTAGGTGAAAGGGCCTGGAGTTGAGCAGTAGCTGCTGACCATGCTCACTTCACATGCCCCTTCACACAGGCTCTGATCTATAGGTAGATTATTGGCAAAATCAATGATGTGAAGCATTGATTTAAAAGACTGGTACTATGCGTGTCTGCTCATGTAATGCATTGTTGATTAGACATGTTTAACTACTAAAGCAGACATGACAACACTATTGAGTGAATACTTGCAAAGTATTTATCATTGTTATAGACATCTTCAATAGTATTATGCACATTGAATTTGCCATTTGCACAATTTTGCACAGTCTGAACAGCATTTTATATGTTAAAAACATTTATCTTATAGAGTTTTAAAAAATCTCCTCATATATTTTTTTATTGCAAACAATTGTATTATATATTTTTTTATATTACTTATAATTTCTTAAATTCTACATCCAGTATCTGTTTACTATTATTTAAACATGATCTTTTAATCTATTTACTTTGCACACCTACATGCCAGGGTAAAACTGATTGTGGTTTATGGTTGTTTTTTCTCTGTCGTAACAGAACACTGACATGGAAGTTGAAGAATCCCGCTCAGACATCCTTGGGGAATTCCAGCCGGCTCCTTTAGGTGCTGGTGACATGGAGGCTGTGGAGGCTCTGATGTCCTTGACAAATCACTGGAAAACCAGGAGCCCCAGGTTCCGACCCTTCAGACCTTTGACACCATCTCCAGACTGCTCAGATGATGACTCTGCCTCTGATAGCTCTAATGCATCACAAGACACTCCTTTGGTAAGAAAATGACATTTGAGTTGAATTGTCTTTTTGTGCAAGTCAGTACTTTTGTGGAATCTGGACTAGATCATTACATTAGGTTGTTTTATAATGACAACAAGTAGGCTGAGTACATAACTACTTATTTACTTATTCGTGACTACTTCTGCAACAACTGTAAATATTAAATTTCCCATAATGCACACTTCAGGTTTACAGTCTGTCATATTCTGTCTGCACTTTATCTGCCTTACCACCATATTCATACATTCACATGTTAGTCATTGTATATAGTTGTTCTTCTCCCTATTATTAGCATTTATCATGTTATATTATTTGTGTCATGTGCCTTTTAATAGCTCTACATACAGATTTATTTTAACTGAATTGAATGTCATGTTCATCAGCCTTTATCATACAAACAAAAACATTTACATTTAGAAAAGCATGAATACAATTATTTGGCTTAAAGTTCAACAAAGACTTGTAGACATTGTCAAAAGCATACATTTAACTTTCTTCTCCCAGTAGAAAAAAAACCCCAAACAACTCTTCCAGGTATCTGATGAAATCAAGAAAGTGTTGCATGAAATGAACCATTGTTATTGAAATAAGCCACTCCCTGAACTGGTGTAACTAGGCTTTTCCACTTATAATGAATCACAAACCTGTTACAGACAGATACAGACTGAATGATCATCATCATCTCAGAAAAGTGGTGCATCTGGACTAGATACAGCCAAAAAATTCATTGTTTTTTTTAACATTATGGATGATTTAGGACAGGGGTTATTAACAACCTTGGTCCTTCAAAGCCACTATCCTGCGTGTTTTAATTATATCCCTCTCCCAACACACCTGATTCAAATGATAATCCTGTCATTAAGCTCTGCAGAAGCTTGATAACGACCATCAGGTGTGCTGGAAGAGGGAAACATCTAAAACACGTAGGACAAGGGCTGCTGACCCTGAACTGAAAAGAAGTCTTTATTTATTTATTAAAACTATATATATATATTTCTGGAGGAGCTCATTCACAATTAATATTAAAAGAAACAAACAGGTAAGTGTTTCCAATTTCAGATATCTTTCAGTGTTAGATCAATCCAAATGTTCAGTCCACAGACATTGAAAACCCTTTTTTTTTTTCTTCCAGTGTATGACCCCTCCGTACAGCCCGGACAACTTTGAAACCTTCCATCCCGCCTCATCGTTGAACCAACATCATCCAAGCCGTCAGCTGATAAAGGAGCCTCATTCTGCTCCTCAGTCGTTCACCAGTGTGATCCGACACACCGCCGACGGACAGCACTGCTCCTGTCGTAACATCCGTCCTGTTTCCAGAGAGGACAGACCCGTGGACAACAACCAAGGTGTGCAGATGAGGATGGCCTCTGATGAGGAGAGTATTGTAACACAGCCAGACTCTAATGAAGGAGCACTACAGAAACCTCAGCCCCAGGCGAGTACTTCAGGTTCACAGGAAAACCCAAACCCACCTCAGCCTGTTTGCCCTGTTCCACCTGGGTTCTACTGCCAGATTCTTCCTCTACCACTTGGAATGACTAACACCCAGCAGCAACAACCATCACCAACACTGCTATTCCAACAACCACGAGCACCAGCCCAGGTCCTCCTCCTTGGGCCTCAGGTGGCTAAAGCTCCTCTAGTGCTCTTCTTCCCTCAGCCAGTTCCTTCCATGTCCGTTCAGGGTTCAGGAATGCCCCCCGGTGCCACCAAGTTACCAGCCATCGCCCCCGCTCTGAATCGAGGCCCGTCGGTGCAGAGAAGCAACCCCGCGCAGCCGCAAGCACTGCGTGTCCGCAGCCATGTTTGTTGCCATGACAACTGCAAAAAGACGTACTTCAAGAGCTCCCACCTCAAGGCTCACATGAGAACACACACAGGTTAGACATGAAGAACCAAATCACACACACACACATAGAGCCTGTTTTATATGGCCATAACAGTCTGAAAAATGAGTGACAAGTTTACATGAATTTAATGTGATTATTGATAAAACCCTGGTTTAGACACCACAGTCCATTATCTGAGTATGTAGGTCAGAGGTCACCAACCCTGGTATCTGCAGAGCTACTGATCTGCATGTTTTGAATGTGTCCTTCTTCCAACACACCTGATTCAAATCAGCCTATGATCCAGCTCTGCAGAAGCCTGATGCTGGAAGAGGAAACATCTAAAACCTGCAGGATATTGGTTCTGTCGGACCAGGGTTGGTGACCCCTGATGTACGTACAGTGACAGTAGACTCACTTCCATTTCACTAATGTAACTTCTGTTTTCTACTTTTTTTTTTTTTTTTTTACACGTGCAGATGTAAAAACTAAATAAATTGGATGAACCTGTACACATGCAGGAAGACGTCGGAGTACTAAAGACAAATCATGCGTTCTGATAATCAGATTACTTCTGTTATTTGACAGAACCACTCATACTGCTTACACGATCACTTGAATACACCCCACCCATCTCAACTGTAAACTTTTCTGCTATATTGGTTTTTTTTAGTGTTTCTATACTTTTTTTTTTTAATTTAATGCAAATTTAATATGTGCTTAAATCGGCTCTTTTTTTTTTTTTTTTTTTTTAGCTAGATAGAAAAATAACTTGGATCAGGTAACAGTTGCAGTCTTTAGCCATACAATAATAGGGGAAAATGTTTTGGGACAAATCTCAAATATCATGAAATATTTGAAGAAACGTTTTTGTTTCAAAAATTGCAAATGTGTTTTTTTTTTTTTTTTTTTTTTTTTTCCGCTGGACTTTAAAACATGTGGGTTTAGACACTAGAATAATTCAATGCATCACAAAACCCCTGTATTTTATCTGTAGTGTTCTATAGGACTGCGTTTGTATTGTGACTCCTATATTGAATGTCGCTTTACCCTCTATGTCTCGCCAGGTGAGAAGCCGTTCCGATGTAAATGGGAAGGCTGCGAGCGGCATTTCACGCGCTCTGATGAACTGTCCCGTCACCAAAGAACACACACCGGAGAGAAAAGGTTCATCTGTCCCATATGCATGACCCGATTCATGCGTAGCGACCACCTGACCAAACACGCCCAACGACACGTCGCAGTGAGGAAGACGACCTGTTGGAGGCTGGGGGTCAAACAGCCGGACAACCTCGGCGCCTCTCCAGCTCTGGGTCAGACGGTCTGAGGGTCTACGATGGAAGAAGCCAAGATTCTGTGTCGAGAAAAAAAAAAATGTCTTCCCAAATTGTTTACATAAAAGAAATACAATCGTATTGTTTATCTTCGTGCTGCATTATTTTGTTCTAATGGTTTTTATTGTGTGAATCATAAGATTACTTCAACTGTAACTAATTTTACTCGATGCACGATTACTTTGCTGTAGTATTTGACCAAAGAATGTTTAATGTGACTTTTTTTGCAAAGCATTTTATCTTGCAGGGAAAATAATTCTTTATTAAACCTGGATATATTAATTGTATTCTTAAAATGGTGTTTGTTTGTTTTTTTTATCAGTAAAAACACGTTTATTCTCCATGGTTTTCCTGGGAATTACATTTGTTTTTAAAGTGACTATAGTTGTCTTAAAGCATATGGCCCACCACATTGTCCAATCTGGCCACAGGATGCATGTGTGAAATACAAAAATATGCTAGGATATCAAACTCGCTTTAGTTCACAGGGAACTTTCAACCAAATTCGATCTCAAGTGGGTTAGACATTAAAATACTATCAAAATGACTGCTAATTTTTTCACTTTTAGTATGAAAATATAAAATTACATAAAAATGTTTTTTTTTCTCTCATTTAAACACAATGACAGGCTATTATATTTTATGTGCTGGAATATAAGTGACTGGATATGTTAGTGATCAACGCTGCTGATTTTGGTGCGGAAGGTTGCCAGTTTGAACCCCAGGTGGGCCCTTAGGCAAGGCCCTTTATGCTATACATGCATGCTATATGTACACTTGTAAGTCGCTTTGGATAAAAGCGTGAGCCAAATGACATGTAATTAAAATGTCAGATTTTCGTCAGATAAAACAGATGCATTCAGGCCCAGATCAGTCAGCAAGGTGTTTATTACTGATCATTTGTACAAGCACAAGCTACGAGTTAATAAGAACAGGCAAACGCCTAAATACTCATCATGCCTTTGACACAAATTTAGACGTCACAGATGTGTCCTTGCACGGAATAATACTTTAACAAATATAAATATCAATACAAATGGCAACAAATGTTCTTGCACTAGAAAAGATCACGTCACGTCAACCGATTCCAAACCCATCGACACTTCCCATGTTCCACCTGCAGCACATGCTGGCGAATACACCTTCCACCTGTATCACGACATAGCGGTTTCTTAATTTGTGTGAACACTGTGCTTGTATCACGTTGGTTTTATTTACTGCATCGAATGGACGAGTAAATAAATACACCTTCATATTCAGGCCCAGACATCAGAACACTGAGAAGGACAACAGACTCAAAAAAGTAAAACAGGGATCGAGGTCTCGTTGCACAAAATACATTATACAACCAATTAAAATCATAAATACACATGTTGCTGTAAAGTACAATATCAGAACACCTTCTGTTTAAATATATTGATTCACTCAGGAATACAAATCTTTACAAGACTGGCAACAGCGATGGACATATAGCACATAAATCAAATTACTTTGAAATTTGTAATAGTTCTGCTGTACGAGTGTAAACTGCAGTGCCATGGAACGCCCAAAGCAACGGGGGGAAATGCATCTTTATTTTTGGAGTCTTCCATTTTGTTGCATACTAATTTCCTAACATCTACTTAGCTTTTCCAGGTCTAATCACATACTATGCTGTACACTGGGGTTTTCAGGGTGAATTCAGACTGGTCCCAGCAACTAGAAGCACTATCTGTTCTGTGGGTTCAGGTCATCCTAGTGGAACGTAGACCAGAGGGAGCTGCCAGGAACCAGCGAGGAAAGTTCGAAGCCATCCTGGTCTGATGTTTGCTAAGCTGGAACAGAGAGAGCAGCCTCTGTTTGGCAGGAATTTAAGAAATAAGGGATCAGGGAGAAATTCTTCAGTGTAGCCTCCTGGGTGACACCGGTGTCCTGCATTTCAAACCTGGAAAAAAGCAGAATGGGTGGTGGATGAAAACAAACACATGTGACTCTGAAAATGTGAACTCAAAAACACCCCAGGGATTCTCACCAGTCTCTAGAGGAGATGACGTAGTACACGGGAGGGGTTGGAGAGTCGGAGGTGCAGACCGGCTGACCCAGACTGTAGGACCCCGCATGGGTGAACAGGAGCCAGTCCCCGATGTGGAGCTCCGGCAGCAGGCAGTGCTCCACCACCTGGTCCATGTCATCCCCGGTCGGACCCCACAGGCTGCTGCTGAAAACAGGAGTGTCCAGGGCTGCGTGCTGTTACATGACAAGCAGAGATCAGACAATATGTAACAACTGGAATCTAAGCTGAACGCTGCAAATCTGACACGGACAGAGAATACACTTTGTATTGGTGAGGGACCAGTGGGGAATAAAACCCCCAGTGGGAGAATTTTTTCAGACATTTTCAGAATGTAGCCCTGCACGTCAAGTTTCTTCTTCCCTGGAGTATTTCAAGAGCTAAAGTCAATGATGCATTGCTGCCACCCTCTGGAAGTAATCCATTACTGTGTCTTCATTCTAAATCCTGTTTATTAGGACAGTAGTGTAACTACCATAGGGTAAACTGTGGGGGGAAATGGAAAAGTAAGCTGATTTTGTCTTCTACTTTGTGGATTTTGTTCATGTTGCACTTCACTGCTCATTTTAGCCCTGGTTTTCATCTCAACTAACACATAATGTTCAGGACTCACCTTGTGCACAGACGGAACAGCAATCAGTGCTTCAGTGAGTTTGCTGGAAAATGATCCATACACTCCTTCGTTCATGTAATACTGGAACTCTGGCTCATCGTTAGGAGACAAATCATCTATACAAACAGAAAAAAAAAAGAAGTCTGATAAGTGAGATGGATCCATCAGTTTGATAGTTTTGTTTTTTGCACAATTCTATGACTGAAACATGTGTGTACTTCTCAGTTGAACAGCTGTAAGGTCGGCTTGCTCTAATATTTGTCCATGTCTAAGTTCCAGATAAGAAACAATACCCCGAAGGTGCTTTTTCCACTAATATGAGGATGCAACGAGGCCACAAAAAAAGCTATTTCTAAGTTTAATCATATGTAGATTTGCTGCCACTAAATAAGTCTTAATGTCTAAATGAATCGTGCCACTGACCGTGTCCCTGATCATGACGATCTCGTGCCACGGCCTCTTTGGAAATGATGTTGACAGCCAGCGTGAAAGCAGAGGACACAAAGTAGTTACCGGGCTCAGCGATGATGGAAACACCAGTAGAAGGAGGGAAGTAGAGGTCCACCATAGACATGACAGCACTATTGATCTGAAAGAAATAACACAGGTAAAAACTAGGATCCAAACATACCACATTCTGATGTGACTCAGGAGCATTTCAGATCAGACAATCACTGCCTCTCCTCAAATGTACCTCCTGTGTATCTACAACACCACAATGTCATGCAGAGTGGGTAAAAGACACTGACTTGTTCCAGTTGGGTTTCAGATCCACTGAAGCCGCCTCCAATGTCCAGAATCTTCATATTAAAGCCAATTTCCTCCTGAGGCAAACAAAAAAACATAAATGTGTAAATGAGGGTTTTTGATCATGTACCCCTGGAAACAACGCATGTAATGTAAATGTACAATGACTTACTCCCATATCAAAGACACAACGAGCATCAGAGATGACATGAATATACATCTGGTCATCGTCACAGGAGCTGGACACATGAGATCTGTCAAAGACAAACAGAAGTGAAATATGACCATTTGTTAATACAGCCTCTACTGTGTATACACACTGATGCCGTTACACTGTGACTGAACAGTCTGCACAGAATCAGCGGCTTTGCTGTAAAATGTGTTGTACTTAGATAAAGGACTTTTTATCTAATCTCACCTGACACCCACCACCTGCACCCCCAGCGCCTTCGCACTCTCCAACAGATGCCTGCAGTCTTTGAGGGAACAGCCAAAGGCCATGCTCATATCATCGTCCTGAGTAGATGCTTCTGTTGACACTTGGATTAGCAGCCTGAATCAAAACAAACATCCGGGTTATTTGTTTGCTATAAAAAGAGAAAAATGCAGAGGAGTTCAATGAAACTGTTCGATAAAAAGCTGAAATGATGGAAGAGTAAAAAAATATACAACACAAACGGTATCTGGTGACTAGAAAGGCCAGTTACTCAACATGTTGAAAATTCTGCTTGTAAATCACATGATCACTGGCCAGGAGCCCACACACACAAACACCTACTTAGCATTGGGATGGCAGCGAGCGATCTTGTGCAGCTCCACTTCATTATCACACACGAGGAGGTCAATACCACTCTTAGCAGCGTATTTAATCTGAGAAACCTGTTTGCAAACAGCACTGTAGATGATATCTTCTGAGGGAATACCGTGGCTTTGCACCAGCTCAAGTTCAGACTGAAACAGACAAACCAAGAGTGACAATTACATTCAGACTTTGCTTGTAAACAGATTCCGCCAGGTTTCAACAACTTGAATTCAAAACTTTTGCACATCATCATGAATGTAGTTTGACATCTTGTCACACTACAGCAAATGTTAAAACTCTGGAATCAAAGCTGTTGGTCTGTAAATGTTTCAACTGACTGTGAATGTTTTTTTTTGTGTTCATAAATGCTTTTTTAATTGTAAAGCTGAAATAATGCGACTGTAACGCTGTCATCCTGGCCAAGTCACCCATGAAAGAGCGATCACTCATCTCAATGGGACCAACCTAGTTAAATAAACAGTGATGCAGTTGTGTATACAGTAAAATACCTTATTGGTACATATGAATCCAGTGCCGAGAGCAGCAAGAACTTCAATAACAGCTGGGCTACTGTTGCATCTGACAGTGTAGTAAGGTCTGATGTGTGCCATGTGGGTCCGCCAGCGAACATGCTGCCTCATTATAACTCCCAGGTCTGCTACAAAGAAGGCATTCTTCTCACACTGAGGAAGAAACAAACATAGATGTGGATGAGTCAGAAGACATGACAGGCAGTCTGCCACCAGTGTTGAAACATCTACTGTAATACGACGCAGGTGTTAAACTTGTCAAAGGTTCATGTTGTTACAGTCTCTCTTACCAGAGTTTGCTCATAAATATGATTGTCGATCACATCACAGAGGGCCGTGCCTCCCTCCAGTAGGCCAACAGAATACTGTGGTTCATCAGCAATTCCTTTCATCCTCTCAACCGTTTTCTGTTAATCCGACAGGCATAAAGATTATGGCTGGTCCAAAGTGGTTTCGCTCACTCCCTCTCGAGCCCCTGGGTCCTAGACCTATGCAACAAACTGTGCAAGTACAAGAGAAAATTCAACATAAGGATCAAAGTCCAAGACATGAGACATTTCAGCCATTACAGGGTAATTGATATTTATTGATGTCGTCTGTCTCCCTGCTAAACTTTTATGATGAGCTCCCAAATCAAACAAGTAATTTTTTTAGTCAGCCTCCAATCAGAGCACAGAGCAGATTCAACGTTCTGGTATAGCTTTGTGGAAGAGTCCTATTCTTCTGAAAAGCCCCTGTGAAAACACAGAGTCTGGGGCACAGGGTTCATTCACTTTACCATCAATTACTCTCAACAATCACCATTAATCCCAGAGGTGGTGACCCGTAAAGGTTCTTTTTTATGGCATTAACTAAGGTACAATACTGGCGGCATCGGTGTCATAACTTTACTTTCAGTAATGTTGCACAGTGCGTCAGAGAGGCAGACACTGTGTTAGACTCGTCTGGACCAGATGTGAAATTGGAAGAGAAAAGAGGAACGTATCAGTGTCTCCGTCTACCTAAAATGTGTGTTGTCTTGTACATTACTGCAACGATACAGCTTGAAACACATGAGACAGACCTCCAGTGTGATAAGAACCCTATAAGTCCCTATAAATGAGGCTGGCTTTAGTGACTGAAACACTAGTAAATAAAATACTAATAAAATATCATCTATTTAAAAATCAACCAAAAGTGACTTTATGTAAGTGGAAAATACTTAACTATGTCTCTTAATATTTCAACAGGGACATACTGATTTATTAAGTTAATCATGAACACATGACTCTGCACCAAAAGATAAACTTAAAAATTACATTTTGCATATAGCAATACCAAGATAATTATACTGAATCCGTCTATGTTGAGAAACTGTTAGAAATACTGCAGATGAAAACAGTCCAGAGCATCAAGTCATTATTAATTATAGAAGTGCTTAAAATAGATCTGAAATGCTAGATCTAAAATAACTATATACTATTTGTGAAGTAACTGGGACATGCTGTTGGCAACCTCACAGTTTTCCTTTTCTTGTGGCCATTTTGGTGATACATTCTTTTGCAACACGTTTGAACAATGTTAATACGCTTCAAAGACAGTCATGCAGGTGCAAACAAAAATGTAGGTCACAGAGTGCACAGGTATTTGTCATCTAATTCTAGATCAACTCACATGGATGAGTCCGGGGTTGAACTCGTCCACTATCAGCTAGGATCCCAAGGTGGCTCGGCGTTGAAGTCAAACGGCTCTCTGTATAGGGCTGCCCCTAGATCCTCTGGATAGTTACTGTACACCTGCAAAGAGACAGCACAAAGAAACTAGTCAGTGAAAGATAAAATCTCTGATGAGGAAGTCAGGTAGTTGGATCCCACATTTCAGGTTAGTGTAATAAACATTTATGTAAACTGTTAAAAAGGTAAACAGTTAACTCATACTACTTGGCATGCAAGATCTCCATAGATTGTATGTACAAAGTCTACATGAGAGCTCTTCAATATCCCCTTTTGATGTTATTTTTGGAATATTATTTTAGTTGCCATTCATTTAACGACAGCTATTTACCATGTTTGTGATGACATCTTGATATAATAAAATGACTTTGGCAGAGCAGTCCTATGCTTAACATTGACTGACCAAATGTATAAAGTGAGGGCAAGTGGAGAAGCAGACCTAGATAAAAAAAAAAAAATAAAAAATACATGCAGTTTGGCTTATAAAGTGTATTTCTAATGACATTTCAACTTTTGTTATTTACCCTTTATCAACACTGACAGTCAATAATAATGAGCTGAACTGACGTAATGATGGAAATCTGTCACTATGCGATAACGTTATCATTTTACATTATCTATTTGCTCATAATCACAGATAATATTTACACAAATAGCTAGTTATGCATTGTAATATTGTAACAGGTAGATTAGTTAGCTAACTGTACGTAAATACAGCATCATCGACGATTAGCATTAGTATACGAGCTAAGCAAAAGCAAAACATTTGATCATATTCTAAAATAATGTTAATAGTTGTTGACGATAGCAGTATTTGTGTGGCGTTTTTGATATTTTAATGCGCTAAAATACGGTACATTTGCCAACATGCTAACGCTAACCGCTAACTAACAAGCTAACCACGCAGTCAGCCACCTTAACGATACTTACATCAGCTGTAAACCCATAAAAGGGGGCAGAACGCTTTTTCTTTTTAGGCGGAATTTTTAAAGAGTGGTGGGAATACTATTAGAGAAAAGAATAAATGCCATGAAAGTGACCAGCGGGTTGTTATTTACGGCGATGATGTCGGTTTGAGCCCCTGCGGTTAATCCGTTAATACCGAACAAACGGATGGAGAATGAGCGGCAGACGGACTGACGAACACCGACCAGAAACACCGACAGACACGATCACATTTCCGGCTGGAGTATCAAAATAAAACAAACGTGAGTAGAACTGTAAAAATAAATAAACACACGGGGGACGTAAAAATCTAATTTATCATAATTCATTTAAGTAACAGGTGTAATTTGTCACAGTTTTTTTTGCACATCCTTCAGATTAATGTGATGAAATTATTAGAGTTAAATATTATTATGAAGTCTTGATCTTCTTAAACGGTGTGAAAATTATGCATATTATCTGGGTGGAATCAAATCCAAAACCGGTTTGATAAAACGCCTGATCCTCCTTTACAAACACTTTTCTATATTATCTATGAATCAAAAAAGAAAAATAGAGCTTTTATTTTAGTAGACTGATTCTGCAATTAAACCCAAATACCAACATAACAACTGATATACTACTACTACTACTACTACTACTATTATTATTATTATTATTATTATTAATAATAATAATAATAATAATAATAATAATAATAATAATAATAATAAATTGAAAATAAGAGAAGAACATAATTTTCCACAATAATCAAATTCAACATTTTAATTTTTTATTATTTGGAATATTAATTGTGTCTACATCACTTTTCTTAATTTGTGTAACGTATTATCATTAATTTAAAGTGACTTTATTTCTACATTACATTTGTAGAACAAACATTCCACAAATGTTTTGCCACATCTTTGCCTGATATTTGCACCCAATAAAATATTTTGATTGTATTTTATTTTACAAAACACATTTATGACAAATGATGCATATTTTCCATATTTTAAGACACTGTGTCTGTTTTTAAGGTGAGTCACTAATTAAAATTTTGTTATGTGTATAATGACAATAAAGAATTCTTATGATTGATGCTTCTACATTACTTTGTCAGCACTGTTTCCAAAGTTGTAAGTTTCTGAACTAAGGCTTGATATATATTACTGATACTAAACTCATACATTGACTATAAAGTTAACTGTATCCTGCTATCTGTATCTTATAAATGTGCATAAATTACCTGTGTTATGTCTTCATTCTGTTCCCCATGGCTCAGTGATAAGGACGAAATTCTGTCCAATGAAGTATGAAGTTTTCCTCTTATATTTCTGTTGCCACGATCAGTAACTTCAGATGTTCAGCTCCTCGAGTAATGAGTAAACCAATGCATTGGATGTGTTTTTCTTCAAGTTCAAGCTCAAACTGGATGTACCCGACCGTCGCCTGTGTTATTGTGACTTTTGAGCAGTTGTGCCTGCCTCTGAAAAAGCAGAGTCTGGAGCAGTGATTTTTTTTTCAAGAGGATAAATTTGCATGTCTCCCTCCTCAACACAGGAGGAGGAGAGTGCCAAGGAAAGCCCAGCTACTGTTTGCTAAACAGAAGCAAAGTGGGTTTTTTCTTTTTGTTGTTTTGACTCCTTATCAATACCGACTGACATCACCACATTATCAAAAGGCCAACGTAGCTAGAGAGAAAATCAAATCACAGAACCAAACATCTGAGTGCATTTGGAGTGAATCAGCATTTATAGCCTGTTATCACCATTTTTTTTTTTTGGATTCCCTTTATATAGATCTGTTTTCTGTTGTCAAAGTTCATTTTCAGCCGTGTCTCATGCTATCTTTGGCCAGTTTTCACTTCTTTTGGTAAGAATGGACAGCGTCACCCTGTAACTGATTAAACAACAAAACACACCGAAGCTATTTGACAGATTTCAACACTTTTAAGAAAACTCCCACTTATCTTTTACGATGATGAACCAAATACTTATATCACCCAGAAGACGATGTGTTACTAGAACTGGTATAAATTCACATAACTGAAATTCTTCTCTCTCGGAAATTCTAGATGTTCTTTAAACGCTCCTTGGGGAAGGAATATACAATAGCAGCGTTTGTTTCTCCAATAAAACTATTGCTTAGTCCATTGTAAAGGCTGGAGAGCCAACGTCTTTTCCTCAGTCTCCAACACAAAAGCTGTTCCGTGTTTTGTGCCTGCTTTCACCAACACTACATGAGACTATGTACATGTAAGTCTAATCACACATAACATCTAAAGTGGCTTCCAGTAACGCACAATGTTAGATTTCCATTGTTTGGACCATAATAGCCATCACAGCCACTGGGTATGCGGGACCGAGACGTGTGTACCACCCACAGCGAGGGCAAATACTCCAGTGGCTGCATTGTGCAGCAGGAATTCTTATTTGCAAACATTGCAAACAGATTACATCAATGCACAGGCTTGGGAATTCTCTGAATTAACCCTGAAAGAACAAGAATCTGGGATGGAATCATTCAGATATCAACAGGTAAAAGGGAAATTTATGGAAGTAAAAACCAAAATTAATCAATATCTGTTGTTTATTATTATTTTTTATGTATACCCTTTTGCAGCAAATGCACATAAGTAAAAAAAAAAAAAAAAACAGTATCTGTCCAGTCAGACACCCACTGGGTCTGCAGTTTGACCAGTTTGTGAATGAGTAACTTGTTCATCCCATCATGAATCTCTGTTGTGCAATACACTTAAATGTTGTAAGTGTTGTAAGTCACCCAGCTTTGGTTTCAACCCCTTTTTTCCCAAGAATGTTGCTAAGGAACTCACAAGCAAACATCCTCACACTGATCTGAATGTTAAACAGGGCCATAAAGTCGGTGAATGCAGGAATAAACTAATATGTGGAAGGACGTATGGATGTGCATTTTTATTCAATTGTTACAAATGTATGTAAAAATGTAATAAATAAAGTAAAAATGAATGTTTGTACTAATGACAAATGGTTCCATTTTTGGTCTTACAACATGCCACCGAAGCGGATCTGTTTTTATCTCTAGGTTTTTCCGAGAACATGTCATTAATAACAATAGTGTCAAAGTGGCAGAGAGATACCACAAGATATAGTATGATGGTCAAACAATAACACAATCTAAAAAATGTTGAACATTTCAACCTCATTTCCTCTCTGTTACTGTGTAATTGATTCTAAGTTCATCATGTTCTTTTGGTCAGTGACTGAGATCATTAATTTGCTGTAAATTTTGTCAAATGTCAAAAAAACTGAAAAACTTGTATATTCTAGTCTTTTGTTTTATTTGTGTACTCAAGAGTCAATATTCAAAGCTTTTATTGTCTTATGCATGGTGAGGAAACATGTTCCTTAGATGATGAAATTCGTGCTTTGCTATCCAGAGAATGTGAAATATTAAAAAAAAAAATAGTGTATAAATAAAGTACAAGTACATAAAAGACAAAAACATAAAAAATAGAAGAAAAATAAGCAGGGCAAATGTGGGAATACAGTAATTTATGCAGATTTTATTCATATTTGCGTATTTTGTGTAACGTAAGTTGCAAATGTAAGTTCTAAAACTGCTAAAATTCTCAATTTGTGTTTCTGTTTCACAATAAAACAAGACACTGGGACCATTTTCTTAAAGAAATGCATGAAAAGCAGAGGTGATGGGAGCAGGTTCATCCTCCAGTGCTGGTTTCCACAGATCTGTTTGTGTTCAGGCATGTGGATACTGGATAATATGTGAGAGGTGATAGTATTAACCCTGTCAATACTATCTGGAGTTTTCAGGGTAATTTACGGCTGTCACAGTTTAGCCCCTTATTGAATAGAACAGCTACTGCCACCGGACTGTGAGCAGCGGCGTTCTGCAGACTGACTGATTACGGTCCGTCTGCGTGTCCTGATAACATCCCCGCAGACTGGCCTCTGTCCAGCCATGGGCAAACTCACCCTGCTGTTTGATGTCGAGGGTTGGCTCCAGGCAGACCAAGCATTGTGTCCTAAACAATGAACCCCAGACCCACTGAACTATAAACATGTCCCTTTGGGGGCGTTTTCCTCAGATTCTATACAGGAGACACCCAGAGTCAGGAAACCTGACCCGGCTTTTCCAAATTTAGCAACTCTTAAGCTGCGTTGCTGCTGACTTGGCATCAATGGTCGTCTGTCTCCTTGTCTAATAAGGTAATAATGTGTTTGGAATGTTGGAGTGAAATAACAGACTGATACTTAAGTCTGGGGTGGAGGTCTTGGTGTATCAGGAAATTTGTTGAAATTTCATGTCAATAAACAAAATGTTCCCCCTGTCTGAGGTAACTTTTATATTTTTGGCTATTATTATGTCCGTCCCACTCTGCAAAAATAAATAATATTCATCACAACCTCTGACTGAGCTGGTGACTCCATATACATATCCATGTTAGACCATCAATTATAGGAAGGAGCTTACATGTTAACAGCCGTGCTGAAGCATTTATGAACCCGAGGAATTATGACCGGCGTTGGAAGGCGTGCTGATATCACTCTATGAAAATACTCCGCTGCAAGTCATAGTTTGGTATTCAAAACAGTATTATCAGTAAAATGTACTTGCAGTTTGAAAAGTAAAACATTAACTTGATATAACTGCTGAATTATTATTGTAGAAGTCTAAGGCTGGGTTCATTCTCTAGTACCTGGTTAGATTAATGGTTAACACTGCAGATTTTGGAGCAAAAGGTTGCTAGTTCAATTCCCACGTTAAGCCCTTCATGCTATACATACCCATTTATAATATATACCTTGTAAATTGCTTTAGATAAAAAAGTCAGCCAAATGTAATCTAATTTAAACTATTTTACATAATGCTCAGTGTTTTAATCTACAGGTGTGCGTCACGTTCTCTAAGATCATTATTCACTGTTGCCCATAAAGTGGGAATTATTTTCTTTTCCGACCCATTACGCTTAAACACATAGGTAATCATCTTTGACAAGGTGTAATGATTATATACTGAGTCCCAGTTACATTTTATTTATCAAGAATACATCACATTGTCACAATCATTTTATGAGAAATGATTAAAAAAAATATTATATTCCAATTAAATGGGCAACATTATATTTTAGAACATTGCAGAACTGTGATGAGCTTAGATTTCTGAAATTCCAACTTCTCATTAGACCAGAAAAACAAATTCTCAACTTTTATCAACACATACAGGAATACGTCGTCCTTTAATATACATTAACCCCAAAAGACTCAGTGTTACTTTTGTTCCCAAATGATATTTCTCTATATTTAACCTTTATTAAGAGATTCATCACCATTTATTATAATATTATCCTCTGTATTTTCCATTTTGAAGTGAAAAATCTGGTATTTTTTAGATTTCATTTACTTTCATAAAAGCTCAGATTGAGGTGGATGGTTATATATCAAACAGGGAGAAAACTACAGAATAAGTAACTTTTTCACCAAAATATATTATTAACTGAACATAAACCAAGTGTCTCCATCTACAGTCATTTATCAACATGGGTTTTACTAGTGAATCAATGTTGCAGATGATGACGGTGTTTCCACATTCACAATGGAGTCTCTGAACGTCTAAATGGGTCATATCTGATGACCATAAAAAATGACAAACTGCATTTTACACCAGTTACTTCCATGTATTGATAGGATTAGTGGATCAGAAATTATTGAACATTTTAGATGGGTAGATGGTTATCTTTGTTGGCAGGGGTCTCAAACATGTGGCCCGGGGGCCAAATGTGGCCCGCCACAGGTTCTAATGCAGCCCGTGGGATAAATTTGGAAAGTATAAAAAATCCAGTCAAGGCTGTTGAACTAATTTTAGTTCCACATACAGACTGATATGATCTACAGTAAAATAATTACAGAACAATTTCCCCCAAAAATGATATTTTCTTCTTGGTTTGATTTTTAAAAAATTATATTACATTATGTCTATACATATTGACAACTTCATATTTTTGTCCTTGTTTTAGTTAAAAAATAACACTAAATTATGAAAATATTCACATTTACAAAATATTTTGTAACAATAAAATGTGAATATCCTGAAATGTCTAAAGAAAATTAAGCACAATTTTAACACTTTTCTGCCTGTTATTGAGTGTGTTTGTAGATCCGATCTATAATGAACATGTAAAAATAATAAGTTGAGGCACATTATTATTAAAATTGCACTCATTTTTCACGAGAAATGTAAGTTTTTTTCAGGTTATTCATATCTTTTTTGTTTGGGTAGATTATAAAAGTGAGTATTTTTCATAATTGAATGGGTTTGTCTTCACTAAAACAAAGACAGATTTTGAGTTGTCATTATTTACAATGCATAAAATGTTAAATACTACACCTCTAACTCTATCTACAGTGTGAACGCTGCCTGCAGTACCGCTCTCTACCAGCTGTGGTCGCTGTTTGCGTTTTGTCCGTGCGGTTTCTGTGAGGCCTTCCGGTTCCTCTGGCAGAGATCAGCTGACTCTGATGCTGCTGTCAGGAGACCTAACGAACTGTACTGAATTGCCACTATGAAAATTTTCAGGTTATAGACCCACTACAAAGAGCTTTACTTTCCCTGGCCACATTTTTGATACACAGGTGAGTAAAGTTGATAAATAATAGCGACAGTCAGTAGTGTAGTTGTGGGTAAAGCTACGTGGCTAACAGTAGCTAATCCCTGCTAGATGTTACTTGACCTTAACCATCATTTTTACCAGCTTAGGTGTCATTTTATCTCGTATATGAATTTATAACGCCAGAAAATTGTTTTAATACAGGGACATATATTGTATTTAAACAGTAACATCAGTATTTAGTTTGTCAGTCGTGAAAGAAAACATGTTGCGAGTGTAGCATCATTTCATTAGCTTGTTTTAGTGTTAAATAATCTGTTAGTTAGCATCTTTTTTTTATTTTTATCGTAGAGCAACACAATGCTTGTATTTCTACCTAATAAGTGATGCAATGATAGTGATAGAAACGATCTGCATCTACATTTGGATTAACACCAGATGTCACACACAGAATACGACATTAAAAGGCGTCAAAGGAACAGAGATATTCCTCTAAAAGTAGGTTTCTGTTTAGTTTCCTCTAGCTACATCAGTGCTGGAATCATGACAGAGTTTTGGCTGATATCTGCTCCGGGAGAGAAGACATGCCAGCAGACGTGGGACAAAATGATGGCAGCCACTACACGCACCAACAGCCTCTCCACCAACCACAAATTCAGCATCCCAGACCTCAAGGTTGGAATAAAACTGTTACAATTTACTACTCACCTTATGTATCCACTGTCAAGAATAAGCAGATTGTTTGTATGGGAAGCCGCCTTTGAACAGATCCGCTGCTTGCATGTTGAGGTTTTGCTCTGGTGAAGGTTTCATCCACAGAGCTGCTCGGCTTATCTAGTTCAGGGTCTCTTGGTGAAGTTGAAGTGACCCTGCTGACCTTGCTGCCACATGGGTCTGTAATGTTCTCCAGGAACTGTTAGCAACGCATGGATGGTTCGGGACAAAGAGGCGCCATCCTAAGCACATAGGGCCCCCTGCATGTGGACGTCACTGAGGGCCAACTGAGCCCCAGATGACACTGTTTAAACACAACCCCTCTGACCCACATCCCTGCAGTGATGAGTCCAACGTCATAATGTGCTGATGTTGTACTTTCTGTTTTCATTCTCCTAAACCAGGTGGGGACGCTCGATGTCTTGGTGGGACTGTCGGATGAACTGGCAAAGTTAGACTCCTTTGTTGAAAGGTACGCCACTAAAAGACCATGTCATAATGTTTTTAATCACAGTTCATGATCTTATTAAACATATAATAGAATGTAGACCAACTCGATACAGCCAATGGATTTCTATGCTTGCCTGGATCATTCACCATTATTTCCATTGCAGATCATTATTTTACAATTATATAATTATGAATACTATGGTTTATTGGATTATTAAAATGAAGAGTAAATAGGTGAACTATAACTTACTCATAAAATCACAACATAAACTTAAGTATTCGCCTTTAAGGTTGATGTGATAATGACAACTCAGCATGTCTTTTATTACATTTTGTGACTCATTGAGACATTTGTCCTGTAATCTTACACTGACATTTGACATTAAAGTGAGGAGTGATATTATTGTAGAAGTATGCATTTGCTACCTTTATTATACATTCAATTCCTCAGTCGCTTCATTCAGATATAGATGGTTTGGTTTTAAATGCAGATCTTTGTCCACCAAATTGCTGCTACTCAAGCCGCACTAGCATGTGCTGTATGTCACGCTAAAGAAGAAAGAAAAACATATTTGGCCGTGCTTTTTGAAATCACGCAGTGGAGTTTAGAAACAGGAGTACGTGACATAAAACGACACAATCTCTCACCAATGTGAGATACTGCTGAAAAAACTCTTCTCTTACCTGTGCAGTGCCCCTGACACTGTGAAGTAGCCGGCTAACCGTTCCCTAATCCCTTCCCTTACCTTGTAACAATGAGGAATTTCACAAGGGCCCGAAGCTAGCGAGACTTCCAGTCTAAACTTGGCAATTTACAGTTGGGTGACACATCAACAGCTCTTTCTTTAGTCATATTTATACTTAGTGACTTATGTGCCGCTTCGCTTGTATGTTGAAGTGTAATTTATAGTCTTTTGGAAATATTGACATCTAAAAGTAACACACAGTCATTACTGCCAATGCTCTACTTTGCTTCCTTTGTGGATATTTCCACGGCTGTGAGAACGGCCAATGTTACAACACAGTTTCACTTGTTTGACTACAGCCTCTGTTCAGTGTAGTTCCTTTTTTTAAAGTGTCCACCATTTGTTGAAAACACAGAAAAGCGCTTCTGTCGCTCCTCAGTTGTATGTTTTGCTCTATGGAGGGTTTTTATTCAGGCGTTCATTAGATGATTTTTGTCATCTTTATAAGTATAACTGTATTAATAATTATCATACATAATAGAAATACAGTCTAAGTAGCAGTCATGCCCTCCTATGATCATTTTAGGTATGAATGTGACTTGGCTCTCCATCTTCCCATGGCTTCACTACTGTAGACATAGTTCTGTTTGATGTGAAACCGAACAGTGTGTTTAAAAACCATGAACCCTGGACGTCTCCCGTGTTATAAATTGCCTTGTCAGAACATTAGCTCGGCATCAGTACGTGAAAGTGTTTGATGTGTGTGTATGTTTGTGTTAAGTTTGGAGAATGAGGTCGTGCTGGTCATCGGAGCATGTGTCGGATGAACCTGTGGTTTTCAGTCGCTTTGTAGTTGTAGTTTGTGTTGGCGAGCCATGTTTTGATGTCTGCTGGTTGTTCACAGTGTGGTGAAGAAGGTGGCTCAGTACATGGCCGACGTACTGGAGGACAGTCGAGACAAAGTACAGGAGAATCTGCTGGCCAATGGAGGTACAGTTCCACACATCTTTATGGATTTTAATATCAGTATTGAACATGTGAAGTCAAACAGTTACAATATTTATAAAGTATATCATACTTTTTTATGTGCTGTTAACATTTTTAGCTAAAAAAAAAGAGAGCCAAACCTTCAGTTTCAAATAACATCTGTCATTTCTCTCTAAAAACACCTAATTAAATCAGATAAATTTACAGCTTTAAAAATATATCAACTTCATTACCTTTATGTTTGTCACAGATTACTGATTGCCTCCATTTTTATTTTTAACAGAAGTTGTACTTATAAATTTAGCTGCTTCTGACTAGGGGCGTGTTGAAAATATCAATAGGGGGATATATCGTCGCAGGTCTCTTCATGATACCTGTATCGATACGGGGTGTCTGTATCAATATTTCACATGCAACAAATTTATCAAGTTTGGGAAACGGCATCTGACTTTACATGTTTTAAGTTTATTAAAGCCGTCTTTATTTGTGCACTACAGCCAAGTTCTTAATGCAGTGTTTTACATGAATTACAGTGGAATTGTTGCTGTACATCAAAATTAAAAAAATAACATTTGGGTATACATGTGTCTGTTTTATTTAAAATGTAAAAAAAAAAAAAAGCAAAAACTATTAAAAAAAAAAAAATAGGCCTAAAATATCAGGATGCATATCGTGTTGAATACCATCTACCGGGATGCACATGTGTATCGCAATATGTATCGTATCGTGACCCATGTATCGGGATATGTATTGAAATTAATACAAATGTTCTCATGAAAATTGCTGACAGTGGAACCTATGGATCATAATGAACTCATGGCTCATACACAGCCTTAAATTTCACAGTTATAAAGTAGTTTTGGGTGAAGATGAGGATGACAAATCTCAAGGACACATGAAAAATATAGAAGATATAGAAGATATTTTATTTTTTGAATTAAAATGGAGTTTAGTTTATTTATAAAACAAACAATAAAAGCAAGAAATCAATAACTTACGCCCCCACCAAAGGTCATTAATCACAGAAAAAGTAACGAAATGCAATAAATTGTACATAAATGTACATGTATTTTTGAACAGTTTTAAGTCAATATTCCCAAATAATAAAAACAAAAAAGAAAATGTACATGTGTATAGAAGTTTATATTTGATCATTTCCTTCTTTAAATATGAGCAGAATGAGACTTTAGGTCCATTTTCTCCATCTTTATTCAAGGGTCTTATTTGTCAGATAACATTTCAACCTTTCGAAAGGGTGTTTTTCTTCTACGATCTCCTGCCATAATCCTATAAAATAAATATTACACTGACAGACTTGTTTTTTTTGTTTGTTTTTCAGTTGATCTCGTCACCTACATCACCAGATTTCAGTGGGACATGGCCAAATACCCCATTAAACAGTCACTTAAAAACATCTCTGAAATCATCTCAAAGGTACATCTCTGAATTCGATAAGAACAAATATAGGTTGTGATATAAAAATGTGCTTTTCTGTAAATATTAGTGCTGATTTTTTTGGTCACCGTGGTGAAAGAGCGTTGTTTAAAATCGTTTCTTCTGCTACAGCAAGTTACTCAGATTGACAATGACTTGAAGACCAGAGCGTCGGCGTACAACAGTCTGAAGGGAAACCTGCAGAACCTGGAGAGAAAGAATGCGTAAGTTGTCTTTTTTGCTCCAGCTTTTGTTTTTAATGCCACATTTCTGCTGAGGGTTGACTTGGCGCTTTAAGACAAATTAAAATGAATGAGCTAAACCTTCCTCAATCGACCAAAAACTCGTTTCCTTCACACGCGTCGGTTACTGGCATCTTATCTCTGGCATTTGAGGTTTAATTTAATTCATAACAGATGCATCAGAGGCATTGATGCTCTTCTTTTCCAGGTCCTATGATTATTCATGAAGGTTTTTTACTTGTTAAAGATCAGCAACACTGACCTTTTTTTTTTTTTTTTGCCAGTTTCAGTCTTTTTTTTACTGTCAATTTTCATCCATTTGTGCTTCTGTAGTAGTTTCAGTTTGTGCCAGTTTTCAACCATCTGTCTTTTGTTGGTAGTTCTACTCTCCTCCAGTTCTATTTTTTATTTATTTATTTTTATAACTAATAGCATTTTGCAGTATATTCATGTTCCCTTTGTACTATGTTGTCGGTTTGTTCTTTAAAAAAACCCACAACTGTTCATTTGTTTTATCTAAGTTTTATTTAAGTCTGTGAAAACCTACTTGGCAATAAAACCAAATCTGATTCTGATTGATTTAACCAAAAGTCTGTTATTTACTCTACATTTATTTTCTTTCTTTCTTTTTTTTTAGCATTTTTTGTTTATTTGGAAAAGTAGGTCATACAAAACTAACCCTAAACCAAAATGTATAGCTTATCAATGCTATCACATGACCGACGTATTCAATTCACATCAATTACAGATTTAACATAGTTTGTCCATTTTGACCAATGTCAAAGTCTGCTTTATTGTCAAATATACTGTACGTTTACAACATACAGCATAGATGAAATTTCAGTCCTCCCTGACCCACGGTGCAAAAAGGCAATAATAAAGAGCAGTAAGGATAAACATTTAACAATCAAGGCACTGGTGCTGTTTACAGTTATATAGAAAAAGACTAAATCACATTTTAATTTTATTTTATTTTTACAAAGACAAAGTATGTTGAAACTCATACAGATCTTATACTTAATGTTCCTTTAAGTTTCTGTGTGAATTTTAATGAACACTGCAAACTGTTGTTAACACAATGCATGATAACTGTGCAGCTTTCATGTTATTGTAATACTACATTTCGCCACCAGGGGGAGTCTGCTGACCAGGAGCTTGGCTGACATTGTGAAGAAGGATGACTTTGTTCTTGACTCAGAGTACCTGATTACTCTACTGGCAGTTGTACCAAAGTAAGCATCACTTCTGATATTTTACAAACATGATTTAAAGCAGATACTGAATTGTAAAGTAACACACGGCTGCAATATTTAGGAGAAAATAGAATAAACCTGTACTTTTTTTGTGTTTTCAGGACGGCTTATCCTGATTGGCAGAAAACATATGAAACACTGGCTGAGATGGTGGTGCCTCGATCCTCAAAGTACGTATTAGTTTGTGTTTACTGATCCATTTGTGCCTTATATTCATCGTTGATGCGTAGACGGTCTCACCGGTGTTTGATCGACTGCGTTCTTCTTCCAGTCTGTTATTTGAAGACAACGACAGTGGACTCTTCAGTGTGACTCTGTTTAGAAAAGCCATCGATGACTTCAAACACAAAGCCAGAGAGAACAAGTAAGAACCGCTTTACTGTGTTTTGTACAAACTTACACTGTCCTCTCACAAGACTGTATGAATCACAAAAAGGTGCGAAAGGGTTTGATTTTTACCTCCACCAAGGAACTTCTGTTTTTGCCAGGGTTTGTTAGTTTGTTAGTTAGCAAGATGACTCAAAAAGTTATGAACGGATTTCAATGAAATGTTCAGTAAATGTTCGCTCTGAGACAAAGAACACATGATTACATTTTGGAGCTGATCCGGATCACAGTCTGGATCTAGGAATTTTTTAAAGGATTCTTTATCATTGCAGATAGGTCCATTTTCAGCATATGTGTATAGAACTTCACACAGAATAACACAAAAATCCAGAACCTGGTCCTGATACTTTCTGTGATCTGTAAAA
>JAPSES010000228.1:16908402-16924073 GCA_029822895.1 Maxillicosta whitleyi
CTCAGAGCGAACATTTCCTGAACATTTCATTAAAATCCATTCATAACTTTTTGAGTTATCTTGCTAACAAATAAACAAACTGGCAAAAACAGAAAATATTTACATTTACAAAATATCCTGTAATAATAAAATGTGTATAACTTAAACTTAAACCAACCCGTCAGTGTAGGTTCTTTATCACTGATCCGTTGCAGCAGGATATTGTTCCTCGCTGTGTATGTAAGGATACAGTAAAGCAGAATAATTTATATTAAAAATTAAAATAATAATCATAAACCAGTAGAATTTGATGGTTGTTTTTTTTCACCCACCTGCTGATCCGTGTCTTCCTCCAGGTTGTCGCCCAAACCCATGACCCTCATCGGACACTTCTTCGCCGTGGCGCTGTACGCCATCTACTTCAACTTCAAGTCGGAATCGTGGACCACTAAACCCAGAGCTTTATTCAAGAGCGGCGCCATCCTGTACCGAGCCTGCACCGTCATGTTTCCTCTCATTTACTCTGAACTCAAGTACCTGGTGTACTGAAAAGACGCTGTTAAAGACCCGGAGCTGCTGCGTCACCTGTGGATGTGGGAAAAAAACCCACCTGTAGTGTAAAAAAAAACAGCCCCAGCACCTTAAACATCCTGCCTTAATGTCCTAAAGGCTCCGTTTCCGTGTGGACTTCCGTCACGGTGCCTTGTTCTGAACACGAGGACAAATTATTGGGTCGAAATTGAATTACACTCAACATCCAGTCATGTGGAATTATTCCTGCCAAAAAAAAAAAAAAATCATATTTAACATATTTTCTTCCACAGTGTAATTTCTGTATTGATTCTGACATAAAGCCACTTTTTTGCTGTGTATATTTTCATGCTGAGATAATTTGTGCTGTATTTAATGAGGATCCTCCATAATGATCAGCACAGATTCATCGCTGTGACTCGGAGACGGAAAGTGCTTTAAGCTGTTATTTTTATGTCAAACAAATCACTTTAATAGTAACTGTCACGTCTGATTTCGGCAAATTGTCTGCGGTTCTTTATTTGTTCGAGTCAAACAAGTTCTTGGCTCTAAAGCAGGGGTCTCAAACATGCGGCCCGGGGGCCAAATGTGGCCCCCCACAGGTTCTAATGCAGCCTATAGGATGGATTTACAAAGTGTCAGGAATGTTGAATTTATTTTAGTTCCACATATGATGTACAGTAAAATAAATAAAAAAATACTATATTTTCTTCTGTTTGATGTGAAAAAAATACGTTATATCTATAAATATTGACATCTTATTTTTTTTTAGTGCAAAACAACATTAAATTATGAAAATATTTACATTTATAACATATCCTATAACAATAAAATGTGAATAATCTGAAATATCTAAATAAAGTTAAGCCTGTTATTGAATGTGTTTGTAGATCCGATCCATAATGAACATGTAAAAATAATAATTTGAGGCAAATTATTGTTAAAATTGCACTTATTTTTCAGGAGAAATGTCAGTTTTTTTCAGGTTATTCATATTTTTTTCATTTCATTTATAAAAGTGCGTATTTTCATAATTTAATGGGTTTATTTTTCACCAAAACAGCCAGATTTGGAGTCATCATTATTTATACATGATTATGCAATTATTTTATATGTTATTATTTGACTGGTTCAGCCCCTTTGGGATTAAATTGGCCTGAATGTGGGGAAAAAATGAGTTTGAGACCCCTGCCATATTTCTCCTCACATGACCTCAAGTGGGCGGGGCCAGTAAAATAACAGTGAAAAAAGTACAATTATACTATGATAATGTTTACATCTACAAATTTTCCTTAAAAATCTGAATATGTATTAAGTATTAAGAATAACAAGTGTAATTTTAACAATATTCTACCTCTGTTTATCAGTTTGTCATTTACACATGTGCGTTACAACTTAAATTACTATTAAAAAATATACACAAAATATTTAGTAACAGGCAGAATATTGGTAAAATTGAATTTACTTCTTAAAATGTTCCAGGTTGTTCATATTTGTTCCGGTTATTCACATTTTTTTTTGTAAAAGGAGAGTTTGTTCATGTTAATATTTCATGTAATTTTAATTTTACGAATCAAATCCATCAAATTGGGCTGAATGCCCCCCCCCCCTCGGCTTAAAAGATCCTTTCCTTCCGTTCTAATTGTGCTGCTTGTTACTTCTTACTGAGATAAGGGACTTTTATAGAACATTTGACTTTCTTCAGCCACAGTGGAACATGCTGACAGCGCAGCCCAAATATGACAAGACCATTATCCAACAACCTGAGAATGAACCCCGCACTATTTTAGTCTGGACGGATGTCAGGAAAGGCCCTGCGCAGTGTGACGCCTGGGGGGGAGTTTGGGTTTGACTGACACCTGAGAAGCAAAAAGAAGATGCTGAAGTCAGGATGGAGTCAGCGGATGATGCTCAGCTGGTTTTCTCCTGAGCTGACAGCGACCGGTAACTCCTGAACTTTCATTTATAATAACGTTGTGAACCTTCTGTGACCCTGCACTGGGGTGTCGGGCTCCACAGCAGATAAATGAATCAATAAAACATGGCAGATGACTTATTTTGTGTGGCCCTTTGATGTGGAGTTGAAACACAGGAAGAGGAGATAAAAGGTGACTGAAACATTTCCATATATGACCAGTAGGTGGCACTCATGAACAGCTGAAACACCTGAATCTGAAGCACAGTTTGATTAAAGCAGGGGGCTGAAACTCTTTTTTTTTTTACTCCACATTCAGCCCAATTTAATCCCAAAGAGGCTGAACCAGTAAAATAATATAACATATAAAATAATTGCATAATAATGTATAAATAATGACGACACCAAATCTGGCTGTTTTAGTGAAGACAAACCCATTAAATTATGAAAATATGCACTTTTATAATCTACCCAAACTAAAAAGATATGAATAACCTGAAAAAAACTGACATTTCTCATGAAAAATGAGCCTTAATTTTCTTTAGATATTTCAGGTTATATAGGTTCATATAAAGATTTCAAAACATTGTATCTTTGGAGTAGTTAGAGATAAAGTCATAGTGTAAATGAAACAAATATTGGGTATGACCCAAAGTTTTAGAGTAAATGTACTCATCTCATTTGCATATTGTGACATCACAAAGCGACAGCCCTATTGGATTGCATAACTTTTAGCCAAATTCTACATTGAATATATTTATATGAAAGTTTTGTGTATTTTTTTTTCATTTTATCCTTAAAATAAATGAACTCAAACATTAGTTGAATGTAAAGTGCAGTAAGTTTTAGTATGTTTTTTTTTTATCCAAGCAGCAACTATATAAACTTTACATCAGTCATCACTTTTTTAGTGAAGACAAACCTATTAAATTATGAAAATACTCACTTTTATAATCTATGAAAACAAAAAAGATATGAATAACCTGAAAAAAAAACCCAGACATTTCTCATGAAAAATAAGTGCATTTTTACCAATAATGTGCCTCAAATTATTATTTCTACATGTTCGTTATGGATCAGATCTACAAACACACTTAATAACAGGCTTAATTTTCTTTAGATATTTCATTCACATTTTATTGTTACAGGATATTTTGTAATGTAAATATTTTCATGTCATGTTTTGCACAAAAAAAAGGACTAAAAAATAAGAAGTTGTCAATGTTTATAGACGTAATATAATTTTTTCACATCAAATTGAGAAGAAAATATAGTAATTTAAAAAATATATATATTTTACTGTACATTATATGTGGAACTAAAATAAATTCAACAGCTCAGATGGACACTGATCAGTCGACTCCCTTCTTTGGTTCACAGTCAACGAAAACAAGTCGGTTTGATTTTCTAATTAACTCAGTTATTAAATGTTTGTAAATTAAAAGATCCATGCAGACAAACATCAGTCACATTTGGAATTTTACTGTCAATTTACACAAAAATTGAAGGATTTGACGACAATAATGACGAACTGAACCAATCAAATGTTTACACATTTAAGTAAAATATCCTCGGTTCACTGCCTAATTAGGACTAAAGTATATTATATTACAATGCTGCCAATAGTCATAACATATTTAATCTAATAATAAAGTTAATTCATCAGTTTAAATAAACGCTTCCACTCAATTTTCAGCTACTGTACATGAGACTAAACCAAAGCACTAATGAAATGGTCTATATATTATTTTTTATAATAAAAGTCTTTTCACATCTACTTTAATGACTTTGCTCATTTTGCCAGATTCTGCAGTGATTAAAAAAAACAAAAACATTTGACATGAGGAAATGTAATCAGTACAGCAGCAGCTGACAGGCCAAGCTCCCAACACATGAAGGATCAATTATTTATTGACTATTAATTATTTACTTAATACCCATTGGATTTAATTTAGTTTGTGATGTATCAATTAATTCAATACATTTTTAATAGATTTTTAAAGCTACAAAGTTGCTATGACGACGGAACGCTTCAAACACTAGAGATGAAAGGCCCGGTTCCAGTGAAATACCATTTAAGTTATTATGATGATCTTTTGGAAAACCATGACATCTGACAATTTATACAAGTGATTTTTATCTAAAATAGAAGCTTTATGGTGAAGTATGACAAATCTAGACATATCCCAGGTTACAACAATTAATTCAGCTTTATTGGTATTTATACATCACTGATACATTGTATTCTGGTGAAATAATTGGAAGAATTATCCATATTATTCTTTGTGACTCTCCACAAGGACACAAATACTGGTGTGGAAGACCAGAAAGGGGGGAGGAAAGCTCCCTGGGGGAGGGTTACTCGAGACTCTTGTGTTGGCCCGCCATCATCTGCCTGTCAGAGGTCATTCTGCCTGGATACCTACCTGTCCGAGACTCACCTGACAGCCACACGAGGAGAGAAACCGAGCCCTACTGCTGCCTGTAGCCACATTCGACCCCCCCTTCCCACCTCAGAATAATCCTCCTTTTCAGACGCACAGAGCATTAGGGCATACCCTTATTGATATTGGTAGCAGCAAGCTTTCTACTAACAGTTAACATCTTAATGGTCTAACAAAAAAGTACTGTACAGCTACTGCTAAGAGAATCTAAGAACCTGGCCTTGACGCTTTTACACCAGATTAAAGTGCTAGAAGCAACCCACCAATCCACACTTTATTTTATATATATATATATATATTTATATAGAATTATGTATTTATATATATATATATAGGAACAAATCTACTATTATAACATTAATTTACAGGGTAATATACATTATATTGTAACAGCTGAAATTTCAGCACAAATAGATCACTGTCACACTTAACAGCAAAATATATACGATTATATACATGTGTATATAATCATATATACCGATATATAATTGTCATATATGCATGTAAAACAGTTAACCACGTCTCAGGCTTTTCAAATTATACCCAGAAAAGCAATTGTGTATCAAGACGTAAAAGCTTTACAAGTGTCTCTCTTGAAGAGCGGCAGGCGGCGGCTGAAGCGCCACAACCTGCGGTATTTGAGGTCACAGGACAGTTATTTGCATATTCCACAAATCTATTGCAACACGTTACTGTCTACAAACAGTACAGCCGGCGTCCTGCGAGAGGAGCCGGTGTTAGCTGGACTCACACATACACCCACTGAACAGAACATTACGACGATGGGTGATCTGATTATAGCTATGTGCTTTCAGATGGTGTGCTATGACAGTGAACAACAGGAGGACTACAATACACAATACTCTATAGTTTAGCCTCAGAAGACAACCCAAAACGGTACTGTAAAAAGACTAACTCGGCCCAGAGCAAACACCCTCTGAGTTAAGTGTCATCGTATCCTGCTGCTGATGTGTTTTGGATATTGGTGTGTTCCCACGAATCAGAACCAAAACCCTGTTATCTGACACGCCACCATCACACAGAGTAATGGAATGTGTTCAGCGTTTTGTCGCCTCCCTCGGCCTCTTACGTGGGTCTCTCTCCATCAAGGCTGACAGCACAGTGAGTAACACCCTACCGAATAAACACAGGTCTAAGGGGGTCTGAGAGGATGCTGGGGACTCCTTGAGGTTCTGTGAAGTTCAGACACGATCTGGACCAGAAGGACAGTTCTCTCTTCTCGTTATCAGTCCCAAACCGCAGCCGCCGTCATCGTCGCCGTGTCTCGAGTGAGAGCGGCTCCGATGGGCTCTTCCTGTTCAACGCCTGATGGTCCGATCGCTTTCTGTTCCCCCGTTTCCCTCTCATCATCCCTCGTCTCACACACTCCCCCCTACCCTGCAAAGACGCTGCACAAGGCTGTAACAAGATACACACAAAGGTAATTTTTCACAAAGAAAAAAAGCTCCGGAATAACTGCAGTAGTAACGCACAACAAGCATCCGATAGCTGGCTTCCGGCCTGGGGAGCCCTGGTGATGTGCAGTTAGGTTTGGGACGTTGCCATTGTTCTTAAGGAGAAAGACTCCTCCTTGTTTTGCCCTTTGCAGGACTTGTTTTTTTCCCTGTGGTGCAGTGTTTTGTTATTCAAAAGCCCAGATCTCTATGTCCTGCACATAGAAATCCTCCTTCTTCGAGAGCATTGGGTTCCCAAATGTTTTACAGGAGTGACTCCTGCCGTGGTAAAGGTCTCCGTCCAGCCACAGGCCAAACTCTCCACTGGAACAGAAACAGAGGCAGCTTCAGTCAGGGATCAGGGAGAAAAAAAAACACCTTTTCACGTTCTTACGACAAAAAAACAAGCAAACATGTAAGTCAGAAGGTTCTAATCCAATAAAATGATGATTTAATTTTGGGATTTGACAATTTTGGCTCCTATTTGTCCAACTTTTCACCTGTTTTTCAAATTTCCTTAAAACTCTGTGTGAAATATAATGTTAGATTAATGTACAACAGAAACAGGAAAACATTAAAAAAACTAGAAAAGCACTGAGAGCGCAAACCTCCGCCAAGCAGCACAGTTCAGGTCACACATTTAAAGCCACTATGAGAAAACAGGGGTTCCACTGCCATCTGGTGGACATTTGTTAGTACTACAACAACGTCAATAATAATAATTTAAAACATTCCTGGATCCAGACAGTGATCCTGATCACCTCCGAAATTTAATCAGCTGTTCCTCGTCTCAGAGCGAACATTTCCCGAAAATTTCATTAAAATCCTTTCATAACTTTTTAAGTTATCTTGCTAACTAACAAACCCTGGCAAAGTTGATTTGATGATACATGCATACGTCACAGTCTAAGTGCCATATCAAAACTGAAAACCTCATATAAATAATACTTTTTTTATAACATTGAATATTGCACCTGAACCCTGCAGATGCATTAAAACAATAAACATCCCCCAGACGACTGTTTGATCAGTTCATGCAGCTCACCTTCCTCCACCAAACGCTAAGGAGTCCATATCCCCTTTGATGAAGAACATGTTGTCTCCTGTCCATTTGTACACCTGTTGCACAGAATAGAGTCCAGATCAGAAGGTGTGGTGTTACAGAGTCACTGTTGACATAACCCAACATGATCTTTCCTGTGTCTGTCCTGATGACAGCAGGCTCGTGTTTGCCTCTGCGGGAGGATTCTAAATTATCATCTGAGAAATTAAGTCTCAGCTGTCACAGAGACTCTGTGTAAATATCCAAAACACCAGCTTGAACTTCAGTTTGCATTATTATCATCATGTCGTTCTTTAGGTTATGGAGCCATTAATAATCAATGTGAATGAGCATCTCATCAGTTTGCATCAGGTTACACGTCCACGACACTGAATGAAAACTTTTAATTCGTATACAACAAAGAAAAGTTCCAGACTCAGTAAAACAGAACAGATATTGAGTTCCACGTGTTTGGGAAAGTTTACTCCAAACATCAGTTCTGCTCCGCATTAATGAATCCGTTAACCCTTTAAAGTCACAATATTGTGGCAAGAAACAAAACTGAAACGGACTGTAGCTTCAGAGTGAAAAAAAAGGTTTGAGACCCCTGATGTAAAGTTTATATACTTTTAGTTTGGATAGATAAGGACAGATGTGGCTAATCTGCTGCTTGGATAAAAAACATCTAAATCTTACTGCACTTTACATTCAACTAATGTTTGAGTTCATTTATTTTAAGGATAAAATGAAAAAAAAATACACAGAAAACTTTCATATAAATATATTCAAAGTAGAGTTAGTTATGCAATCCAATAGGGCTGCCGCATTGTCACAATATGCAAATGAGATGAGTAAATTTACTCTCATCAAAACTTTGGGTCATACCCAGTATTTGTCTCATTTACACTATGACTTTATCTCTGACTACTCCCAAGATACAACTTTTTGAAGTATTTATATCAAAATTGAATATTCCTTATAAAAAAATTAATTAAAAAAACTTCCAGTTTAAAATTATTCTATAGAAATCCTTCATCCTGAAGGACTGCTAACCTCAAACTCTGGATTGAAGGTGAAAAGGAAGGTTTCTCCTGTTCCATAAAAGCCATCGCTGACTTTAAATGGCTCAGACGCCAAGGCACCAAACACCTAGGGAAAAAAACCCAAACAGCTGATTAGTCGTTTGGGAAGGAGTTATTTACAGCAGATTAAAGATACTGTCAACAGGTGCCGCAGCGGCTGGATGTGTAGCTTACTTGGCCGTCACTGTCCTTAATCACCATGAGTACCGGGGTGTCCTGGCCCTGCATGGCTCTGTACAGAGTCTTAATGCTCATGCCGTGCTTTGACGTGCCAAAGGCCAGCGTCCATGGGTACCCAATGGTCCGAGGAGGGAGATTCCTGGCGAGCTGAGGGGGAATGCAATAAAGAAAAGGGAGAGAGGACGGAAATGAAACACAGAAAGGCCACAGCCACCAATGCTCAATTACATCTGCAGTGACCTTTTAACACAGAGTGGCGTTTAAAGAAGAGTAACAGGGCTCCAAACACCAGGGCCGTCTCTGGGGGGAGGGGGGGCCACGTTCCCTCAGAGAGTCTGCTGCTGACAGTCTGAAGGATTAACAGCCGCAACCGGCACATGAAGATAAAGGCCACAAAGGCAGATGCGTCTCATTTTAATGGACAGATAAAACAAACATCGGCAAAAACATGGAATTAAACTGACAAATTTCAGGGCACGCTGCCACGTTTCAGCTGCGAACAAAGGCCTTTAATGTTCTGTTCACTATCCAATAACTTGGCGGTCCCTAAACGCTTTGCTCTTTTCTTGTTGGTTCAGCACATCCTCCAGCGGCGGCGCTGAAGCAGTCGTGTAATCAGTGGGCTGGAAGCGAAGCTCTGAGCAGATGAGCCCCCACTCACTTCACCTCTGCTCTGCTGCGAGACGCCCTCAACTCCACGCTCGGTCCTCAGGGTGATTAAAGAAAGCTGCATATTGGCAATCTACTGGTCAATATGGCGTCTGGGACTCATTTGGAACTCAGTGTGTGTGAGGTATACACTCCATATAAAATTGTGAGTGCCTTAGAAATGGACGTTTGATGCATCCTATAGGTTCATATAAGGATTGTACATTATAAAAATGTACTAATGAGAAACTTATACGTTTCTATCTGTATTTGATGTTAGACAACATTGTGTCTGTGAATCATTCTCTCAATTAATACAACGGCAAAGTAGTATTTATGGTAAATGCATTCCTCCACTCACCTGGAAACTGTTACCAAGGGCAAGCAGATGTGCAGTGGGATTATGGGTAACTGTGAGTACAGCAGTGACTACTATATACGTATTCCCAGAGGACAAGGGTGTTGACAAATGAAGGTGAAAGGGAGCTGCAGTAATGGACGACAGTGTTTGTTTCACAAATTCTAAATTTGAAAGTGAAATGACCAGAAATTTCACCACATGAGGTGGAACATGAAGTAGAACCGTTTCAAATAAAATCTAATGCAAAAGCCAAAATGGATAAAAATGCTCTTTCCAAGGAAACGGAAAAAGATTATCAGTTCAAAATTAGAGACGAAACATAAAAAAATGACAGTAAGTGGTTAAGTTTAAGAACACAGACTAAAGGTTTTTTTTTTATTATTTCAGTACATTTTCCATGACATAAATTAAGTATCTAAAGGCCATATATGAGTGACGCAAACTCATTGTGAGAAATAAATGGTACATGTCTAAAAAGAGTTACATTGCCATGACAACTAAAAATAAAAAACTATGGACTAATGTGTGGTTGTTTTATTTGCAACCGTGACAACACCAGGGACCACAATATGTTTATTCCCTGAAGAGCACACTGAAGGTGAAATGGAGCTGCATGTGTGGATGATTTACTTTGTTTTACAAACGCAAAATTAGAAAGTGAAATGAACAGTGCGTCGACCATGGGATCAGGCTCAGGTACTACTTTGCAACATATACAAATCTGAGCTTGTATTTACATTCTTCTGTGGTCGACAGGGTTTGTACGGATCTGAACCAATTAAAGTGTGGTGACTAACGAAGCCACAGGTTAATTATTTAGTGTCATTGTATGGTATACATGCACAGAAAGGCAGAAAATAGAAGAAGTCTATGCATAACAGAAATACCTGATGTGATGAATCAACACCGCTGATGACATTTCCATACCCTTTACAGTCTCTTATTAGCAAATGTGTGTGTGTGTGTGTGTGTGTGTGACAACCGCTATCCCAGTGTCATGAACAGGTTGGAAGTGTAGCGCCGTACCTTCTCTATCTGATCAGCCTCCAGGAGATCGCTGGGCTCTCTGAGGTTGGGTTTGAATGTCTCTGGCTCCATCTCTGTCTTGATGGATGTGCCATGCTTGGAGTTAACCTCTTCCTTGGTGGTGATCTGGAAGTACAAATCTCAAGTCATACACAGTGACAAGGAGATGTTGAATATTCTACTGAAAACTGATGGGTTCAATTATTGCTACTGTCAAGAACGCACTATTTCATTTTGTGTTTTATCGGGCTACAGCAGGATTAGGCGCTGATGCTATCTGCGGGTCTGCTATCAGATGAAACATAGGATTTACACGAAATGACAAATACTGTATTCTACGAAACCAGGTGAGGTTCAATTAAACGGGTTGAGCGTCTAAACTGAAATCAGGGGCACTGTAAGTAAACTAACACTTAACTTAAACTGAGCTCTCTTGACGTTTGAAAATGATAAATCCAGCATTTGCTTGCAAGCACTGATTATCCCAAAAAATTTGACGAAGGCAGCTGAATGTGTGGATGCCAGATGACTAGGTTAAGTTTGGCACAACTGGGAGGAAAAGACAATGTCTGATAGGGGACAATGCAAAGAGAATTGGAAATAAAGCCAATGAATAATTTGCACTCCACTGTTTGACTTTTCTCTGGCCAACGCACTGTTTGGGTTATTTATCTTTCTCGATAACAGAGGCTGATTGTAGAGTGCTTCACCACTGGTGACTGGAGCGATCTCATGTTTCAGTCCTCATTCTAATAAGGCCCTACCTGCATTGTCCTCAGGACGCATCATTCAACCTGTCAGGGGAGTCTTACTTCCATCCTATCACCAACACACCATCTCTTTGTGCATCATTGCTTTGACTGCCTCTTGCTCAGTTCCCACATTCTTTACTTTTAGAGCATTTGAGCATAAAAGTCAACTTCCTTGAGGATTTTCCCACAGAAATGTCCATAGAATACTTGTCTTTAGTGAGCACAATTTGCTAGAAGTAACTTCTTTCTAATAAAAAGACAGTTCCAAAGGGTTGAAGTGCTAAAAACATGACAGCGTGACTAAGAAGGGAAGCCTGACACATGAAGATAAGGCTGCTGTCACATGACAACCTCATCACTCCAAACAAGCCAATTTTCTGCAATGAACTGATAGAAAATTGTGTTTTTCAGTCAGATGCCTTTCAACTTTTCTCCAAAACACCCTCTGTAACAAGTTTAGACTGGGTTTTGTGAGCCTAAACACTCATAAAACCTGTTCAAGTTATAACTTTTAATTAAAGCAAAAGGAGGGTGCAGGTGCTTTAGTCTGCAGTATGGAGCCTAAGGGAATCCATGTCGGGGCGGACGAGAGCAGGCCTGGACAGAGCAGGGGGGTGGGGGGGCAGACGGGTGGGTCAGAGCACCTGAAGTCGTTTGCAGAGTGAGCGCAGATCTTCACTGTTTAGAGCATCAATCCGACGGTGGTACTCCGTCAGAGACACTACCTGGTAGTACAAAGACAGGAACAGGTGGAACATAAAACTCTGCCAGTTCTGTTGCTGGCCATGGGAAAAATGAGAAGTTTGGAAGGCATTATTTGCACTAAATTAGTGCAATTCTTGCAAACTTACTCTCTATTAAAAGACAGATGTCAGAAAATAAGTCATTCATGGAATGGCTTAAGGCCACTTCTACTGTAAAACTTTGAGTACAGAGAAGAGATCAGGGCATGTTGTAGCACTCAGGCATTTTGCATGTTTGTGTAATGTTTATTTTACCCTTCTTTGCACAGGCAAAGCTGCTATTTTCATAAAACCCCTGGCAGAGCAAAGACCTTGATGTGAATCAAATAGACTTGTAATTAGAGATCACTTGAGAAATACAAATTTTAGGTGATTGAAAACGCAACAGCAGTGACAACTCAAAGTCTGTAAACAAACCACTCTGTTTGTTGGGAACAATAATCTGCAAACCTACAACCCAGACAGACTAACACAATGACCCATCAGGCCTGGCCACATTCCAGCAAAGTTACACCCCACGCTGCAGTCCACTGAGAGCTGCTGCCTCTGTTCTGACACTGAACTAACGTTGGCGTATTCAAGCAGCTCAGCTCAGGTCAGGATGGAAAGGCCTTGTGCACGAGATAAACAAAGTCACAAATAGGAAACACACACACACAGTCCCACCCACTGTCTTCTGAAATACATATTATCAGGGGACATGTGTTTTTTCTTGTTACTCACCTTGTTGCTGCTGGTGTAAATAACTTTTTTGGTAACAAGCTGTCTCTTTACAGCTCTCAATAATGCAGCAGAAAGGGTAAACTACAGTCCTCATAAATCATGCATCACTTCACCTTCAACTGGAGGCATTTAAGTATGTTTGTCCCCTAGAAACGGTTAAGCTAGCAGCATGCTAACTCTTCAGATCTTCCCACGTCAGGACAAACCATAATCCAGTGTTATATTTTATTCCATCAATGTCATGGAAAAGGTCAGAAGTGGATGTGGAGATGGAGCTAAGGGATGGGTCTTCAAGTCCAGGTGGCTAACAGTCAGTCATCATGCCAGTAAACTCACATGAGGACTGAAATCTGTCCTGTGATATTAAACTCGTTAGCGTTTGACTATGTTGTACTCTTATTATATCCTCTAATTGCCTCCCAGCTGCAGAAACTTTCAGACAGCTTACAAAGCCACACACAGCCCTGGCACACCATGCCAAGAGGACTAAAAACAGATGAGAGCTCTGTCCTGACTGCCAAATAGAGACCAGATAGTGGCGACTTTGTTTAACAACCCGCACCGGACTAACGGTCAACAGCAGACCCTACCGGACCGGCTAGCAGGCTAGTTAGCCTCGCTAGCGAGCTAGCACGGTTGGCTAACAACAAGACAACATACATGAACATATACATCGCCAGAAGGAAAAACAAAACGTCAAGTGAATACAAGCGACATACAGAAGTATACTTAGGAGTCAGACGTTTCTCTTGGTCCTTCACTCTCCTAGAAAACATATCTTGCTTTCTGAGCGAGGTTAAAGCTGGAAAGTCGCATTACAGATCCTGTAAGTTCTCCTCGTAACCTCAAGACACCGCTGGCAGACGGAGTTGTGAAGTAGCCTGGCAGCTCCACTAAAAACAAGCCTTTAATTTCCAAACGCCGCATGTTTGTGTGACACCTCTGACAGCCAATGACAACACGGGACAAGAGAAAACACGGCTGCTCATTGGTCAAAAAAACTACAAGGCCGTCCCAAAACCGAAGGATTTAAAGACACAGTGACAAACATGAGAAAATACAAAGTAGTGGTTTTCAGTGGTCTTAAAAGTACTACTTATTACCACCAGTACCTAAATCGATCGAAAATACTGCTTTTAAAAGCTGTAATTTAGTAAAAGTATGTAAAGTGTACCAGCAAAATGTACTTATAAAAGAAAAGTAGCCAAAATGTATTTTATATTTTTTCAAAATTCATCTGCTGTTGATGATTTTGTAGAATAGCAAATAATTTTAATCATATTAACCTGTTACTACAACTACATATAATTATATTAATAATAACAAAAAGTGTGAACAACAATAGTGTAACACGATAAAAATAGTGTGGGAAATTACATGGAATTACTTAAAATGTGGGAGACCCTAACCCCATGTTAATAATATAATAAAACCTATCAGCATTTTAATTATTTTACGTAATGCAACAAATTTTATTACAAAGCAATAAAGAACAAAAAAAAACAAAAACAAAACAAAACAAGACAAAACAAAAAAACAGGCATTGTAAGCCTCACTACATAACTTAACAATTATCAATTCCAAATATATACTAAAATTTCTACATTGTAACCTAAATTTGAATAAGAAATGTATTATTTGAAAGCATATCCACAAACTATCAACTATCTTAGTCACAAAGAAAACACATTAAATGTGTCTATTGTGTATTTAACTAAATAATCCCATTCACAAACTAGTTACTTATACTAATAATACATAAATATTACGGAATATCTGACAGTAAAACTTCCACTTCATGCAGATTTTGTATTTTTGCTTCAAACTAATCTATTCTGTTCTTATAAAAACAACACAGTGACAAAGTCTGTAGCTTTAAAATTCATGAATGGTCAAAAGGAAGTAAAGCAGCAGGTTCCTATTTACTAATTCAAATGTAATGGATCATGTAGCCACTGTCTGCCAGACATCCAGGGACAAACAAATCAGTCCACTTTGTTTCCTACATCATTCATTTACATTAAAATTTAAATGTAGGCCATCGGTATCAGTTTCGTTGTACAATGAATGCATCTTTTTTCATCACAGACTCCACTTCAGAACAAACTGTACCAACCCGCTTCCACAGCTTTGAAAATCTAAATGACTGACCTCAACTTCTTCATTCTGTATGTGTACGTTACCAACAGAGCGGTTTTTATAGGAGGAAAAGAAGAAACAGTTGAACCCACATCAGTCCCACAGAAACTCTCGCATGGCTTTTGGGGATTTTACACTTTACCAAATGCCGACCGACAGCAGAGACATTCACAAAACATATGATGAAGCTACTATACACTGACTCACAAGAGTAAACAATTACACAAACATGCAAAATACTTTGGTTGGAAGTTCAGAGAAGCGCATTTCCAAGCAAAGCAAGTGTTCACACAACTTATATGTGATAGAGAGTTCACAAAAATGTACCATCAAATCAAGAAATATGCAGCTTTACACAAAAGTGCAAAAATACAAAAGCAGAAGATAAAACTAAAGCTTACAAATACACATTTCTGATGGAACAAAAAAAACCAAGATCAGCTCAATACATTCACAATGTATTGCATTGTGAGACTAAATTAACACAGTTATTTAATGTGTGACTTAACATTTTACAAGGCACTTCACACATAAGATTCTGACTTCACAAGTTATGGATTAACCCTTAGTGCAAACTGGGATTAATCCATGTCTGTGAGGTTGGCTCCAGACAATACAACGGGTGCACTTGAAGCAAGGTGGTGGTGGGGTG
>JAPSES010000228.1:16994054-17010077 GCA_029822895.1 Maxillicosta whitleyi
TGATGACAGAACCAAACTACACCATAGACGGAACGGAGATTCAGTCTTTGGTGGCGGACGTAAAAATCCAACAAGCGAGTTTTCGGCAACTCTGAGCAGACGACACAGAAGTAACGCGCCGTGTCGGAATAACGAGTCGAACTGAGACGAGCTGGTCCCATGTAAGTGGAAAAGTGTCATAAGAGGCTTTTCCTTTTAACACCAGCAGAAAAACGGCTGTTCGTAAGACCACTAGCTTTGATGTAGAGGTGGGGTTTTTTTCTCTGTCTTCGTCTGGCTAAATACATTCTGTCCTGGGCCGTAATTGCACCTATCTCCATCTTCCCTGCAAGCCAAGAACTCATGAGCGCCGCAGAGGAACGAGGGAGGTGCTTCGACAAAGCCTCCAGCTCTGACAGATTCCTATCTATGAGCAAACGCTTAAACAAAAGATGAATAGAGGGAGGGAAAAAATGAAGGCAAACAGACGCGGAGGTATTTTGTTTTTTACCCCGATGTTGTGATGTGACCTGGGCCAGGAGGCAGTGCTATATTTGCAGCCTTGCCAAACTGGCATCACTAAGATTATCAGTCACTTCAGGGATCCACATGGTTTGGCAAAGGATGCATAAACAACAGGAAATTTGGGGCCAAGTCAAAACACGCTTATCGCTCCCCTACTAAGAGGGATTAGACCTAGAAAAAAAAGGGGCTGCGTCTGAATCGTTTTCCATTCCTACTCATTGCTTCGCCTGAGGTTTTCTGCCTTGAAACAACAATAGAACACCTTTTTTCAGGAAACTGCTGTTTACATATTGTAGTAGATAGCGTAGCGTGCAACATAAAGCCCATAGGCGACGGTTGGGTTGACGTCATAGTTATTAGTTACGGAGCTGGCAGCAGAATGACCCATCCGACAGTAATGAAGCCATGGAATCACAAATACGACGGATGCCGCTTATGTAACTTCGAAAGAAAGGGAAGTGAAAGGAATATATTTGCTGCAGATTCCTTATACATTAAACAGACGTAGAACTGAAGCCTTTATGTGCTCTTAGATGTGCTTATATGTATGTAACCAACCGTATCCATCTTCAAAAGCTGCACTAAAAGACTTTTATTCTCACCTCAATGCTCTGTTGCATCCATAAAAAGGTAGTAATATGTTTTTATTGTTGGATATAAATAATAAGTCTCAATAAATTACCTCTTTTTTTCAAATGTCTCAGGACTGGTTATGCTGATTGTGATGATTGACTCGTGTTTACCTAGAATTAATGCATCATTCATATGTCAATGACCCTGATTCTTGATTAGACAGTGATTTAAACAACCATCGACATGACATTATGCATAAATATTACCTGCATTTATTTATTTTTAACATGCATGTTAATCCATTTGTATTTTCTATAAATATCATCAGTATTTCCCCCTTTTTTTTCCCTTCTTCGCTTTGCTTCCAGGGGTTTGTATATTTGCATATATTTGTGGCCAAACTGTGTTATGAATTATTTTTCCGGCTACACGAACTGAAGACGCATGGAATGAATGTGAATCTATTGTGAATGAACTGAATATAAGTCAATGTTCTGTCCAGACCTCCTTTGTATGTTTTCTTCTTTGAAATATTTATGAAGGTCTTTAAAAAAAAAAAAGGAAATGAATATAATGGCGTTTTAATTTCTAGACAGTTTGTAAATTATTGGTATAATATTGTAAGCAACTGTAGAACATGCCATAGACATTTTTATAAACAAAATCCACATTATACATGAACTTTGTATATTAGTAGCCTATATGAGTTTATTTATTATTATTGTCAAAAAATGTTCAAATTCACTTTATCATTTAAGAAAAATTATATTGCTTTTAATGATTAACACTTTCCTTACATGGTTTTTTTTTTTTTTTCTTGGAGGATTTTTGCAGAAATATTTACAATTAGTCATTAGATGCTGCTTTCACTCGGAGGAGCTTCCTGATCATGTGACCTACATTCATCCAATCTGAGTAAAAGACCTCATTTTCACTATTAAATAATGAGACTTGGATTCTATTTCACTGCCTATCAGTAAAACTGAGATAAAGTCTTTGTCGCCATAGTGACACTAAGCGATTCTGCTATAAACCATGTTCCCATATGAATGATGACTCAAAGGATTGTGGGAAATGGGAGATGTTGCTTGTAGTGACAAACCCATAGGCGGTTATTACACAACTCTGCAGATCCCCTTGGCTCGGCTAAGCATCTTGGCGTCATTAATTCATGGTTTCATTCACCAGTGGAACTGCACGATTCACAGTTAACGTTCACTTTTATTCTCACTGTACACGACCTGCACAGCCCTGAATAAGACATTACAAATCTGCTGCTAGAACTGGTTTATAGACTTTTATCCACACGCACACAACACTTTTTATATTTGAGATCTGACAAAATATTTCTTTTTTATATGGTTTTTTGAGTCAATGCAATACAATTTCATTCTTCCTTCAATTTCCTTCCTTCCTTCCTAGAAAGAGATGATTAAGAAGGAAATTATTTGACTTCTATTTCAATTATGAATCCAAATGATCGATCATTTTACTCAAACGGTGGTGAATGTGTAAGAAAACAGCTGTTGGCTCATACTTTTGTTTATTGGAGCTTTAAAGAACCATCGATTTTCATGGTCTTATGTGGACGATCCGTAATTAAAGAGATGTATAGGGTAGTAAACTCAAAATGTCATGAATTTACAAAGCCTTCCTATCAATTCCTATAGAAAGACGATTATTAATCTGCTAATTTTCAACAGTTGAACCAACTTTTGGCGACGACAGTGCGCTAAATTCACAGATTGGAGCTTCACGCGTTTGTTTTGATCGAGCACCTCACGGAAATTGCCGAGTATTCATCATGACCTAGTTTTTTAGATTTGCCCCTTAATATAAAGGCGAGCAGCTCCTCTTGCTTTTTCTCATGCAATTTTGACGCGTTTCTTGACTGATGATGACAAAAAACTTGTTTCACGCTTTACTGATTCCCTGGCGTCCGCCATGTTGGATGGACGATCCGCTGTTGTTTTGGTCGGTCCGAAGTCACGTGACCTTGGGTGGAAAAAAAATGGCCCGTCCGGAGAATGTAAACATTGCAATTTTGAGAGGTCGGAGGTCGGAGGGCGAAGTGTAACCATTAGTGACGAAATCTAGGTGGAAATAGAGCCCCGTGGCTGTGGTTTATACGCACTTTACCAAGACAGGTTTTATTTTAAATTTACTACCCTATGCATCTCTAACATCACAGCAGCTAAAAGCTACGTAAACAAAACATGGACTAAAACTGGGATTTGAAATTGTCTCATCTCTTGCATCGACAGATCAAACGCCAGGTTCTGGTAGGTTTCCAATATTCTGTGTTGCCAATACAATGACATACTAAAACCCTTGCCAATTTTAGTTTTCCAGACCGGGATAATCACTTGTGAAACACGAAAACTAAGAGTGCATTTTGTTCTCCTCATTTTTGGTAATTGTCATGAGACCTGATGAGGTTTACAGACCATCTGCTGATCATCAACTGTCAATATCTTCACACCATCCGTCAGACTGTTTGAGATAAGACGCAGGGCGTTCAGTTCCGTGTTGTCTCCGAGGCGAGCAATCATAACAAAACAATTGGACAACTGCAGACAAGCTTAAGCCTAATAAGAATGAGTCAGTCGGAGGCGAGGCCGTCAGACTGGAGCTGTGCTTCTGTTACTGACACGCAGAGAAAGAGGGCAACAACAACCTGTGGCCATGCATGTTAATGAGGCCCTCTATCGCATCCGGAAGCATAATGAAATACGGCCGGACCTCGCCGCTCTCTGCTCCGCTGTCGGACACCTCCGCATAATGATGTATGGAGCGCTACGCCGCATTATGCTCATCTGCCCTTGCTAAATGCCACAGCAGCAATTCTGTGTCAAGGGGTTATGTGGCAGTTTTGACCAATGAGGCTTGAAACTTGGGTGGCTTCGGTAACAAAGTGTTCAAAGCGTAGCATCTAAAAGGCCAGCGACGAAAACAAAAAAGATGAATAAAACAGAACGCAGCCGCCAACTCCGTGAATGTGGTTTTTACTCGACATCAGTAGCTTTCACCACATCTAAAAAGAGGTCAATGGCAACAGTTGTTTGACAGAGAACAATAGAATGAAAACGTCAGAACGTGTCCATCGTTTATCACTTGTAACACATTAAAGAACCCTGTTATTTTTACGAAATGCTAATGACTTCGGGGTTGGGGGGGTATTCTGTAGTCAGCTGAATATCTGCTCCAGTTTGACTTTTTCATTCCTGTCACATCTCCACTTCAGTAAATGCTTGTTTTCTGAATTATTTGCAGCCTCCGACTTCCTCTGACATTTTTTTGTACTTTTCCCCTCAGTCAAAACAGAAAAAGGACGACTTCTGGAGCTCCGTAGACGGAAGAATCGGAAGATAACAAGCTCTTTCTCTTTGACTCTCTCTCAGTGTTTGTTATTATAGTCTCAGCTGTTAGCTGGCAATAAGGAGGAGGGATCCGTTACTGAGAAACAGCAGAAGTGTACTGTAAGGAAACCTCTCTGTGACCTTACGATGGTGACGGCGCACTTTTGGTTTATTTTGGTCTTTGTGCAGTGAGCCGTCACTTCCATGTTGTAGAACATGATTCATCATTTATTAATATCAGTGAAATCTGGTATTGTTTAGATCCAAATAATCTACTTTAAATGACCTTCCATTATGAGAATAAAGAGCTGATAAATAATGAATAATAATAATAATAATATGAATAAACCAGTGAATTTCAGTGGAAGATGCAAAAGTATTTGATTGTATAAATGTGAAATTTAGAGGTGACACACCTGGGATTTATGTGGCCACTAGAGGGAGTAGTGAGGGAAAACTTAATGCCATGGAACCAGATGGGATGAGAACCATTAAGAAACAACTTAAAGAGTTTTTTTTTTTTTTTTAAAGTGATAAAATGAAGCTCTAAATGAAAAGAATGGAGTCTGGTGCTGAAATGGCAGCTTTTTCTCTACACAGATGAGTTTGATTATAAGGCTTTTGATCATGTTATTATGGGATGTTATTATCTTTGTCAAATTAGTGTTTGTTGATCCAGGGTTCGCACTAAACTGTGACAGGTCTGACCTCGTTTGTTGGATTCCAAACAGATCTTTAGTGCAGCTACTGACAACACAAACCGTACAAAAAAACAGGCGATTAGTGGTTTTACTGCGGCTGTGTTCAGTCTAAAATCAGAGCTGTAATGTAAACTATCAGCTGATGTGAAGATAATAAGATTATACCATAATATAAATGTGCAGTTGGGAGTTTGGAAGCCATTTAAATGCAGGATTCATGTTAATAGAGCTTGTAAAGATGACGTCAGGCTTCACAGAGGATATTCTATGGTTGAACGCTGCAGGAAGTCAGAATGCATCTGATCCGACATGAACAATTTCCTGTTGTTGGCCAAATGTGTGAAATAGCAACTCTTGACACTTTGACACTGTCCGGACATGAGAAAACTACTTGGTACGTATAATTCTACATCAAGCAGCGCTCAAGCCCAGGCAAACGATCCCTCAGTCACTTAGCAGAATCTGCCAACAAACTTATACAACTGCATTTTGATCAAAAATAAGTCAATAAAAACATTCATAAATGAAGAGCGGCATTGTTCAGTTTCTAAAATGTATCAATATCACACAGAAACAGCCTTCAGCTTTGGCCTTTCACTTCACTAACAGAGGAATTATCTTAGCTGACACGGGGCGGGGAAGGGAAAGAGGGAAAAAAAACAGCGTTACTGCTTTATTATGTGTTGGCGCTGACTTGGGGGCATGCTTTTCTCCTTCACTTTCTGCTTCTGTGTGTATCACTCAAGCAGCAAATGCAGTCACATACAGGGAAAAAAATAAAAGAAAGCGCACACATTGGCACTCTTTGTCCCCATCGCTTCAGACAAACACAAACACACCCTGTCAGACCCTGCGCTCCATCACATACAGCCTTCAGCATTTGCTTCAGCGTGGATCTGCGGGGCCTTGGGACCGTTACTGCTGTTACTGCAGTCTTCCACCACCATCCTCCTCCTCCTCTTCCTCCTCTCGTTGCTAGTCTCAGTCCTGCTCTCCAGCTCTCATTTGCCGAGCGCCGGTGACAAGCAGCGACACAATTGGTCAGCGCGAGTAGTGGATGTTACGTCATCCCGCTGTGGCTTGTGGTGGTGCAGAAACCAGCGACGGACGGGTTCTGAGTATTGGCAGTTTTCAGCAGCGTGTGGAGTATCACATTGGATCATTATAGCTCAAAAGAGCAGGAGGAGGGGCAGGCAAGACAACAGAGATGAAAAGCAGAGTTTTAATTATTGCCGTTAAACTGCTTCCCACACTGAATCTCATTTGTTTGTAAGGATAACACACAGAGGCATATCCGGGAAATAAATATGCATTTCTAGAGATGTGACAGTTTTTTCACACACAATTAATGTAAGAACACAGAGTACTGGATGCTATGTGATATTATATCTTGTTATGATGTAATTACATATTATAGGCATGTTATCAGAATAAAAATAAATGCACTTATTGTTTTTATTACTATAAACATGGTAGTTATTTGAGATGTATTTCATTGTTTAAACAGATTGTTGGTTTGGTTTCTTTAATTAGCCCTGCTGAAAAGGCAATATTTTAAGTGACACAAAACACTATAAAATGGGTTTTTTTTTTTCTGAAAAAAAAAAATTGTAATTATGTGCAAAATTTTTTATTTTGTTGGTAAAAAAACAGCCTCCACTGATCACTTCCTGTTGGAAAATGCCTTTGGTCCTTCCCACCCATTTCGTGTCACAGATTTCCTTCTTTTACTATTGTTTTGATACAACTGCACATCATGAAAATGTACAGTTACTACCTCTAATCAGAGTTAAGTTCACTTGTGCTTCAGTGTGATTCTGCCAAACTTGATTCACTTTACAACAGGTTGAACTGAAGCTGGAAAAACTTGACTCAGTTTAAGTTCCATAATAATAAAGACAAAGACACAACATGAACTTTTTGACTGTCAGGTTTAAGATACCATCAGAGCTCCATTGTAAAACAGTAAAAGTGTTTTTTAAATACAGTGCACTACATAAACTGAAAAAAAGGATCTGAATAAGGTGTTGAATCCACAACAAATACTCTATTTTACGGATGTCCCTGAACTAATCGTATCTCACTCATATCAGCCTCTGAAAGACTTGGTTGACATTTTCAGAACCACATAGTAAGTGGGGTTAAATCCAGAATGGGACTAAATTCACACATTAAATGTACATTTAACATTAAACTCCATTAAATTAATGGATCCTTTATTTCGTATATAATAGACATTGTGTTGCATGTTTAGCTTTCGAGAGAACTGATAGTATTGAAGTTCAGCTGAGTATTATTAACACAATTAAATCATTAGCATAAAAACTTACAAACTACATGGAAGAGCATCAATGGAACATGCGTCATACTTACTTAATACTCTATTTTACCTAGACTTAATACCAGTAAATTATCATGTAAAGTTTACATTCAATTTGGGTTTTTTGATATCAGAGCATAGGAAACTCAGATCAGCATGAAAATGTATGTGGCTCAATAAAGGTTCAACTTATCTAGGTTTGTCTTATCTAAATAGAAAAACAACTATCCAAAGCTCTGGATTTCTTATTTAATATTTCTTATCAATATACATCAAAATAAATAAATGAGAAAGAGATGATTGGCTTAGATTAAGAGTCAAACACTAATCTTGCTGTTTTTGTCACATCCTGGCATCTGACATTAACTTAGCAAAACTAAATTGATAATAATTTATTATTTTTTGGAAAATGGTGCAAACAGGTGTATTTTTTCCAAAAAAGTCCTTTAAGGAATGAACAAACATTGATAAAAACCTTAAAAGACAGATAGCATAACTGCATGTTGAGTCATTTTGGACTCTACTCGTCTTATTTTGCTAATTAGTGCATTTGATTTGAGTTGGAGCAGCGATGGGAACAACGTGGGCAGGAAGTTCAGCCATTGATGTTGGTCTTCTGTGAATGAGGACTCCTTTCACTGTGGAAAATAACGTGATAAATCCAACACAAAACATCTCCCTGTTATTCTGTGGTAGACGGATAAACAAGGCCGCCGCTGGTGTAAACATCCCATCTGACCCAGAGCAGAGGCAGCCGTGGAACCATGTTGATTTGGTGCGGAATGAACCTTTGATTGGCTGCCTGCTCTAATTAGCACAAAAAGCCCCCGTGTCAGACCCCGTCCATCTCATTTACACCGTGTCCTTGAAACACCAACCAGCACCCCCGCTGACCGTGTGGACAGAGTCGAGCTGTTCACATGAAGGACGCCACACGACGACACTGAGGACACGGCCTTGGACGGACGCGCTTATTGTTTCCTATGAACGCAAACACAAGGACACGCACCTCTGCGGCGCCGAAACCACCGGCAGCATCGTTTCATGTCAACTTTTACATGATTCACAGAGAAATGTTCAAGGTACTTTTTAAGTGTTTCTTTGTTGTATTAATATTAATAATAATTACTCTCACCAGTAGAGGGAGTCTGCTACCAGAACGTGTCGAACCAAAACCACTGACAAATCAACGCTGCTCATCCACAGACTGAATTATACAAGTACAAGTAGTCCTTAGGTTATGAACGAGTTCCGTTCCTTCGCTGTCGGGTATGTCGTAACCCGAAGACTACCTGTATAAAGCAATTTTTTCCACTGTATCATCAAGTTTTCTTCTTTAAATTAAAACTCAGTGACACTTTTTTTTTGTAGCTCAAACTGACACATCTATAATCTTCACATCAGCTGATAGTTTACATTGTAGCCCTGTTAGCTTAGCTCTGTTTTTAGACTTAAAACAGCCACAGTAAAACCATAAATCATCTGTTTTCTGTTCGGTTTGTGTTGGCGGTAGCTGAACCAAAGATCCGTTTGGAATCCAACAAACGAGGTCAGAACTGTCACAGTTTAGTCTGAACCGTGGATCAACAAACAACAACTGAGAAAAGATAATAACATCCCATGATAAGTCCATTCATAAGCCTCAAAATCACACTCCCCAGTGTAGAAGAACCGCCGTCTTTTCAGCATCAAACTCGTTTCTTTTCATTTACAGCCGTGTCCAGTTGAAAAACAGCTTCTATTTTTAATCACTTCTTTTCTTTGACTCTTAAAGTTGTCTCTTTTTGGTTCTCATCCCATCCGGACACTTTCTTATGCTTTGGTCAAAGGCAACGTGGTGTTAGTTTTCCTCACCTTGGGAGACCAGCAGAGTGACTCACTACTCCGCCTAGTGGTCGCATTAATTCCTCAGCCTGTCACATACTGTTAATACTGTGTCTATTTGTATTTTATGTCTATTTTTTGTTTTAGGTCTATATTTCACTCTTTTCCAATCTTACTTTTGTACAATGTTATATTATTGTTTTAATCTTACTTTTAGTTTCTGTAATTTTAGTTTTCTATAATTTTATTTTTTATATTTTCTTTACATTACATTATATTTGGCTGACGCTTTTATCCAAAGCGACGTACAAGGTATAGGCATGTATAGCGTAAAGGGCCTTGCCCAAGGGCCCACATGGGATTTGAACCAGCAACCTTCCGCACCGTCTTCTGATGGTGTTGGTGTTTTATTCAAATTGGAGTAGGTCTCCTAATTCTATTGTGCAAACAGTGATAGTAAAGCCCATTCCATTCTATTGTTTTATTTTCCATTCCATTCCATCTCTTTATTCTAAACATACCCCATACATCATCACATCATAAGTCATTTTCAGGCTGAAGACTATAAATATCCCCTCTTCCAGCCAAAACATGCCCGCGCTGATTGTGTTCAGTATTTTTGTCAGCCAGTTGTCTCACTTGCACATCTGTTCGTTGTGGGTTAGAGAGCGGTGGGTAGCCGACGGCGTCGACATCTGTCACCGCTGGTGTCACTGGCAGCAGCTCATCAGGTCACACAAATCCACATGTTGCGAAGGGGAATTATTTATTATGACATTGGGATGTGTATTCACGGCCGCAGCATTAGCGTGTTTTTTTCTGCTGCTTAAATAAAAGCGCGGCAGCTGAACTGAGGCTTCACCTGAACTGACCCCCCCGAAGTGCGTTTAATCCTCCAGACCTTCTCCTGGTCTTTAGTCGTCTATAACGCCTCCTTTCCCACCTCTCTCCTCTCCTCTATAGGTAGTTGGCAGCCTGGATGAACTCCAGCTGGTCAACCTGATGCCCCTTTCGCAGCAGCGGGCTTCATTGGCAGCACTTTCTACGTTCTGCAGACACGTTCACTGGCCGCGCACACATTAGCTTACTCTAGTGTGATACAATTAAACTGATGTAAGAGCCGAAACACACGAGAGCAGAAACAGGAGCTGTCTCAAAGCCTTAACTTTAACATCGTAATCTGCGGGGAAAAAAAAAAAAAAAAAAAAAAACCTTCCGCAACATAACAGAGGAGTTGATACGGAGCTGATACTCAAACCTTCTGACAGACTTGTTAACGGAGGTTCATGTAAAAGCTTTGGCGGTTCTGTACATTTAGACATCAGCGCTCTGGCAGCTGTTTTAACCTTTCTGTAGGAGAAGATGTAAGGAGGACAGGAGGAGTGTTAGAGGCCAGATCTACATCACCCAGAACAGGAACAAGTCCAGAGTGTTAGACGGAACAGCTCCGGAATGGAAAGTGACAGGAGAGTTGGATGAGGTAAATGAAGACAGAGGCTTTCAGGAGGTTTGTGGGCAGCTGTCAGTCACGTCTCACACTAAATCGGTACAGAAAGGCTACGGACCGGGATCTAAGGCCCTGTTCACACCTATAGGTCGTAGAGTCTGGTCCACATTAGTTGACATGAGATTTTCCCTGGTCTGGTCTAGAAGCATAAATGAGGTTTTCTGGATAGCTTAGTGGTTAAGGGACACTTTCCTTAGATGAATTTGGTATTTCTTTAGCTGCTGCTGCCCCCCTCCCCCTGGAACCCACTGCCACAACCCACTAGAAACTCAGACTTACTACAAAACTTCAAAACACTTCTAAAAATTCAAATGGCTTTTGCTTAATTGTTTTAATTGTTTTTGGGTTTTCTTTGTTTTGTTTCAATGTGAAACGTCTTTGAGTGTCCAAAAAAGTGCTATACAAGTTCGATGTATTATTATTATCGCAATACTAGTCACAATAATAGCTGCAATATAAGCGACTGGATAGCTTAGTGGTTAACACAGCGAACTTTGGTGCGGAAGGTTGCTGGTTCAAACCCAAGTGGGCCCTTAGGCAAGGCCCTTTACTCTATACATGCCAAAATACCTTGCTTTGGATAAAAGCGTCAGTCAAATGTAATAATAATAATAATACTGTACATCCGTATCACACTGCAAGTTTTGCTAACATCGTGCCGCCCTAGTTTCATCCAAGTGTGGGAAGGATCGATGAAAAAAAAACAAACAAGGCTTGAAGTTTGTCAAAGTAAATCAATGTGTTCTGAAGGTGGAGGCTGAAATTGGACTGACGGTTCAACGCCGGTCGCTGTAATCTAAATGGCAACGGGTCTCGCCGCTGCGGATGTGTTAGCTAACAGGCTCTAACGTTGGCTGAAAAGGCCCCTTTAATGGGTCTGTTAAAGCCTGAAGATACAAATGGAGAACAGGGGGATGTACTGTATATGCAGCAGCTTTATCCGTAGAGTGGTGGAAAGAGCTTTACATCGGCCCACGCACACACACTTTATATCTAATCTACATATGACAACACTGATGAGTCACTTTCAATAATTCAAAGGTTTTTTTTTATGCTTTCAATGTTTTGCGGCCTCAAAAGATGGATGATAAAGTGTCGATTTATAGATGGAGCGAAGTTTTGTGTGAGGGATGGTCTTGTGTATCCTCATGACCCACTTCTCAGAGCAGAAACAGGAGCCTTTAGGGAGTTTGCGTTGGGCTAAATCAATTCCAGATCAAAAAATAGAACGAACGTCCCCGTATCTGGGCATCATGTTCTAGCAAGAATCAATGACAAGTTGAATTTGCGAGGTTGTCGGGTTCTGTCTCTATGTTAAAGTCCTGCGGTCTTGATGCTTCTGCCAATAGAAGTATGTGGTACTTTGACTGGACTCAACTAATTCAACCAAAGTCCATATATGATCAGGGGTGGAGGGAGTAAAAAAAAAAAAAAAAGTCTAAATTTGTCAAAACTGGGAACAAACTTGAATTGAATCCAACCAGTACATTTCTGAAACGTAGACATCGATAATGAGTTTGACCCCTCAAGGTCAAAGGTCATGGACTCTAGTAAAGGTTCATATATGACTTCCTTTCACTGCTCAATAGTGACTATATTGATACCACGTTTCCCACTGATTTCTGACGTTCTATATCTTTGTAACTTTCAGGACTCTATCATTCTTAAAAAGAACAAACACTTGTTTAAAATAGTCTTGAAAAAAAAACTATAACAAAGACCTGGGGGAAGGCAAACATTCTATCAAAGGAACAGCGGATATCCACAATTGAAGAAATATTTCTAATGGAAAATGAACACAGACAGTGAGACTGAAGAACCACATCTGGATAAAAAGTGGAAAAAATGGACTTTATTTACATAAAATCAATAGACTGACTGTTACTACCAAGGGCTCATGTTTTGCTTTGTACTCATTTGCTCTCTCTCTCTCTCTCTCTCTCTCTCTATATATATATATATATATATATATATATATATTTTTTTTTTTTTTTTAATGAATCTGACCAGTAATTTTGACAGAGAAGATGTTTGAAGAAATTCCTAATAAACTTTTTTTTTTTTTTTCAATAGTTTTAAGAATGTTTATTTTTATCTATCTTCTCGTTTACATTGGTGTGGTGTACATTGCTGCTGTTAACTGTTAAATTCCCCTATGGTGGGATCGATAAAATCTTGTCTTTTTATGACTGTATTTTTATTTGTATTTTATTGTCCTTGTATTTATTTGTATTTTATTGACCATTTGTGAAGCACTTTGTGACCTCGTCTGTGAAAGGTGCTATATAAATAAACTTAACTTGCTTATCTTATAATATAATGGAGCAAAAAATAAATAAATAATAATAATAGTAATGCTCATAAATCCACTGCTCTCCGTCCCCTTGGATTATAATACACTAAAAGGTTATTTTGGTATTTCTGCCCAATGGCGCCAATAGCCCGACAGTTTTAAGTAAAGTGACCGATAAACTGCGATTAGAACAAATCTACAATGTCATGTAAACTTGAGCTACATGAGAACTCCATTTCTATTCATTGCGTGTCCCTTGACTTCTGAATCTGCTTTAAATATGCCGAGTCATCATGAAATTGTCACATCTGACCAAGTCACACCATGGGTCATAGGTCACGGTGTGACTTATTGTGCCGGGGCAGGTCGAGACAGAGCGAGAAAGATGACGGATTTCTCCTGCCGGGCAGCACTTAGCGAACAGCCTGTCTTCCTGCTACAGCAGCCAACTAACGCCACGCAGCAGCTACACTTGATATTCCTAGCACAGCTCCGCTCAAGTGGGACATCTGTTAGCATCCTGCAGCTCAGCCTCCATAAACCCACCTCCCTTACAATAAGGTATCCTCACAGGAATATGGATCAACTGCCCAACTGCTTCTATATTAATTAGCAACAAAAACTGACAGAGCGCACTAGATGTTTTTGGTCAGAACAAGCTGTGAAGCCTTCGGGTCAGGGGTGTCAAACATGCGGTCTGCGGGCCAAAAGCCGCGCCGTCAAAGGGTCCAATCGAGGGCGCAGGATGAATTTGTGAAATGAACATAATGACACTAAAGATACTCTTAACTTAAGCTGTGTTTTTTTTTGCTCATATGTGACCTGTATCCAACCTGTTCAAGACAGGTTTTAGGTGTGCAAATCAAAAATCAGGTTTTGGTGCTACCGCTGTACTTGTATTCCTTGCGGCTGGCTGACTGGGGGGGGGGGGGGTAATGGGGTAATCGCCAGGATCGACTTTTCAGAGGTCTCCTTTCCAATTGCGTCATGCGTTTGTTGCCGAAATGTAGACCTGGAAGTCATTTGCTACTTGAGACGATCTTTCGTTGTATTTTAGCGGGAAAAAAAGATGGATTTAGACAAAATTTGGAACTGACAAGGTGAGACACAAATATACAGAAATGTAGCATGGCTTTGGTTAAGCTGTGCACTTAACCCCTCCACGGTACTAGTTTCTTCATCCCGCTCCCATCCGTATCTGCGCAATTTCTGACCATTACTGCCCGCAACTGTGGAGTGCGTGTTACACTCCGACCTGCTCCCGCAAAACTCTGATCATTTATTCCCGCACAATAATAGAGATGCATTTATTTTTTTCATCTTCTCCCATCCCGCAGGAGAAAAGAACAGATGATCGGCCTCTGCTCTTTCGAGGTTCTTTTCTACTTCATTTACCGGTATGCTTTCCATTCTATAGCGATGTGAAATCTCAATCCCGCAGTGTTTTTTATCAACCCCCCCTTCTCAATGATGGAAAAAATCCCAAAAAACCCGTCTGGGAAAACAGAAGAAACCTCAGGGGGAACCACATGGAGGACAGATCGACTCCCAAGGTAGAGAAATCCATCCGGCTCCTTTGCGAAGCGATTTCAGAAATTGTACGAGTGTGCTACGAGGCTGCACCCGACTCGTGGAGCGTTCTATGGGTCAGCCTGACCCAGTTCAACACCTCCCTCCAGTCTGGTCTTCTGCTTCTGAGAAACGCTCATAATGTTCCTTCGACGCCATCGTTCATCTCGATAAAAGGTTTTCGATTGAGCGAAGAACTTCAGTCGGTCATGTCAGCCTATCAAAGCGTCTGTCAACGCATTCAGACGCAAACATCACTATTTCTAAAGACTTTGATTTCGCAAAATGACAGTGTTTGAGAAAATGGCGGAAAGTAAAGGGCTTCGCTCTTTGAACCTCTCCTTTCTCCACTTACGGCTTTGCACATCACTTACACGCAATCACAGACCAAGGTAAAATTTCACCGGCTGCACTACACTTCTCCTCAAGCTTTTATGTTTATTAGCTACTCATAAATAAAACAATTCTGGCAAAAAAAAAGAAATGCACCCGACCACTCAGATGTAATCATAATAAACACAAAACTACTGTCTATATAAGGAACTGATGCAGAAATTAAATATTAATCAAAAAGTTAACCCATAAAGACCCAAACATCCACCAGAGACCAGAGGTATGAAGTGATCTGAACAGTTTAGTACCTGATGATCCATTAATCCTATCAATAATTATTGTAAAATTCAGTCTGACACCTTTTTATGGTCATCAGATATGACCCATTTGGACGTTCACAGGCTTTGTGGTTACCGTGGAAACACCACTAAAGCTTAATATTGTTTTGGCCTTTTTCCCCACATGACACTGGTGTTGTCAGTGCCTTAAAATGGTATTTTTGGAGAACAGGTCCTAGAGAAAAACCCTGGCGTTGGTGTAGGCGTAGGGAAGACACTACTGTATGGAAACAACCACATGACCAGAAGAAGAAAACCCAGGACCTAACCTCCTGCACATGCTCAGTGCATTCTCCTGGGATTTTAATACATCCAGCCATAGGTTCTGTCTGAGTTTGAGTAGGTGTGGCACACGTATTAAACCATTTTAACCCAGTTTTCCCTGTTTACAAACCAACGCAGCTATTTCTCGAAACAATCTGTATATATGTAACAGACGACTTTGTTGTGTTGTTCTTCACCAGTTTGTTTTCATTCTGAATACATAGACAAAGAGATAAGACTCAGGATGGGTTGCAAACTCATTTCAGTTCAGTTCCACATTCAGCCGAATCTGACATGAAGTAAAATAACAACATAATAATATAGAAATAATGTCAACTCCAAACTTTTCTCTATGTTTTACAGTGAAAAAAAGTAAAATTACGTTATGAAAATGTTTCCATCTACAAACTCTGCTTTAAAACAATGTGAATAATATGA
>JAPSES010000228.1:17028290-17043414 GCA_029822895.1 Maxillicosta whitleyi
TAAGTGTCTTCGCTTTTACATGTAATCCCTTGGATAAACCTTTGTCTTTCTATATCCATAAATAAACCAAACCAAACATGGTATGGCTTCATGATGGTGGGTAATCTGGAAAATACGGTACTGAATACATGATGTTTTCCCAGTCCTGTTTTCTTGTGTTGTTACTATATGTACACACACACACACACACACACACACACACACACACACACACATACATATATCACACCTGTAAGAGCTGTGTGAATAAATTATAACTGAGATGTGATGAAACACTTCAACACTATGAAGCATTACAGTCTATAAAAACAGTTGTTAGAGCTGTATTGTCTGTCAGGTCCATATGCTGATCAGTCTGTGTGCATCCCATCTGCCCATTCGTTGTTCCCGAGGGCTCGCATTCTTAAAATCACATCACAAAAGAGTCATTTTTAAAGGCGTTCTGTAAAATTCTGCATCAGCTTTGTACTTTTAGCTGAATGATGAGTAAGTATTACAATACGCTGGGACTATTTTCATCTTTTGATTAATGCACGTGAGGGATTATTCGTGGCAGTAGAACATTGTGGGACTGACTCAACGATGTGGAATGTGTTTTTTTTTTTAAATTTTTAGTGGCATTATTCGATGTTGTTTCAAAGAAACTAGATGGATATTAACAGACTCTTTAATAAAATGTGAAAAGTGCTTATTGTACAACATTTTTTTTACAGCATATGGGATGCAGAGTCTTAAATTTGCTCTTGAAAATAAATATCTCCCAGTCCCCATTCCCATCATCCCCCATAACTCAGCCATCTCAGAGACAACACGGTGATTAACGTGACAAGTGGTCGTACCGGGGATGAAAGATTTAGTATTTAATCAGACACGATGTTACCGCTGTTAAAGGGAGAAAATTAAGTAGTGGTGGGTAGGTGACACTTTTCCAAATGGAAATATTGCCCCTGGATCTATTGTATGTCTGGTCATCTGTCTGAGGACGGACAAATCTATGAAGAGACGGACAGGATGACGCCATCCATCTCGCGCTCATTACGCCCCGGCCAGGAGGGTAACGTGGACCGGGGGGAAGTCAATGAGTCTTACTTCATCTGAGAGTGTGTGTGTCCTCTCTTTGTCCCCAGGCAAGTGTCAGACCTGGTGCTGATTGATCCCATCCCAGAGGACGTTTTCGAGGAGGACCAGTGGAGGGAGTACTGGTGAGTTCCAGGAAGGATGAGATTGTGGAGGGAGGGAGGGGTGGAAAGATGAAGTGATGTTGAAAAAAAATCAGAAACCAGGGAAGGGATGTGAGAATCTGGAATGGAAAAGAAGATTGAGGAAAACAGGAAGGAGTCTAGTGTGGAAAGGAGGACGATAAGGAGCTCTGAAGGGCAGAGGAGCAGATAAAAAGTGAGAGCAGAAGAAAAAAAAAAGAGGATTAGGAGCGAGGGGAAGCTAGCATGTTTCACAAGTGACGCTCCAAACTCTCCCCTTTATTGGCTTTTACGTGCAGATTTCACCCACAGTTGATTATCTTTCCTGGGCGGGGCTCATTAGCATGATTAATTGGAGGCCAAAGAAGCTCATTAGTTGTTCACACTCTTTTAGCGTGAAACAGATGAGGGGAGAGCGAGGGTTGTGGTGGTGGTCGGGCCTGACTGACAGACACTGTAATAACACTGCTTTAATCCTTCAGGCGAGATCTACTGTATGTCAAGTGGGAGTCATTGTCACAGCATATATCTCATTATGCATTAATTATCATACAGGAGAAACTGGCTGTTATTAATGATAAGAGTGTGTGTGCAGGAGGAATGTTGGTGAAACTGTCAATTATGCAACACTAACAGCATCTCACATTGTTTATAGTGCGAAGTGTAGAGTGTAGCGTGTCATGTGGAATCATTTAAAGGTATTTTGCTGAATTATTCAATTATGTAATTTTAATGAGCAGTGCTATTTAGCTGCAGCTAACAAGCTAGCAATGCAGGCTATGTAAACAAATCTATCTATACTGTTTTTGCAAATTAGAGAACACTAAGTATCTTAAATAGATCATGAGTTATTATGAAGGTGATGTGACTGTCGTGACATCTTCATTAGCTTCGTTAGCTTAGCATTTCTTCAAAAATCTTCTCTGACAAAATTACGTGTTGGATTCATTCCGAATTTTATATATAACAAACTTGGGACAGTGTTTACAAAGCTTCTTCAGTTTTGACAAATTTCTTTTTTTTTTCACAAATTTTTTAAATACAAAAAATTTGCCTTTACAGGTAGTCCTCGAGTTACGACGTACCTGACTTACGTTATTTCGACTTTTCGTTTGCTATTACTTTACATACATACTGTATATTGTACGTACAGTAAGTACAGTATCTTATTTTTTTAAGTTTATTTTATTAATATGAAGTATAATACATGTATTTGGAAAGTTATTTAGAGATTTAGGGGTTATTTAGGGGTACTAAAGGGTTAATTCCGAGGACTACCTGTACTTATAAGGCAAATTTTGATGGCTTATAACATAGTAATATATTTACTACCACACATGTGTATATACGATAATTATTAGATATATAGACATTCATTTGGGTACATGACCTTTGACCCCCGAGTGACCTTGAAGGTTCAAGCTCAAGGTTTAGGTGACCAGTGTTTAGATTTCAGCATTTTTTTTTTGTCCAAATCTACAGGTTGGATTCATTCCAGATTTTAGAGTGTCTTCAAAGTTAATCCACAGTTTTGACAAATGTTGACTTTTCAATTTTTGATGAATATTTGAAATATTAAAAATTGCCTTTATTTATAATGGTCCGTATTCTGATGGTTTATAACATTTAAATGGTTAGAGACATGAATATAATTACTATTGACCACTGATAGAAGTCATATATTGATTTTGATTGAATTAGTCGAGCTGTCCTCCAGTGAAAGTACCACCCACTTCTGTTGTATTTTCTATATTCTATCCCCTTCATCCAGACCACAGGACTCTTAACATAGAACAGAACCTGACATCCTCACAAATTCAACAACGCAAATTGATTCTCGATAGAACATGGCAATTTTGCAATTCAGAGAGCAGATTAAGTAGGTTTTTTTTTTTTCTTCTTCTTCTTTTTCTGATTTAATGGCTTTTTCTGCTGCCATCTGCGATCAGGTCTGCAGCGTTAATACGTGCAGAAAAAAAGTATGGTAAAATAACGAATCTCATTTTGGCACGGTCTCACGACTTGATGCATCTGTAGTTCTGTCCAGCGATATTAGCTCACACGTTATGTAAGCATGAGTCAAGCCAGATAAGAAATGGATCCCTGAAAATGGCCTAATTTGTACGTGAGTCAAAGTGGAGCAGCACCATTTATCAGGGGTATGTGTCCAATTATCCTCTGATTAATAGGCATTCATTTCACTGAGTACATGACAGTACAGCCACAATCCAATTATTCTATAGGGAAGCAACAGAGAGAAGAAATGAACCAAAGACTTACATTTACTCTGCAAAAAAAAAAACACTTTTATCATCTATGCCTGATTTCCACAGTGGAGTAAAAATAGAAGCAGGAATGGGAAATACAGTATGAAGATGTAAGAGATGCACCTCCACGCATCATGGCATTTGTTTTTGTTTTTTTTTTCTTCTCTGCTCCCTGTTTTGTGTTCCCTAAGCTTGCATGTAGGTGTGCGTTTCCAGCTCAGATATGGGTTTATTAGCTGTCGGAGGTCTTACAGTGTTTGGTACACAAGATAAGTAATGCAGAGGGGAGCCGGGCCGCACCTGAGCGGGATTGTGGGAGACCGTATCAGCTTTGCACTGCAAGCAGAGGATTTACACATCAAAGACCTGCTCATTAACAGAGGCTCACTCCCAAAATTAGTTCTGTTACATCCTACAAAATGACTCGCTGCCGTCTCCGGAGAGCGGCGTTTCCGTGTCCGCGCGTGTAGGCAACGTGCACCGGGTCTGGGATTGTTGTAAGGGGTCATGTGGGATTTTTAAAATTTTTTTCCCTTTACAGCATGTGTCTCATTTCCTCACGGGCATAGATAATACTTCCTGATGAAAAACTGAGCAGTGGGTCTTGTAGCGGAGATTAGGAGACGCCCTGGCATAAGTCTGGACAAATTGCATCCAGGACAAGAGCCACTGTTGGACTAACTCACTGCTGTCAGTCTTGGTTTCAGCAGCTCCAGTGATGGAAGCCTCGCATCGTCACACTCACATTTCCCCCCAGTTTCCCTCTTTTTAATTTTTTTTATACAGGTAGTTCTCAGGTTATAGCGTCTGGGTAGCCTGATGGTTACCGCCACTGGCTTTGGTGTGGAAGATGGTCGGTTCGAGACCCAGGTGGACCCTTGGGAAAGGTCCTTTACGCTATATATCCCAATGTGGCCACAAGGGGGGGGGGGGCGCAAGCCTCATTGTGTCGGTTTCAAGCCCGGTTGTGTCAGGAAGGGCATCTGACGTAAAAACCTGTGCCAAATCAGGGAAAAGCCCAAAGGACTCATCACAGATAGTCCTCGGGTTACTAACGAGTTACGTTCCAGTGTTCTAGTTCGTGCAAAATGGTATAGCGGTCCGCAACGCTAAAATTTTGACCCGATACGCTAATTTTCAGCACAGGGTAGTGGCATTTTGACTGTAATTGTTTGCCCAGATCAAATGTGAAAAATGTTGTTTCACACGTGCACAGGCTGGACTCTTAAGTAAATCGGCCCCAAAGGCGGAGCCAGAATTATGTGGGCGGAGCCGCTAACTGAAAGGTATAAACTTTGTACCTACATACAAAAATTCCCCTTCTAAAATGCCCAATTTTTTGCTCATATTTTAAAAAACCGCGCTGCAAATATAACCCAAATTTCCACATAAGTTGTAATTAACCCTTTAGTACCCTTAAATACCCCCTAAATCTGTAAATAACTATCCAAATATATATATTATACTTCATATTAATAAAATAAAGTAAAAAATATAAGATACTGTACGTACAGTATACAGTACGTATGTACAGTAATGGCGGACAAGACTCCGTTGTTGTAAAGTCGAATTTTTAACAGATTTTACAAAATGAAAATGAAAATGTAAAGACGTAAAAACCAACAGACGGAACAGTATCAAAACATAAAATACAACGGTGAAAATGTGAGTCCGTGGGTCACAGTATAATTGGTTTGTGTTAGTCATGTCAAATCATTCAGATATATATATGTTTTTATTGTTTGGGAAAGTTTCATACTGTCTACCACTTCCAGTTTATCAGACGGCGGCTACAGGAAGGAGCTGAAACTAGTCAAGCAGGTAAATAAACAACTGCCCCTGTCTGATAAACAAACCATCTGTAAATATTAACATATATTCTCATGTTGCATCAGGTCATGTCCAGGTGTGTGAAATGATTCCTCTATGATATCACTTTGTGTTCCTTTAAGGAGTTTCATACACTTTCTTATTGCATGTATTCGAGGACATACATTCGACCTATAAATCTACAAATACAAACATATTTACCAGTTGTTGCTGTTAAACATTTATGTCGTACTCTTGAGAAATGTCCGTCGGCAGTCTTGACTTTATATATGCAAATATGGTGATGTAACGAGTTATAAAACAGAACAAACTGAGCAAGAATTAAACCAGGTTGTAGAAATGCACTGGATTTTTACCCAAATGAATATAAAGATAGTTTTTCAGCAGCTGGAGGGTTGGAATTCCAACTTTATGAACTGTCTAAATACATAAATAAATGAAGCCCAGACCAATAAAAGCAGGTTTAAGTATCAGTCAGACTCTTGATGAATCCCAGGGGATGAGGATCAGGACCAGGATCACACCGGGGGGGTCGTAGGCACTGTTTTATTTAACGACTGGGCCGCCCCACGATTTGGACTCAGTGTAGGAATTTACATGCACACACACACACACACACACTTACATGTCCACCGTTGTGTGTACGCGTTCACCTTCCCTCTCCAGCTGTGAGTGTGTGGGGTGTAAAACTAATTTACCCCATGGGGAATGTTTCTGCTCTGAGCTGAAACAGTGGGAATGCTTTGGTCTAATGGGATGGTCCTCGCAATTTAATGAATGCTGATTGATTGGCAAAGTCTGCGTTTTAATGTACTATTACTGTGTTTAGAGCATCCTGGTCCTCACAGGAGAACCACTTGAAAGTCCTCTCACCCCCCCTCCTGCATCTCCTCTCTTTTAACTGAGGTTTTTTTTGGTGATAATTTGAATAATTTTAGCTTGATGCTGAGAAACGGAGTCTGACAAAGGCTTAGAGGAGGAATCAGAGGAGTTTCAAGTGAGGTTCTTTAATGTGTGCTCTGTATGTAGGGCTGTTGGCTGTTTCATGTCCTTGTGTGTGTGTGCGTGCGTGTGTGCACGTGGAAGTAGCTGCTGAGGAGAAGTGAAGTGATGAGTCTGATGCACAGCTGCGGCTGCAGGTTCGATTGAGTTATGAAACCCAAAATGAAAATGACACCGAGCCTCATTCATCATCCACCCGGTCGTTAATGTGTCACTGGACCAACACACACCAGCATGTTCATGTAAACATTTACACGCTACCATAGTGTATGGACACACACACACACACACACAGTGTCCACATCAGTGTGTGTTGGACGGACATGTCTCTCACCTGGAGCCTGTTCCGTCTGACGGTCGGCGTCTGACTGTCACTGTGACTGACGACCGTTCACGGATTCAAACCGACGCATTCAGCTGATTTATAAGGTAGAACACATTTAATACAGCCCTGGTTTTATCCTCCCACAATGCACTTTGTTAAGGAGAGATTTACACACCCAATACAACCTCCCCTCTTTTCTCGTTTTGTCTCCTGTCCTCTCATTTCCTCTCCTCCCTTCCTCTGCTCTTGTTTCCTCTCCTCCCCTGTCCTCTGGTCTTGTTTCCTCTCCTCTCTTCTCGTTTCTTCTCCTCTCCTTTCCTCTCCTCTCCTCTTGTTTCCTTTCCTCTCCACACACATTATTTCTTTTGCACACTCTTCATTATAATTCCACATTAATTAAAATGCAGAAGTTTATTAGCACATAAACAACACTAAAACAGGTCTAATTCTGACCCATTTTTTCCTCCTTTCTGTCTGATGGTTCTACTGGGTTGGTTTATGTCTGTGCACTGGTTTAAGTGGGTCGTACTGGTCTCATGGTCTGGTGCAGTAGTTCTGGTCTAATCCTATGAGTGATCACATAACCTCCTCTGTGTAGGTAATTAGATCTCAGTGTAATATTTAATTTGTGCAGTGATGATTTAGCATCACTAATATTGAGTTTGGCAGAGACTTGGAGAGTCGCATGAAAGAGGAATAATTCCAATACTAATATGCATTTCGCACACATCCACAACATCTGCGACCAGGTTTTGCTGGAGCTCCAGCCCTGCAGGCTCCAACAGTGTGTTATTCATTATGCTTCGTACTGTGGCGCTGTAATGGCTCCCATTGTGGCGGCCTCCTCCCTCCGTCCTCTCCTGACTCAGCTGCCTCCTCCTTCTCCTGCTCCTCCCCCCTCATCCAGAGACTCCCAGACGAGTCAGGAATGCCAATTAATTGTAATTAGAACCACTGTAAGCGTAACTATTGCTGTTACGCTCTACTAATGAAGCAGGGCTGCCGTGGCCCCTGTGTACTTACCCCGGTGTAATCTATAGTATTGATGCAGGGGTGCATGCTGGGAGTGGACGGGGGATGCTGGACTTGGCCTGACATTGGCTGTGGAACAAGAGTGACACCTTGTGGTCTCTGGTAATATTGCATCTAGGTTTTGTTTTTTGTTTTTTTTACCCTTAAAATGAAAGCTTACTTGTAATTGGATGTAGAAATTTCAGGCTTAAACTCATCATATTATTGGTCATTGTGAAAAAATACACTTGATTCCAAATGAATGACAAATTCCAAGTAAAATATTTTCCAATGTGAAAGGTAGGATTGTTTGCATCTGTGAAATATACAATATACTGTGTTATCACTGTTTTTTTTTTTTTAATGCTAAGGTTGATTTGTTTAAACTTTGTATGTAGTCTTACTAGAAATGTGACGTATTTAGCAAAGTGTGGTTTGTTTGACATCATTAGATACTAATATATAAATGTTGAAGACCAATATAAAGCTGAAGAATGGTTAATAATATTAGAGTAACATATGAGAGTGAAAAACCAGTGCAGTTGACCATCAGAACCAGAATATAGACGATGAATCCCTTTATCTTTAGGCTTTTTATTAATCCCGGCTCTGTTTTACAACCTAATAATCTAATATAAATGTTTCTCTGGTGTAAAAGTGCATTACTGAGTGATATAATATGTAAAATAATTCAATTTTTTCATTCTTTGTTTACATTTTTACATCATTCTGTATCCAAATCAGTATAAAACTCACTGAAACTGCACATTTTTCCATTCAGTCCAGCTGAACACTGAATATCAGACTACAGACCATGAATATCTTTATCTTTAGGCTATATTCTTAATTTCCATCCTGTTTTGGTACTTGATTTTCTTATAAAATGTTGCTCCGGTGTAAAACTGCATTACTGAGTGATATAATATGTAAAATAATTCTTTTTTTTCCCATTCTTTGTTTACAATTTTCCCCCCATTCTGTATCCGAAATTGTGTAAAACTCACTGAAACTGCGTTTTTTTTTTTCCATGCACTTCACGGTGTAATTGTCCTTCACGAGAGCTTGAGGCCTCATCATTGTACCTGTCCACGTCTTTTCTTGTTGTAATAGTCTGAGGAAGCGCTCGTTTTACAAGTTTTTTTGAAGAAACGGTCCTTTGGTGTAATAGTTAGTTGAGCCTCGTGTAATAGTCTGTGTTTAAATGTTCCCCGCTCATTGTAATAGTTGGCAGAAGCTCGTGTAATAGTTCGTGTTTTGTGTGTGAGCAGGCTCTCAGGTAACAGAGGCCCTGCATATGGAATGAGATGGTAATGAGGAGGAGGAGGAGGGGAGCCTTATCACTACAGGGCCAAATTCCGACAGTGAATTGCGCAGTTGTAACAAAAGTAACAGAGCGTCCATTCAGCCTGCACTAATCCAGATGGGAAAGTCAAACAGCAGAAAGTCCACGGCACAAACTCATTTCATCACTTTATTAATTTAGATATTGCCTCCTCGCTCCTGTGGGGAGAAAAAAAAAAAAAAGAGCCCCTCTGAAATGACCAACATCGGTGAGGCGTTTTGCTCTACATGGTTCCCCCACTTCGTCTCCTCCCGTTATCTGTTTAATTCATCCCGCCAATCTTGGCTGTCTTTACCCACTAAATTTCCCTTTGACACGCATGCCTTGCTTCGCATAATCCTCACTCCGGGGCAGAATTAAAAATGGAAAAAAGAGGAGGGAATAGGACAGGTGGCTGGAGAATCCTTGAAATAATGTTCAATGCCAGACCCAGGAATGATTTGACCAGATTTGAGCGAAAGGGGGAGGAGTATTTTATTTATTTATTTATTTTATTTCTTTATTTATTTAGAATCAAGGTGTAAAAAAATAAATAAAATAAAAGGGTGACAGGTAGAAAAACTGCAGAGATGGAGAAGTCTCTTAAGAGGCAGGTCGAAAAGTCAGTTCTAAATTAAGGTGCCAGAATGACTCGAGGGGGGGAAAAACTGTGGCGAGCGAGATGAAAATGTCAAAACGTCACTCTCCGGAGGTCTGATTCAGAAAGTTTTCCCCGTCTATGAAGACTGAAATTAGAACAGTCGACTTGTTTCTTCCGCCCTCCTCTGCCTGTATCTATTATTGACCCGTACGTATCGTTTCTCCTACGTGAATATGGCAGATATGTTATCTTTACGCGCCTGAAAAACCTGTCTCCGTTTTTTTTTTTTTTTTTTTTTCTTCTTCTTCTTCCCGTCAGCCTTATCTGACCAATCAGAGCTGACATGGTTTGCCAGAGCTTGATATTCTTTGGGTGGAAACACACCGTATCAATAACAGATGAAATGGGGTGTTTGGTGTGTGTGTGTTTTGGCTTTATTCCGATAGTGACAGTAGACGCAGATAGGAAACGAAGGAAGGAAAGGAAGAGCTGAAGCCAGGACGATGCTTTGATAAATGCTAAACGCTACGGGGGCAACAGAAAAAGGCTTATTTTACACACGATAAGCACTTATTTATGATGTAGGTCTGATATGAGGAGCGTAATGTCAGTGGAGCAGCGCTGAAGACTATTAGCAAACACAGTCTGATACGACACCGACCGAACATAAAGTTACGCCTTGTGTTTATTAGCACTTTTAACCCGATACTTACTCATATTTCCATCTGTATCTACAGAGTGTAACAGAATAAAAGTATGAAATGTTAATATTTAGAGCTCAGTTACACACATGCACATGTTGGAATGTCCTTTATTATTGCCCCGCCCCCAAAGATTATTATTTTTGGTTTGATTTGTTTGTTTGTTTAAGACTGTAGCAGCAAAACTATTGGTTAAATTCATACCAAATTTGGTGTTTATGTTGGCAGTGACTCAGAATAAAAGTGATTATATTTTGGGAAAAGTAGGTCAAAGTTGACTTATTAAATTTTTTTCCCCCCATTTACTTATAATGCGTAAAATTTCCAATGTCTATATAAATGTCAATTGTAACTCAGTTTACTTAAAATGTTGCAGAGATATAGAAATAAATAGTAGACATCATTCAATCAGTTGCAATTATTTTTTACATTTTTAAATCTTTCTTTCTTCCATTTTCTTATAATTGGCAAAAATTTCACATGTTTATAAAAAAAACAAAACATCAATTTAGTTTTGATTTACTTCAAATTTGGCACATATATTTAAAGGCAATTGATATGATGACATCAGCTGAATCGTTGCCAAAATTAGCTACAATACGTGCGAGGGGCGGGGTTTGTTTTGCCTGGCACCGTTTGTTTGTTTGTTTGTTTGTTTGTTAGCATTCTAGCAGCAAAACTATTGGTTGAATTCATACCAAATTTGGTGTTTATGTTGCCAGTGACCCAGAATAAAGGTTAATACATTTTGGGAAAAGTAGGTCAAAGTTGACATTTTCAATTGTCAAAAACAAAAACTCAGACTTAAGCCCCAAATCTTCATCCCAGACTTTTTGCAAAAAAAAAAAAAAAAAAAATTCACTTTTTTCCAATTTTTTTCTAAAAAAAAAATCTGTGAAGCAACAAATTAAATTGGTGTGGCGTAAATAATAATAATAAAAAAACATTGATACAAAGGGGTTTAAAAAGAAAAAAAAAAGGGTGAATTGGACATGGTTTTAGATAAATGTTTTTTCAACTTTTTTTCACTCTAAAATATAGAGAAAAGTTTGGAGTTGACATTATTATGTTATTATTTCACTGGTGCGACCCACGTCGGATCAAATTTGGCTGAATGTGGAACTGAACTACAATGAGTTCGACCCCCCCGGTCTAAATAAATAATAAATAAATAAATATTTCCTGCAATAAAAGTATTATTACCAAACACTTATTGCATTATCTCATTATAAAATACCTGTCTTAAATACTCTCTGTAGTACAGGTGTGATAACCCCCCCACCAGCCTTTTAGCATAAGGACCCCTGCACAGAGCACACTGGGGTCATAGTGACCCCACTAAAATAGTTTGGTCGCTTTTGGGTTAAAAATGTCATAAATTACGTCAATCAGAGGTTTTACTGATTCTAACCACTTCCTTTTTGTTAATTTTCCTGCAGCGGTCGACAGTGTTTTATGTCCTTTTTAATGGCTTCTAGATGCATTTGACAGTAATCGACAATAATGATACGATTATTAGCTGCGGTGCTTAAGCCCCGCCTCCGTGGAAGCTTTTTAGTTCAATAGTAACTAATAGTTATTGACGGTTATCGATGACTTTTACGAGCCACACTTTGTCAACCACCGCACAAAGGAGCCCAGATAAGATACGAGGCTCCGGGGTTATATGTCACGCCCGGATCTGCGGCGAGACAGGCGGCGCGTCGTGGAGCGGCGGGGCTCATCTACACCGTGTTGGCTTCGTGTCGGGGCAGGCGGCGGCGTGCGGCGATGGCGGCAGCAGGCGCACTGCACTATTGATTGGGCTCCACAGGCTGAGACCAGGCAATTCAGAGCACCAGTGAGCCGAGACCGATTGGGCCTCCTGAGTTACAAAATCCCAGAGCTCTTCTTCTCTCATCTGCCAAAAAAAGAGTATTTCTCATTCCCCAGGCAAATGTTTTCGAGGAGAAAAAGTTTGAGATTGCAGGTTGGAAAAAAAAAAAAAAAAAAGACTCAGGGAGAGCAAATATTCATGTGTAAGTCTGCTCGTATCGTTCTAAAACCAGGGGTGTCAAACATGAGGCCCGGGGGCCAAAACCGGCCCGCCAAAGGGTCCGATCCGGCCCCTGGGATGAATTAATGAAATCAAAAAATAACACTGAAGATATGAACCATCAAAAATGTTCAAATAATTTTAGATCAGACTAATAAAACATTATCGTAATAAATTATAAATAATAAAAAACGCATTTTTCCTCTTTGTTTTAGTGTAAAAAAACTAAAACAACCTGAAAAAATATGAAAAACCTGAAATGTCTCAACAGAATTAAATGTAATTGTACCAATATTCTACATATTATTAAATATTTAGTGTATTTGTAGATCCACTGTGATATGTACGTTATAATGAACATGTGAAAATGAGGAACTGAGGTTAAATGACATAAATTATATTAAAAAAATGCACTTTTTTTTTTCTTAATAAATGTCTGTTTGTTCCTGTTTTAAAGGCCAGTTTGTAGATGTAAACATTTTAATAATACAATTTTAATTTTTTTCATGCTAAAACACAGTAATTACACATATAATCGCGGAATTGATGTCATTTCTATATAATATTATGTTATTATTTTAATGATCCGGCCCCACTTCAGGTCATATTGGGTGGATGTGACCCCTGAACCTCCCCCCCCCATTCTAAACTCAGTGTCAGGGCTGTCAAACTCAGCCCAATGTGAGCTCAAATGGGTCCAACCTGTAAAATAATAACATAAAAACCTATAAATCATGTAAATGCGCGAACGTTTCTCTACGTTCAGAGTGAGAAAAGTAAAATGAAGTTATAAAAATGTGTAAATCTACTAATTCTACTAAAAAAAACGTGAAGAAATCGACCAAAACAAGTGCAATTTTAACAATATTCTGCCTCAGTTTAACATTTACACATAATATACACAACACAATGGTTCTACAATGGTTTAGTAACGGGCAGAATATTGTTAAAATTGCACTAAAAATTCTGGCAAGAAGTGAAACAAAGCCTCCAAAACATTTTACAGATTGGAGTACGCACAGCTGTTTCTGTTGGTTTTATTCCCAGAGAGTCTGAAGATTAAAAAGAATCAACAAATATTTGTAGATTTAAGGATATTATTGGCAAAAACAGTAATAGCCCTTTTGTGGAAAAACATGAGAAGACCAAGAATAAGTGGGTGGTTTTCTGAACTATCTACACCGGGGGGGGTCAAACTCATATTAGTTCAGTTCCACATTCAGCCCAGTTTGATGTCAAATGGACCGCACCAGTAAAATAACAGCATAATACCTAATGACAACTTTTCCTCTTTCTTTTAGTTCAATAAAAGAATATTAACCTTTACAAACAAGAACGTTCATACTTTTAAAGGTTTAAAGTTTAGCTTTTACCTGATTTTACTTATCTATTTATTTGTCTTTTAACATTATTTATTTGTTTTAGTTTGTATTAGTCTGGCATTTTTTTTACTGTTTTACATTTAAGATTCTCCAGAGTTTCCTCTGAGGGGGCCCTCTGTACTGGGGGCGGTGCGTCGCCTGTGGCTGCAGGGTGCGTCCTGCGAGTGTCCGGCGGAGGTGTGTCTTCGTTACGACTCTGCTGGGGCGCCCCCTGGTGGTCATGGGTGATTTTCCGCTCCGGGTGCTATCCTCACCTGGTGCACCTGTATTCAGCCATTTACATCTACCAACTTTTATTATGTTTGTTGCTTGTTTATCTGTGTGTGTTGCGTGTGCATGGGTGAAGGGAGGGGTGTGAGCTCAAGTATGTGTGTTTTCATGTTCATTTTTAATTGCTGGGGAAACGGGTGGTTGGCTGGGGTGAATGTTTTTAATCTGTACAGCACTTTGAGTTGCACTTTGCAGGAAAAGCGCTTTATAAATAAAGTTTGATTTGATTTGAAACTATTTTTTCTCAAAAAACGATGTAAATAACCTGAAAAAAACTTATATTTTGTCAGAAAAATGAGTGCAATTTTAACAAAATTATGCAGAATATTGTTCAAATGTAGTCAGGAACCACAAAGGCAGAACGGGTTTCAGAATTCATGGACAAAAGCCAGACTCGGTGATGTGGAGACGATCGATACTTTAACAGCGGATCAGAGCAGTTTGTCATTTAGCCCAGACCGAGGTTTGAGTTAAGAATGAAATGCACCGGAGAGGAGAGACGGTGTACTCACCAAATTTAACAAAACAAATTCCATTGTTGTGCTGGTTACTCAGATTAAAGCCCAGAGAAAACGTGTGTAAATAAAAGGTGTTGAAGCTGCAGATTTGATTGTCTTTTTGTGCTTTATTTCCATTTTTACCTCCACGTCCTGTCTGCGTCTTTCCTTCCAGCAGCAACGGTGGCGATTTTCAGCGTAAAAATATCTAATAAAGTAAAATAAAGTACCGAACAGACAAACAGGGGGAACTGGTGACACCGTAAGAAACAGAACATCTGCTGGGTTCTAATGTTTTGACAAGAAATGATGAAATAATCTGAGTTTCCTGGATGATATTTATGTCTGTGATTAATTAATGATAGTGAGTCTGATACCGAAGTTTAATGTGTGTGTGTGTGTGTGTGTGTTTGTTTGTTTGTGTGTGTGTGTTAAGGTATGGGAAGCTGTTGCCGTCGCTCCAAGCCCAGCAGTTTTCAGCTGCTACAGGACTGAGTCGGCTGCTGATTATTCTGGGGGCGATTGAACCGACGATCAGAGGCGACAATGTCTCTGAGGAGGTCATCCAACGCCAGGTCAGACACACACACACACACACACACACACACCACAGTGAACATGTGACACATAAACAGTACCACAGTGAACATGTGACACATAAACAGTACCACAGTGCTTCAGTT
>JAPSES010000228.1:17062086-17082943 GCA_029822895.1 Maxillicosta whitleyi
CCCCCCCCCCCCCCCCCCCCCCCCCCCCCCCCCCCCCCCCCCCCCCCCCCCCCCCCCCCCCCCCCCCCCCCCAAGAGTGAGAGCGAAAAGACCAACGCCGTAAGTCGCAAAACTGGGGAAAAGGCTGTGGAAAGTGCAGCTTGTGATTTGCACTTGTTTGCCTGCTAACTGTCTGCAGTGAGCTGCCTTTGTGCAGTGGCCAATGCAGTTGGAATGAAGGCTATTGTCTAAATCCTCCTGCAGAGCACCTGATAAAAGAATAAAGAACTATGACATATTCTAAAAACAATGGAGGAATTAAGGGGAGACAATAGGCCAGCTGCCTCATTAAAACAATCAAAAACGGCATCCTGTACGTAGTCCAGATAATTAAAAACCACTGCTTCCTACAGTCTCTCAATAGCACATCCACGGCTCGCTGAGGCCCTCAGACTGGGGCTCCGCTGGCTGAATGCCCTCTCCTCCTTCTCCCTTTGATTAATGGTTTATTTGAACACGCAGTTGAAGATGAACATATGAAGGAATTCATGAAACAAATTTATAATGCAAACCCTTTTCCCCTATAAGTACTTATAAACTAATCAAACGTCTCAGGATGAATCGCGGGGCGGGTGGTGTGTCTCCTCCCCCTTTTTTTTTTTTTTGCCTAAAGCCCCGAGAGATTTCAAAGTGCAGGCATCACGGGGGCATTTTTTAATTTCCTCACTTTAAATGACTTTATAAGAAAAAGGATGTGTACAGTATCTGTGTACGTATGGGGGGGGCGGGGAGGCCAGAGTATAAGATACTTGAGCAGAAATGAATTTTTTTTTTTTTTTTCCCTCCATGCCCTGCAAACCGCTACCTCCACCATATCTTAATGAAGCCGCAAACAAATCTCTCATGCCTCGTGCAAAGCTCAGAGACAACAAAGCAGCAGAAATAACAGAAGGGCCTGGATAATTAAACTGGCCTGAAGACAGGTATTCAAATGTTGGTGTGTAAACAGCACAACTCTTTAATAGTTTAGCTGTAAAATGCGTAGTTAAGCACATCAGCACTTGCCTCTCCCATCTGTCCAAACACATTACCATTGCAGGGGCCATTACAGCACGGGAGTACAGTCCCACTGCACCACAACCACGTATTATGGGAGGGGTTGGATGGGGCTTGTGGGAAAACCAACATTGGCCCGTGGCGTCATCCGATTGCGTCGTGGGTCGTGTATTATACAGCGGCGCCGCGCACTTTGGAAACGTGTGAAGATATGTTACTTCTACCAAATACACGGCCCGGTTAAGTCCACATTAACCCTTTATGGTTCACGTGTATGAGTACGCTACAAGTGAAAATGTCAACCTTAGATTTAAAAAAAAAAAAAAAAAAAAAGGATTGTTATGTAGAAAATCGAGGTCGATGAAGTTACCGTATTTGGTTCCTTATCCATAAATGGAAAAAGAAAATTCAGGAAGTAAATATAAACTTCTGCCCCTTGTCCACACCCACATGATCCCTCTGAACATCATTCCTTACATTAGTACCATTACTTCATTACATTAGTACCATTACTTCCTTATTACATTAGTACCATTACTTCATTACATTAGTACCATTACTTCATCATTACATCAGTACCATTACTTCATTACATTAGTACCATTACTTCATCATTCCTTACATTAGTACCATTACGTCCTCATTACATTGGTACCATTACTTCCCCATTACATTGGTACCACTTCTTCATGGTACCTAACACAGCAGGTCCACTCACTGACCCTGTAGACCAACATTTGTCCTCAGATCATTGACTCTCTATAACTGTTGCTGTCACTGTCTTGTAAACGTGTGTAGAAACGACCAAAAATAGTCACTTGCCTGATAAAGGGGTTAAAGGTGAAAAGTTTTCTATGTGTGTTGCCAGGTTTGAAGAGTAGTTTGTGTGTTTCTTTGCCCAGACGGGGGGGGGGGCTGATGTGAGCGTACGTTTTGCTTCTATTGGCTGTGCGCTAACTGCTGGTCTTAATTGTGAAGGGAGGCCAGTTTGCCTGCAGCCAAAGAAAAGGGCTGTAATTAAAGACCTCCACTCTTCTTGTCTCCAAATCAGCTCCAACTCCTCCTGGTCAAATAGGAACAAGCTCCTCACACCTACGAATATCAAGTAGCTGCATGTCGTTAGCTGCAAGTCCCCGACAAATCTTTATCATAGAAGTAATAAATTACAACTGTACACACAAACAGTACCCCCCCCACACACACACACACACACACACCACCACCACCATAAACTTCCCCGCGAGGCCTTGGATCTTGTGAAAATATTAATCATTTTGTAGATTGTCGATGAATAATATCTGTATCTGCACCTGACAGCAGACGGTGCTCTGACAAACACTAAACAAATCCACCTCATGAATACTGGTAAATATTTGGACTGTTTCTGGATCATCAGAGTCGAACACATTAGGATGAGTCATGGCTGTCAAACCGCCGTCACCATCCGAGCCGGAGCGAGCAGAAAGGAAAACGCTGAGTTAGACCCAAGCGGGAACATCATTCACAGGGTCAAACAAGCTTACTATTATTGACGCTACACTAAACTAGAATTAGCTGACTCTACTATTATTTCACTAAGGCACTGACACAGATTGACTCTCTCTCTCTCTCTCTCTCTCTTCTCCTTTCACTCTCTTCCACCTCCTCCTTCCCTCATGTTCAGGCTCGGCCACTAGGAGGCACTCTTCTCATGCTCAAGCTGCAGCCGGTGGATGTTTTTTTTTTTTTTTTCTCTCTTTGCTGTGATGATGGTCTGCCTCAGACATGGCAGTCTGCACATACATCTTTGCAGGTAGGTGCTAAAGATCTTATGAGAAATGTATTTGTGACAAAATACATTGTGAAAAACAAAAAAGCAAAACAGTTTAAACAGTTAAAATAATCTACTTTTTTTTTTTTTTTTAAATATATTTTTTAAAATCTTTTGTCTGTTGCCTGCTGTGTTTCTATAATCACAGTAATCAGACATGCAAGAATACCACTGTCACTTTATAAATCAGCTGATATTTATGTATTATGCGTTAAAAAAAAAAGAAAAAAGAAAAGAAACTTCTAGCAGGTCACGCACAGGCTGATATTTTCCATCTAAACAAATATTATTTGGTAAATATGTATTTCCAGACCCTGACTTGTCTTGTCGTGTCTTGTCTGCCACCCCCGAATCCCCAGATTTCACTCCTTTACAGAACTGTGTCCAGACTAATTTTAGCATCAAGTGTTTTGTGCAGATATAAGCCACTACCAAGAGCTCATGGATGGCCTTGAGCGAATGGCACGTGGGTCAGAATCCACAAATTAAAAAGTCCTCCCAGGGGAGCGTCGTACACACAACCTCTACAGTATACGTTCACAGGCAACAAAGACATAAAAGCAGCACAGCACACAGAACGGTGTCATTTAACACACATCTACGAACTGTTTGAAGACGGGAAAAAGCCGTTAAAACATCACAACAATCGTGTGATTCAGCAAATGTTTTACTGTGCAAAAATTAAATCTTTCGCTTTGAAATTCAGAGACATTTCTCTGACTGGTCTCTGGGGAGTCGTGGAGCTTTTTCAATCCTGTGAGAATGAAACTGGCAGGGGGATGTTTGCCTGGTAATAATGTTGTAATAATTTTGAGGGAGGAAAAAAAAATTAGAAATGTTGAATTAGCAGCTATTTTTTTTTTTTTTTTTTTTTGCTGCTATTAGGCTGCTCTGATAGAGCTTTACAATTTTGATTTCAATTTGCAAGTTTTTCCCACAAAAAAAAAATTAATTAACCGAAGACGAGTTAAATAAACGTCACCTGTATTTATAGAATTCATAAATAATAATGAAAAGATCAAAAAAAAAAAAAAAAAAGAACATGCACTAAAACATTTATTTAAGATTTGTCTTTTGTTTTTTTTTTTATTGGGGAAAATAAAAATTAAATTAGTTTTTTTTTTTTTTTTACGGGCAGTAAATTGACGTTGCAAACATTTTACACTTTCTATATTAAGAGTCGCACATGTGGGCTGCGCTGTCAGTCTGAGACAATACGAGGCTCCAGTTCTTACAGTACAAAGCTGTTCTCCCTCATTAGCTGCCACACACAGTCAGCTCCTCCCTGTCCACGGTAAAGTGGAGTAGACTATTAAAGGGAAGCTCTGACTGGCTCCTCTCTCCTCTCCTCTCCGCTCCACTCTGCTTTATTCTTTATTTGGACAGGTTTGTCCCATTGAGCACTCTATTAGCTCTCCTGCTCTGCGGGTAGTGCTGCCTGTGTCCTGGTTGTGGCCAGTCGACATGTGTTTACTGCGGCCCCTGCTGCGGCGGCAGGCTGGTCGGGGGCCCGTCCTGACCAAGCCCTGCTAATGGGACCAGAAGACCCCTTGTGACAGGACGCCGTGTTGAGTACCACAGCAGACCTTACCCCTCCCTCCCCTCCAGCTGCGGCCCCATGGCCCATGTCCTCCTACCCATCATGCCTCAGCGGGAGCAGGTGAACGGCGAAGGGCCAACGCCAGGCGAGCTCGGTTTTTCCTGGGAGAGCGGCGCGCCATTGCCACGCGCGCCTCAGTGGTTCCTCCAACATGGCTGCGGCCCTACGCCACATGGGCTGGCTGGCCGGTCCGTGTGTGTGTGTGTGTGTGTGTTTGAGGGGGTGTATGGTGGATGCCAGCCCTAATGCAAATGCTTTGCCGTTTAAAAAATGGGAGCCTCTCTCCTCCTCTGTCTCTCCTCTTTGGAAAGGTCTATTTTGGCCTTCTGGTGCTGGCAGTTATTTTTTTCCTCTCCAGAATGACAGAACGCCAGAGAGATGCACCTGTCATCCATTTTGGAATTCAACATTATTGATCTGTTCATGAGGAATGGAATTTATGAAGTTAGGTGTTTTTTTTTTGTGTGTGTGTGTTTTTTTTTCTCCAGGAAGGCTTATTGATTTTAAGCCTCAGAACAAACAGCGTTCTCCTCTGCAATGTGTGCCTTATATACCAGGATGCTCAATTGTTAGTCACAGCTGAGCAGCGCACAGAGTGAATATATAAGCACATGCTCAGACACACCTCCACACAGCAGCCACCGGTGCAACGTCCCAGCATGCCCTCTGTCACTGCACCCCTGTAATTTTACATATTGCTTATAGTATGCGCTAATTAAATTTTCTGTCAGTTTGCGAGAGAAATAAATAATCTGCGGCTAAAAGGCCTAATTGCGTTTGTCACATTGTGTCTCGGTGGCTGGTGCATCGGGAGCACAGCCGCTGCCCTTGCTCATTGCCATTCTGTCGTCCTGGCAAGCCCCGGCGCTGCCCCAGGTATCACCACGCGGCCATCTGGAGCCGACATCTGTCTCTCTATTGATCACAAGGGTTTAGCACTTGATCAAACAGACTGCGACAGGAAATTGCTCTTTTCCCCACAGAAAAGGCCAATCGCCTGTGTGAGGGTAATAGAGTGGAACTGAGATGCTGCACCAACGCGGTGGGCAGGCGGGCACGGGCACAGCCAGGCGGGCAGCAGTACGCCGGCGCCGGACGCTGTGGAGGTGGCAGGCATGGCACGAGCGGAGCGGAGCGGAGAAGCCCGCTGCCACGTTACCGAGCCAGCAGGGCCGCGTTTCTAACCTTTCTGCTAATGAAACAGGAGAATTTCTATTACAGTGACGCAAATTATTCTAAGTTGCAATCACGGCTGTTTGAGCAGAGCATCATGATGTGCAGATGATCACTTCTGATTGGAAAAAAAAAAAAAAAAGGAGGCCGAAGAGCAGACTCTCACTTCCTACATGTATTAATTTTATTGTCTGAGCCAACAGCTGTCTGAAACTGCTAAAAATGCTGGATGCAAGTGAAATATACGACATGATAAGTACACCAGATGGTGAGAAATTAATGTATTTCTTCTTGGGGGAAAAAAAAAAAGTATTAGAGAATTAAAACCAGGGTTGCAGCCTGATATTGGAGAAGGGCTTTTTGTCAATTTTCATCATAATTAAAACATATGACGCAGGCGAATTCAGCTTGTGCACTTATAGAACCCTTTTTTTTTTCTCTCTATGAGTTTAATATGTAACTGAGCACCCGAGTGTAATGTTTCACTAGTGGGAAATCCCTGACAAGGCTGCAGTTGTCTCTTGCTCACTGGTATCCCCAGTGGAGTTCAGCACACTGTTAGTGCCTGAGGATCAACAGCTCCTGAATGTGTGTTACAGTATGTTAGCTGAGGCTGCGGTCCACATCTAAAATTGTGGTTTCTCACTGCTCAGGCATGCTTTCGAGGCACTCACTGTAACATCATGTTTAGCAAGTATGGACAATTTGATACTGAAGGTGACATTTATTCAGCATTGTAGAAAATATTTAATTGTTCCTGCAGAGAGCGAGATATGTTTCCCCTTGCCTACAGTGCTGGGATTGTCCTTTGGAATATGATGCAAATTTGGGATGAAGCAACTAATTCCTTCCTTGCACCTCTGTACCCCCCCCCCCCCCTCCCTCGATCCTCCGCCAGCCTCCATCCTCCCCAGACACGAGGATTCTGATTAATCGTGTGACCGCCCCTCGTTTTGCATTTTACACAATCTCACAGCGCCACGGTGAGATGTGTGAGGTGTTTCGCCACTTTTGGCAAGCTGAAAAGATGTAGCCCAAGGAAGAACAAGTCGAAAGTATGAGGGAAAAAAATATGACCAGGGGACGTGATAAAAAATTATCAGCCAGTGTGTTTTCCTGTTTGGTTTTAATCTACATTTAATTAAATTCTTATCTGCTGTGTGCTTATGGCTGCATTTGAATGGCGAGGCTGCATTCATTATGAATGGTAAAATTGAACTCGGTACATTGTGTGTGGCCCAATAAAGAAACAAGACTCTTATTGCAGTGCATGCACAAGCTCCAACAGACATGCGGAAAAAATAAGTCAATTAAGATCGGTCTTTAAATTACTGCTGTATCAAAACAAGGGGCGGGAGCATGCTCCATAATAGAATCCTGACAGGAGAGAGCACAGTTGACTGTTGTTAATATACATCCCATTTGATACAGCCAATTGTATTAGCCTGTTTATGGAATGCACACAGTTGATGCGCAGTAGATTTACTATTCTGTCATGATAGTTCATAATCAACAGTGAAAAAAAAAAAGTTGACTTCTATGAATGTAGAGGTCACATAAAAAAAAAAAATGGCTGCAGCAGCATAATAAGAGTTACTCATAAAGATTCTACTGGTTTATCTGAATGTTAGAGGTCAAAAGCAAAGGTCAGAGACAGAATGTGTGGACAATGCTGTTAACGGGGGCCACACCAGATACGGAAGAGTTAAATCCGAGGGAACAGAGAAGAAAAGAAGAATAACATTCGGCTCCAAAATTGTAATGCTATTGGCAAAAGACACACGGCTTATAACGGGCGGGCGCCACTTCATAAGCTAAGAACAATATCCCATAGGCAGCACCCCGGAAAACGTTGAAAAAGACTGTGAGCCGATACTACAAAGTTGGGCCCCGGCAAAATCCCTAAATCTTCCCGTTTGCTTATTCCGAACAGCGAGGGGGAGAGGGAAGCTCCCCGCTGCCTGCCCATGTTTACAGAGTCATTCTCATCTCTAGGCCTCGCTCATCCACGGCACTGACACACGGTGTCGACATGATTAGGGGTCTGCCTTTGCATAGGGATGCGTGTGTGTACGGGGGGTGGGGGGGGGTGGGGGGTGGATCGGCAGATGAATGACTTTGGTGCATCGGAGAGGGATCACAGCAGATAATCGCTCCCGACTGCTGCGCTGGAGCTCTTAGATCTGGTCTTTAAAATAATGTTCGGAGTCAAGTCTCTCCAAAGCTTTTCACAGGTTATCTTGTGCATTTTATGTTTGCAGTTTAAATCTTAACAGGACACAAGCAGCAAGGGAGAGCAAATATGTCTGCGGTCGGAGTAAGCGGAGTGGAAATGTTATTCTGAGGGGGTTAAGATTAGCTGTTGCAGGGGCTGAGGAGACCAAACTCCTTTATTCCAGTGGCTTTCATTGGTTGAGGAAAAACTTGGGAATGTTTGAATTTAACCTTGGGAGGCGAGATTCCTGCGAGGAGCGCGTGGGGAATAATGAATCTGACCTCACGCCGGAGCTGACATCACTCAAAGGCATTGAGTCAAGTCAAGACAAACACCAAATCTACTTAAGTACCTTTAAATACAGACAACCACTAGCACACAGACAGTGAGAATACAGTACGACATAAATTCCAATATCATAAATATCGCTATCACACAAACAGAGTAGTCATAAAGTACGGCTGCCTGTGTCTGGGACTATAAACCTCTGGCGTTACTCATAGGGAATAAACACACATGCACAATTTACTGCATGAGATTCCCCCTTTGTTTATCTTTTAAATAAGCACACTTTATCACCCTCCTGCATAAGCAAATTGCATGCAATGTGTGTTGTTTTAACATTTGATATGCTGTCCAGAAGATTCATTTCTCCCTACAAATTCAATTGTCTTTGCAATATCCTGCTGCCATAGGCATCAGGCCCCATCACCTGTTCGTTATCACTGGCCGTCCTGTTTGGGAGCTCTTGAAACGGTGCCATGGCATTGACTCTCAGTTAACAGCAGGTCTCTGAACTTCTCACGGTTGATGGCGGAGGCTGGAAATTACGCTAACAACTAATTAACATCATAAAGAGCGTTTAAATGGACCGACGACACCTGCAACCTTCATTTGCACACGCTAACGCAGAATTACCTGTGTTTTTATTTTTGCAGATAACACATGCATTTTTAACACCTTTTAGAATATTCATTTTTCCTGTGCTGACTTTAGAATTGGCAGCACTGTCCTTTTTACTATGTACTGTAAAAAAGCCACCAGGCCAAAATAATAATTGTCAAAACAGAGCGCTGGCAAAATTCCTACAGCTTTTTTTTTTTTCTCCTCATTTTTTCTTTAGAACTACATGAGTTTGAGTGCACCTTGAGAAGAAAAAAAAAAAAAAAGAAGAAGAGCGCAGTGCCATATTCTGTGCCTGAAATGACACATTCCCATTTCTAATTTCTATTTGAATATAAAATATTTCCAGGCGGCAGACATGGACCTCCAGTTACTGGTCCGAATAACAAAGTGCTGCCTGTCAAACTGAGACACTTTGCTGGCTGGCTGAACTAAGCTGGTTTAGACTGACAAGTCTTCAACGGTGGCAGCCTCAGCCTCCACTGGCGGTTCTCTGGAGTCCCTTTCTCATTCCCGTCACCAGCTCCCAGCTTCAGATTCCCTCCCTCCCAGCCGCTGAAGATGACTACAATACAGTCAAGTATCCCCGTGCTTTGAACCTCCTCCTCCTTCTCTCTGTGTCTTTCTTTTTAAAGGTCTGAAAAAGCAGCTAACTTCCACAGGACGGTAATGCACTCACACCTCATTACAGAGCCACATTATGGACTACAGCAGTAATACGGCTTTAATCTTCTCCAAATCATTATAAATGTCAAGCTGGGGCCAGGGACTTCCCAGTCTACTGCACCGATGGCTTAGCCTGCTTTCCCCTCTTTTCCGTATTAGCCATAGCCAGAGAATTACACTCGCTGCCAGATCCCCTGAAACTTTCAACCCTTTTGTTCCAACAGTCAATGTACCATTAACATACCCTTTGAAATTGTCTCTCTCCCCTCCCCAAAAAAAAAAAAAAAGCCCCAAACAGCTAAATATGAAAACAGTTGATACCCCCTTCGCCGCCACATACACCGCCCGTACCTCCCCCTTCTTTTCCTTAGCCTCTCTTAATGAGACGCAACATCCCTGTCTCTCCACTGAAGGATCCAGACTTTCTGTGTGATAGAGAGACTGCGGCTGTTTATTAATAATGAATTTGGATGTTTGCGTGTGGAATGTTATCAGCGCGCACACAATCCCACCAATAGTTTGCCCTGATGGGGTAGCTGGGTTCCTCATTAGCAGAACATATTTAATCCAGAAGTTTCTTATCAAATGTCACACCTGCATCTCTAAATGGCATTTTCACATTCATTCGCCTGTATTTGGGAGATGAGGCTCCAAGGTGCTTTGCAGAGATTAAGAAGGAGAGAGAGTGCAAGCTTATTTTATCATTTAGCGGGTCTGGAAGGAATCCAAGGAGTTTTTGTCTTGTTGTTGTAATTAGAAAGCCTTTTAAGTGATAACGCCTGCATAGGAATATGAATATGTAGCGTTCAGGCCAGTCCCCCCCCCCCCCTCCTCATCTCCCTCTCTCGTTCTCTGTCTCTCTTCCTTTCTCCCTCTTTCTCTCTCTTGGCTTTCTTAAATTGTTGAATGCTGAGTTTTTGTTCTATGTACAGCAAGGATTAACTCAGAGCTTCAGAAGTTTAATGAAAGACTTGAAAGTACACACTTTTTCTTGTTTCTGACTGTGACAATGTTTCTTTTTCCTTAGCCAGGGCGGACATGACATGAGTACGATTTCTGTTTTAAAACATAAAGGATGGACTTTTTCTTTTTTTTTCTTCCCCTCCCCACTCCTTAAGGACACGTTTCAGCAGCGGGGCGCGACAAAACCAAATGTACTGTAATAAAACAAAACCTATATTGTTTGGTACTTACAAACAATATATCCACAAATAGACGGAGTTTTTTTAATACATGAAAACAAGCACTACAGACTCCCCAGCCTTCACAGAAACCCATGTCAAATCATGCGGGTATTATATTCCCTGCATAAAAGGTGAAATATTTGGTATTTCTGTTCCAATGCTCCTCTCCAGTCAGAGAAAACGGGGCAGGTATGCAGCTCTTCTCTCACTAGTGGCATTTACTTCCTGTGTATATCCAGAAAAGCGGCTGCTAACCATCGAGCCAGAGATAAGTACAAAACTGAGAAGTATTGATCCAGTAATAGTGGTTCACGCTTTGACTCTGACACCTTAACCCTGCAGACATAATGTCATAGCCTCTTATCCTTTCCTCTTAACACAACCTGCCTATCTCCCACAAGCTGTCACCTCTAGTAATACGCTTCTCAAAAGCTCCCCTAAATCACTGAAATCATTGCACTTTCAGACATTATTTATTTTCCCACCTCTTAAAAGTGAAGCATGATTTACAGTTCGGTAAAAGGTTGTGCTTTTTTTTTTTTTTTTCTCTTCCCTTTTCCTACTCTTCCTCCATTTCCCTCTAGACCTACTGGCGCTTTCTGTCAAGGTAATTCCATTTCTACCACTGTAAGAGCTGCTATGTAGCAATTACTATGTTAGGTCTGTGTAATTGTGTTGGCTTACAGCGCATGACAAATACAGTCAGGCTAGACCCTGCATAGTGATCCCAGATGTATGCTGCTTTAGACGTTTTCATTAATTGAAAGCGTCACTGTGTAACAGTGCAGTAGTACACTCTGGCAGGTATGAATGAAGTCTAATACAGCTTAATTACTCCACAGCTAAATATGTATTGTGGGAATCCCTTATGTGGGGCTTTTTATCTGTTACAAATCACAAGTTTAAATCACTGGAGGGTGGGACGGATAATTAGTGAGGATTTAGGCATCCAGAATTCTAATAGAAAAATGCTCGAATGGATCCAAACATCTCTCGCACACACAAAAGGCTGTAAATGATCAGACGGTATGCCCACACTTTTTTGATCGATGTGTTTCAAAAGGCTGCCACAAGAGCGGCTAGGCCATCGCTGAAGGATGCCAAACGTTGACATTATATGCAAATTTTGTTTATTATCTTGCAGGCAGCACAGATCCTGCCTTGGTTGAGCTGGTGCAGCCCACAGCAACTTCCAAGCAAGGTTTATGCACAAGGGTTTCTAATTAGCTCTCTGAGGGCCACAGTTAGTGCAACACTTTTCACAACAGCCTTTGGGAAGTTGAACGCTAACTTGGAGGGCTCCATATGTTGCCCAGGAGGCCTGAGAGACAGACTGATCCTGTGATTCTACTGTGGTAGGAAGAAAAGTAGGCAAAGGAATGAATGGAAGCTAACACTGCAATCGTCGTGGTTAATGTAGTTTTTGGACCGCCTTCATTGTAAATCTGTCTACATGCAAAGCTTTTGTATATTTATGCGAACACGTCGGCCGCCAAAAGCGCTTTAACACAAAGAAACAACTGCACTAATGTTTAATTACACGTGTATGTACATTTAGATTCACTACATGGAACGAAACGCAGAAGCGCAACCTAATTTTAGCACTTTTACTGATCCTAACAGAAAAATAATATTGATTCACTCGTGTCTTTTTGAAGGTGCTCTCGTGTTGATGATAAATCCTCGATATCCGTGTAGAGTGGAGTCAGAGTTTCACTTGTAGGCCTTAACTCTTATCTCTTGGTACTTACAGAGATTTTATTTCAAACACTTTGATCTTTTATCACCTTCAAAGCTGCTTTTTTTTTTTTTTTACTGAAACAGCAGCTAGTGCACCTTCTTGATCCATTCTCTTTTCTTGGATTGCCGTCTCAGTTTTATTTCCTTGACTCTCAATGTGCAAGTGTTCTCTTTTTGACCCCAACGGCACAAAAGAAGAGAGGAAAGAAAAAAAAAAAAACAGACGATCTGCCTCATTAACTGAGGCATCACACTGGCTTTTTCAACTTATTGTCTCTCGTACCTTATCCAGCCCTTCATCTTAAACTTGGAATAAATTAGAACGATAACGATCGTGCGTGTGCCATTAGTCACAAATGAAGTGGTTAATGCAAAAAAAAAAAAGGGGGGAAGATAAGGATGAGATCTGATGCCGATTCATAAAAGGGAAGGCAGATTGTTGTAAAATGGCAGATAGACCGTGCAAATTGGATGCTGACATCATGAGGCGATGTTATTACCAAATTAGCTTGTGCTGTTTTCCCCGCTGATCCTGATCACAACCCCAAGGAATTGCAGGGAAATGATACTATTGTGCGGAGCTCAGACATTATTCTTTGAACAAATACTTGAGATTATACAGGAGGCGCTGATGCTGCCTTTACTTCTAAAATGTATTTGCTTTTCATACATTTCATTCGTACATTTGATGGTGACATTTTAAACAATTTCTCAATTGAGACGTGATGCATTACGGGTCAAATGACAGTCCTGGGTAAATAGAAAATGGAAGAGGATGGGGTCTCGATAAGGGAATTCAGTGTTTGTTCAAGTTTAGTCTGCTGTCTCTGTTGGCTCCCGACTGTCTTTTGTTCGGAGGTGAAGCTTGGTTTACTATCTTACATTTAACGATGACCTTCCAGCCTCATATTACTAGTATTTGAGAGAATAATTTGTACCAGAGGGAGAATTTCAGTCTCTGATTTTCTTTTTTCAAGGAGAATATTTTAGTTAACTAAAAAAAAAGAGTCGGCACAATAACCCCATTCATTGCAAAGGACAATTATAATGCAAAAAAAAAAAAAAAAAGGCACCCAATCGGAAGGCTGATCGTAGCATCCTTCCTTTCTGAAGAAGACAAACTGGTAGATTGAAGGTCTCTTGAATCCGGGCTGTCACTGGGGGTAGGGGAGCTCTTGTAATTTGCAGAACTGAATCCATGGAGCGGGCATAAGGGAATAAGTTGGAAGGGGAAGAAGACAGAGAACAAACCTGGCAGGCACGTTGAGGCCATGCCAGTCCTGCCTGCGCCACGCGGTGTGGCAGGGGGGCAGTGCCAGGAAATGTGGCAAGAGGAGGAAAGATCAAACAACAAGGGCTGCAGATCTCCACCAATCTGCTCTGTATTAATGTCAGAGCCAAGGAGCAGCTGAACCAGACGTGATCCACAATGTGTGACAGCGATGCATGTGTGTGTGCCTGTATGTGCGCGAGTGTCTATATGACCATTCGCTGCAAACTGGACCAAATTCATAATGGCCTGGTGGTACGAGAGACGACTCAGCCTCAGAACTGCCTTAGAGTGTGAAACATTTTTCCGACTTGTTTTTTAGAAACTTGAGAGCGAAACGTTTGCGTTCAGATTGCATTTTTCCACGTCTTTGCGGTTATATTCTCCGATGAGAGCGTCATTATTTACATGCAAATGCTCACGCCGAAGCTTTTTCAGCTCTATTTTGTATTTTCGGGGTGTCAGACACACTGGAACCCATGATGGAGTGGTGGGAACCTGGTGCCTGTATCGACACGCCTCTCAGCTCCAGTGGGCTGCACACCCGGGCCTGCATCCTGCTCCAAAAACTTGTTCTATATAGCTGCAATAAAGCAAGCAGACGGCAAATGAGCTCCACGCTGCCATCGCTCCCTCCCGGACAGATGGCAAAATTAGACAATATGCTTTCCAAAATTACACTGAAATCACATGGCCACGTGTCTGTCTGCCTGTCTGTCCATCCATCCGTCCATCCCACATGGCATCACGGCCATCTTTGCTGGGGTGTGGCGCCTGGGCAGAGGCGGCACGGCGTTGTTTGGGATGATGAGGAAGCCGGAGCCAGCCTCATTGCTGTTGATTGATATCGGAGCTGTGCGATGGGATGTAGGGCCAACAGGAGCATCGGTGGATGTGGTGAAGAGAAGGGAGGGGTACATGGGCAGGGGGTTTGTATGGTGGTGGTGGTAGTGTGTGTGTGTGTGTGTGTGTAGGGGGGGTGTAACTGGGGAATGAGCCTGTTCTATGACAATGCATGATGAACAGCCTGCTATTTGGAGTGCATCTGCAGGAGCCAGTTTGTAGCGCCGGGTCCTTAGAGAGATGTGGGAGGAGAGCAAATGTTTGAGGAGCGGACTCTGCAACTGCCGAATCTCCCAGCGCTCCATGTATTTTGGGAGTGACACAGAGCATCTTATGACAATATTAGCCTCTATCCCTTCTTGTCTTTTTTTTTTTTGAATAGAATCTTGAACTACAGACTGATAATGGTATCTCCACTGATATGGGAGTCTCTGCTGCGAACTGGGAAAGCTCTGCTGTTTTGGAGGAATCTCTGTTGAAAATCTTGTCCGAGGGAAATTACGTTTATTCCTCTGCTGTATGCGGTCTGAGATAGAATCGTAGAAGTTGGCAGCTTCACTGTCTTGTCATGTAAATAAAAGAAGGGGCATCTATCCGTCTTGTGAAACAAAACAAAAAAAAAAAAACACTCCCACCAAAATATTTTTTATAGGCACAAAAAAACAGAAAGAAACGCCAATATGGCCCCTAAAATTTGAGTTAATAATTGACTCTTTGCTACTTTGCATTCTAGTACACAGCCCAGGCTCAGCTGCAGTGATTTAAGTATCAATATGAAAGTGAAAAATGCCTTCTAATTGACTGCATAGGCATAAACACAGCCATCACTGGGATAAAAGTGGGGCTGCAGATGGCAGGATAGTCTGATTCTGGACAGCGTCACCAGTGAAGCAGCCAGACAACGCAAGTAAAAATTAGGAAGTTACACAGTGGCTCCAATAGTTGGGACTTTATAGCGAAGAGACTAATGGTATATATTCAGTAGAACGACCACAACGGAAGCGGAATGGACTCTCGCTTGGGAGAAACCTCCGTCCCCTCGGTGAAGGCTCTGTCTCTGTCTTTGTGCCCCGTTCAAGCAATTACGCCCGGCTACATGTTTTCATATGGGAATGGATGAGGGAAAGGAGGGTGTGTGTGTGTGTGTGTATGTGTGTGTGGAGGGTTGGAGGGGGGGGGCGGGGGTGTCATGTGAAAAAGTCATTTTGGCTCTGCACTCTTCAGTTCCGGTCATGCTCTGTACCGACGCAAATTAAAACCTCCCCAGTAGCCTATGTAAATATGCTGCCTACTGCGCTGCGCTTTAATGAGCCATGATATGAAAGACATCTAAAACCAACGGAAAATAACTGGCCACTTAAAGGTGTGGTGCGTCTGACAGGTGACAGGTAGAGCCAGGTTTAAGACAGGGGAGGTGGTGGTGGGGGTTTGCAGGATGATGGGGGCAGACCAGCTCTGGCATTCAGGAATAATCTGGAGCTGTGAGCTGCAAGCCAGGGGAGAGTAACCAGCTTTTTAGCCTCAGGCATTTCAAAGAATTCTGGGTGGTGGTGATGTAGAGGGAGAAGGGGGGAGCAGGTGGGGATTGTGTGTGTGTGTGTGTGTGTGTGTGTGTGTACCTGGTGTGTATGCTTGCTCATTTTTAAGGGGGTGGGATGTTGTTAGGTGAGAAGTGAAAGGAGACAGTTACTATGTCTCCTGCCTCGAGACACAGCTCATTGTCACCAACTTAAAAAATGTACATAATTTTCCTGCGTGCAGACACACACACACACACACACACGCACATACACACACTGACAGAGACACACACATACACACACAGCACTCAATCCTCTAATAACCTGTCTTCTAAAAACCTTACAAGGATTACCTATCTGGAAATCTGCTTTGTATGCAGAATGTGATGGCGGAATGGAAATGAGCAACTGTTCAAGATGGCGCCTACCAAAAAGGGAACCACATCTGCACAAACCGATTAATCCGAAACATTCAGAGGAATCTCAAGTCATTTACAATATCACAGAATCCATAATCAAGATTCACTGCCAGAGTCTGAGTCTGCGGCACAGAGTCAATGCCCAGTTCAATGAGGGCTGATGGAATGTATAATTTCATGACAGATGCACGCATTCACGGGGGAACACAGGGTCATTTTAACATTCACAGGCAAAAAAAAAAAAAAAAAAAAAATACAACAACTTGCCCTAGAAAGGAAATGCATACCCAATTATTAACAGGCAAAAATAGGCAATAACAAATGAAATATGTAACATGTTTGTTCCCTGATAGCAGAGCATTCACAAAATGCAAATGCACTATTCATACAAATATATATGCTGCTTTTAATAGTATCATATTGTATCTTTGCAGCTATTTAACCGCACTGCATCCTATAGCTATAAATACATGTCTCTAATTGGACAAATCCCTGTGTATGCATAACATTAATTAGGATGATCATGTTTATTGTAAAGATTATGAGCTTATTTGTTCTAACAGGTGACTCACAGAGAAGACGTATTAGAAACAAACCACTGCGTTCTTGGAATCATGGTGGGAGGAGACCAATTTAATGTGTGTTAACTTGAACGCAGAGCATCCCAAATGTGGGCAAAAAAAAAAAAAAAAAAAATGAGACGAACAGATATGTAGATTTTTTTTTTTTTTTTTTTTTAAATCTGTGGCATGGTTTGTGGGTTTGAACCTTGCCAAGCCATGCTAAATCCAGTCTTTAAAGGAACGCAGCGAGCTATAAAGGTAGGAGCTGGCTGATAGGCTGGTGAGATCCATTGTTGTTGGGCCATCTGACAGTCTAACTCATGAGGACGAGGGAAACAGAGGAACAAACCAGTGGGGTGCCTTATGAATTTAGACTAAGTTGAGATGCAACATTTGGACAAAATACACTCTCTCCTGTGAACTGTCAACAAATGCAAACCAAACCCACCAAGAACTGTACTGCTGAAATGCATTTTGCCAGTTCCTCTTTGTAATCTGTCATACATGGGGGCCACTTTGACAACACGCGCCAAAATTGCTTATCTGGGGGTTAATGAAAGTAACAATGTGCGGTGGAGAAATAAATCACACTAACATTGCTGTAACATGTGACATGTTTAACAGAGGTGTGATATGTAAATGTGACAACAAGCGTTTTAAACTTGCACAAATCACAGTTTTCTTTTTTATTTATTTTTTTTTACATTGGATCAAATGATGTGTTTAATGTGAAAGCAGCTGTTAATGGCACTCGGCCCTCTCTGCATCCGACAGACCTTATTTTTAGCAGCAGCTCTGTTCAGTAGTGAAACTAGGGTGAAGCAGCTGCACTATTCTTAGTCGGTAAACACTACAGCGCTCCTCCAAAAGCAGACGAAAAAAGTAGGGAAAATACCTGCGATCACCAAAGTTTGGTGTCATGGATGCTAAGTAAACAAATTAGCTACAACGATTTTGCAGAGTAAAAGGCCAAAAGTGTGTTTTTTTTTAGAATTCGCGTGCTGCTTCATGGCCACAAAATAGTAAAAATAAATTCATGCAGCTTCAAAGCCGTGCCAAAGAAAGCAGCTAGTGCACGATATAAAAAGAAAAAAACTGAAGGTATGAGCTATGATGTGAAGATGCTGAAACATCTATGTGAGTTTGGGTCTTTTTTTTTCTACGCCCTGATTGCAGAAACACTTTACAAGGAGGCCCCGGCAACTTTGCGTGACCTTGTAGGGCTGAATAAGACTGTAAAATTGATTCAGCTCCTGTAATAAAAGAGCACACACATTATCAGCATTCTAATTATAATTAATACAGGCAGCGGCGGCAGACCCATTATTTACGATGGGGGCCCATGGTAAGCAAACACAATAATAATCTGCTCCATATTTTTATTGATATGTTGATGAATGGCTCTCTTTCACACAAAACACCAATGGAATGTCTCAGTGGCCGATCATACAAGTACTGATTATTTTACTGCCAGTTTCCTTCACCCGCTCCCCTCCCGCCTCGCCTTCCCTCCAACCTCTCCTCTTCAGTCTTTCATTAGCCCTTTGTTTGTATCACCTTAAGTCCCTGACTCCAAACCTCATTACCGAGAGCTGGGTCAGGTGATAGAGTCAACTAACCTCTAAGAGGTGAATTACTGTCAGAAATAAACAGTCCGACGGCAACATCACACAAACTAGCTCATGTCCTGCAAAGAGATACCGAACACATTGTGGACGGAGTCGTGTTAAAAATCTCATCCATCTCTAAATTAAGTTATAAAATGGAAATGTGCTTTTGAGTGGGAATTTAAGACCCACTTTCCGCTCAAACAAAATCATTTTTAATGCACCCTCTTCACTGGGTTTCTTGTTGGCTTTCTCTTAGACCCTGAAAATCATCTGGCCCTCCCTGTGTTTAAATGATGATCCAGTAGCATAAAAGCTTTTTTTCTTTTTTGCAAAAATCATCCTTTTCTCTGTGGATTATATACTAGTTACAGAATGTAGACCGCTGGCAAACAATAAGAGAAAACTGCTATATTAAACGGTCTCTGAGAGATACATCTGAATTCTCTCTATCCAATGAATATCTGGTTTAGTGAACACAAAAGACCCTACCGCCTCACAGTCACAGTGTGTAAAATAAAAAGACAGCAACCTTCATATCTAGGTTATCCTTTATAATTAGGTATCTATGTAGCTTATGCCATTTCCCCTGTTTGATAATTGTAGTCCATCCCTCCTAATTTTGCAGCGAGTCAGAAAAAAATGCTTATTTGTGCCTATCTTCCTTATTAATTCTCCTCACAAATCCTTGATTATTTTCCAATCCTTTCCTCTGATATCTCTGGCTCTGTTTGTCTGTTTCACTCACTCCTCCACTGAGCAGTCTGCCTTCCTTCTCAATCGCCTGTTTTGTTTCCCGTTTTAATGAACAGTTGGATTCTTTTATTTCTCTACAAGTGCTGGATTTGCCTTATCACCCCCCGTCCCTTTGAGGGTTGCCAATTGGTTTTATCCATGGATGTATCATTTCTTAGGCTTCCTCTTTTTTTCTCCACAAAGAGAAAGAACCACTCCGTCAACAAGCCTCTCCGGAGCCAGAGATTAAAAACCTCAACATCACCTACCTTCCAGCGCTACTCCCAACTGGTTTGTGTAAAACTCAATTAAACTTGTCCCCACTGAATTTCACATTACAGTACATTAAAAGGAAATTCTTCAAGCGTGATGACAAAGCTCAAACCTAGCTTCAGAGCCGCTATTTAGGAGCTTTCCTAAACGTTGTAGTCTTCGGGGTTTTAGCCTCATGTCGACGCGAAAAAGCGCTAAACACAAAAACAAAGAAAAGGTTCCTTTTGACTTGGGAGAAAAACAAACTTTATGATTTATTTATTTACAGACACGCTGAAAGTCACTTCGTCTGCTTGATACGCCGCATGCAAACAACAACAAGGCCTCAGTCTATCAATTAGCTCTCCACAATAGGTAAAATGCCGGCGTTTGATGATAAAAGGTAAATACTTTCAAAAGTAACCAGGACATAATGATAGTTGTCAACCGTGTGACATTAGCAATCTTTGTAAAATACAGATGTTAATCTTTTTGGGGGGGTTGCAGATTTTTGATCTCAATTTCAGAGCCTCAGTGAGTCGATAACAAATTATTCCACCGCCTTCATACAATCTGTCTGGGTGAAAAGGGAGTGTTCAGCCAAGCAAAAGAACACTGAAGGTCGATGTGTGTGTTAACTTCATTCACATGTGATAATGCGCTTTCAAACTACATGATAGTGAGCCTGAATGCAGCGGGGGAGGGATTCTTAAGATGTCGTCCCTGTATCAGGAGCTTTGACGCTTTTGTAGTTTGTGTTTTCCTTCTGAGTGGGAGAGAACAAGCGTGGCTGCAAACGTGGAGGGTTTCCTACAAAGCAGAACCGGCTCAGCTCGGTTTGGCTTGGCTTTCCTTCAGCCAGGTCGGCTTTACAAGGGAGAATCTGGAGATACGCTTCTCCCCTACCCTCCCCTTCAATTTTTCTCTTGTTCTCCCCCATACAGCCATCCCTCCCCACAGCACAGGAATTTAAGGGCAGCTTTGAACTGTCTCAGTGTTCTTCAACAGTGTAGAATGTGTGTCAGCCCGTGCACATTCGCCTGCCGACAGCCACCCAAAGGTGTTTTCGTGCTGAGATTAGTGGATGAGGTGCAGTCTGTGTTTTGGGCCAAACATGCCCATCCTTTGACATGGGGGCGGACTCCGACTCTGCCTGGGCTACAGACCAAGATCACTCCCTCTTGTCTCCTCTGTTTCCTCCTCAATCCTCTCCAACATATGACATGTGTCACTGCCACAGATCTGCACGGGAAGATACGACCAGTTCAAGGTCAGGGCAAATCCCAAAAGCAGAAAGGAGACGAGAGAAAATCCCATCGGGG
>JAPSES010000228.1:17090819-17103792 GCA_029822895.1 Maxillicosta whitleyi
TCAAACTGCACTGAAGACATTTCAGGTTGGTCATATTTACTCACATTATTCACATGTTTTCTTTGTTTTGGTGTAAAAACATGTAAATGTTTACAGAGTTGTGAGTATTTATTAGATATTATAGTAGTATTTTACAGATTGGACCCACTTTATGGAACTAATGGAACTGAACTAAAATGATTGTTAATATATTAGTTTAATTTCAACATTTCATAAAGTCATCCCACTGGACTGGACCCTTTGGCGGGCTGGATTTGGCCCCCGGGCCTCATGTTTGACACCCCCTGTTCTACAACATAGATCTACAGCAGCACCCTGGGTTTGATTCTGTACACTGTCTCTAAAGAAACGCAAGAACTAAAGTTAAGAAATAAGTTATCGGTTGTCCTATATTACAAAATAAGTCCAAATCATGCCACCCGTTAACCCTTAAACTGTGTCGGTGGCGACTTCCGAATACATTTGTATCTATTTAACCTGGACTATGAGGATATCAACATTTAGCATTATATTATTATCTGTATTTTTAGCATTTTTCAGTATAAATCAGATATTTTCCTGTATTTAATCAACTTGATCATGCAGCAGTTCAGTTATATGAAGGATGATTATAACAACACTGCAGAAAAACAGTCTTTCAGTAAAATATATGATTAATCGAACATCAAAACAAGTGTAACCGTCCACTGTCATTGATCCAACTCCATGGGTTTTACTGGTGAATCAATGTTGTAGAAGATGGTGGTGTTTTTACGTTCACTATGTCATATCTGATGACCGTGAAAAGACGACAAACTGCATTTTAACTCAATTATTTCCATGTATTAATGGGATTAGTGGATCAACAGGTATTCCACATTTTGGATCAGTAGATGCCTTTGTCCACTGGCTGTTTAGGTTTTTGAGGATTAAAATGATTTATCTGATGTTCAAAATTAGCCTTTTGCCAGTGTATACGGTATTAAACATCTGTCATGAAAACAAGAAAACGTAAATAACTTCATAGTTTATCAAAAATGTATTTCAAATTAACAGTTTCATTGTTAATCATTAATAAAATGACCAATTAGAAAGACAAAATAGTCCTTTTTGACAAATAATAGCCAAAAATGTCCATATTTAATGCGCCCACCTTTGGCTCAGATAACAGTTTACATGGTTTTTATGTAGTTTTACACAGGAATGAAAGATAAGAACTGGAATTGTGCAACAAGTCATTTTCTTCATTAAACTGGAAAATTTATGGGTAGCAATAATAGTTCTATTTTAGCACAAAAGATATGGTTTTGATAAAAAAAAAAAAAAAAAAAAGATCTTACACGTACTAGTGGATTAACCATTACAGAAACATAAAAAGATATTAAGGTAAAACAGAAAGACTGTTAAATGATGGAAAACACCTTATACTGGGCGGAGGTGGAAGAATACATGTGTTAAACATAGATACCAGTACAGCTGATGTGTGATTCATGCATCAAAACCAAAGATCTAAAGTTTTTTTTAGATCTAAAAGGTCAAAATGTGAACTTGACATTGTTCTAACATTGTAACAGTACAGTGTATCTGTACTTTACACAGGTGAACAAACAACATGTCTACTTCAGCCTCTGCTGCTGCTGATGAGACTCTTCATCTGAACCTCGTTGTTTGGTTTGGCATCCCGTACCGCACTCGACTGCCAAAACCCAATCTTGATTGCGGCTGTTCTCATGTACGTCCATGTGAGTCAAACACAAAAGACGAACCGTGTCTTGGCCCGCGCTCCTTGGACGATTACGCACAGGTTTATGAAGTATTACATCCTTAAATCATGTTAATACACCTACGCATCCCATTGTTGATCCTACTTCATGCATCTCCGCGTCCTTACCCGTGGCATTGGACTTAAAGAGCGTTGGAATGGCTAAGATCCCCTGACCAGATCGCATGATAAAACAACCCACAGATAAGGTACTAGTCCTGGAGGTGGCTTGCGGTTGCGTTTGCTCCATGCACCGCAATGAGAAAAGAAAAACTGCGATATCACACAGATACGGTGCTCTAAACACTATGGGGCTATGTGTTTTTTTTCATGCAGGTGGATGTACAATCAATAAAATGGATTAGCTGCAAAGGTATGTATAAAGGTTATCGCCCAGTTCTCCTGCATGAACACAGTGGCGACCCTGCAAAACAATTTTGTAATGTGTCAAGCTATTTCTTCAGAGAAAATCTGATTATGGTTCGCCCCTACCTAAAAAATTGATTTGCAGGGGTGTACATTACCAAAGGAAAAATAGATCCTGTTCTAGCAGACCCCTATATGGCTTGAATGCAATTGTTGCAGCTCTAGTCTCTAAGCCGGTCGCCTCGTTGTAACAGCCGGCGTTGTGTGTTTTTCTTTCAAGAATGCATCAGTGTTTTTCTTCCTCTGTCATGTTCTCTTTCCCTCTGTGTGTGTGTGTGTTTTTTTTTCATAGTATGATCATCTCCTCCCTCCCTCAGTGCATCAGAGTTGCACCTAGACTCAGTTTCACTTGTCTGGTTCCACATGCTGCAGTCCTGTGTCAACCCTCAGAGAGACTTTAACCGCGTGCTTTTCCATCACGCTGACTGACGATCTAAACACCCCTCCACCCCAGTGATTCCTCTATCTCTCTCCCTCCATCTCTTTTCGCTCACTCTCTCTCGTTCACACACACACACACACACACACAAACTGTGACCCCCCACAAGCCTGATAAAAAGACACTAACCCCCCCCCTTCTTTCCAAAAAAAGCAGTGCGGATGTGCAAAAAGGCCCCTCTCTCCAGCTCTCAGCTTTTGTCTCTGATTATCCTCGCAGACACACACACCACTACAGCCCCCTACATCCTCTCCTTGCACATACACACACTTCTTCTCAACCTGCTCCTGGATCTGGTGTGTATATATGTGTGTGTGTGTGTGTGTGTGTGTGGGGTTGACTCTGACCAATGGCATCCAACAGCAGGGTTTTATCCTGAAGCACACTGACAATGCTTTTCACACCTACTTACCACAGCAGAGATGGGGGCGGTGGGCTGGATCATACCCAGGCCTAAAAGCAGGCTAAGGGCTTTTAGAAGACACACACAGAATGGACTCTTTAATTACTGACTCAAGATCCTGCAGTAGATTAAAAAAAAAAAAAAAAAAAAAAAAAGAACCTCGCAGAAGCTTATTTTCATTCCGCCGAATTTTTCAATGAATATAAAAATGGTCATTGATTATGCCGTTAAAGGGAGGGAAGTTAAGAAGTGAAATATAAAGTACATATAATCACATTAACTTGCAGTGATTAATGTAATAAAATGTGATCTTTTTTCCCCCATCTGTATTGAACACATTCAATACCGAGGAGAGACATGCTCCAAATGTTAAGAAGCGGTCCTCAAAATCCACTTAACCAGTTCAAAGACGTCTGCGAAAGCAACACAGATAACTCATAAAACATGCTTAAACAGCGCAGATAGGGAGAGGCTAAGTGCGAGTGCATGTGCATGGATGAAGAAGTGAACGTGTTTTTTTTTTCTTTTCCCGCAAACATTGACTTTTGATGCCTGTGCGTATGTGTATGCTCGTTGTATGTGTGTACAACGCTTGCCTGCACTTCCAGAACCACAATCAGCTTCCCTGCATGATCAATACCAAAGCATTTCTCATCATTGATTATGCAATTATAGGGAAGTTAAGTCTGTGACAGGCTCTCATGTAGAAGCGTTAACCAGGGCAGCTGGCGGGGCAGACAGAGAGGAGGGAGGAAGCTTCCTCTTCACTCACTGTTTTTTCTTTTCTATTTTTTTTTTTTTTTTAACGTGGTGCTTAAAGCAAGCTCGGTGTAGTCCAGGTACTTCACTCAGATGATTATAATGCCACGAGGGTGCAATACATCACTCTTATTAGCCACACTGGAGCACAATGGTATCATAATTAATGGTCGCAGCAGGATTGAACGCTGCCCTGACATGGAAAAGTGGGCCTACTTAAGCTCTACAAGGCATTTAAATATGCAGAGTGAATGGCACAACCCAAACCCTCCTGCTCTAAGGACAGCCCACACTCATTAGCCCGACACCCTCCGTGGCACTGATACAAGGACGACCGGCTATACACACTCACACGTACAAACGCAAATCACAACGCACACCCTCCAAAAAAACCCCCAAAAAACAAACCGACCATGCATGTGAAACACTGAGCAACGAAAACGTTTCCACGGCGATACAAGAGCAGAACAATCTCGCCCCTCATCAGTGCCCATCACTTCTTTTACATTATCTCCCTGCATTGTTGTTTTTGTCTCGAGGCTTAGCCCACAGAGAATGCAGATGGACATATATGTGTCAGCAGCCATTATGTGAATTTTGGGTAATGGCGTTTGGTCTGTGTGTGTGTGTGTGTGTGTGTGTGTGTGTGGTGTCTGGTGCTTGTGCTATACTGTCTAGCAGAGGGAACCCGGCTGCGCGGCGGGAGAACAATGCACATAAAAGGCTGTCGGAGGAAGCGTCTGGGGCTGACGTCTTTCACACGGCTCTGAATGGAGCAACGGCGGCGCGTGCGCGGGGGTGTGTGTACGTGCGCGTACGGCCGTGTTTATACATGCTCGTATGCTAAGGAGTGAGACAGAGAGAGAGAGAGAGAAAAAAGCCAGAGAAACGCCCTCTGGAGTGTTTGTAGTGAGGGGAAAAATAATGAGAGTGTGTGTTGTGTCGTGTGTGTGTGCTTGTATGTGCATAAATGCCTGAGCTCCTAAACACATGTGTGGGATGGTTAAGTCCTCTCAGATGGCCATATGATGTGGATTTCGCTGTCCTGAACCCACCACACACTGCCCCACTCCTCCTCCTCCTCTTCCTCATCCTCCTCCTCTTTATAAAGCCAGCCTTCCAACTTCCCCTCAGTTGCTAATGTGGAAGCTTCAGCTACAAGACGCACTACTCAACGGCTGCCAAATGTCTAAACCAGCCGCTCCTCTCCACCCGGCTCGCTCCATCCTGACCGTACCCAGTTATCGCGTGGCTCAGTGCAATCAATTATTGTTGCAGTGGAATCATTAATAATTTCCTAATGAAAACGATTCTGTTGATCTCTGTTGTCTTTTAATTAAACATAATTAGTCGGCTGCTCGGAGCTGTGGTGGGGACTCCTTTAGGGTACAATTTTGTTTTAATACACTGATAATGAAATTTTTACATTGTGTCAGTTGTTTAGTTATTATTCAGTCACACTATTTCGCTATGTTCCCAGATAACAGATAATAACCCTCGCACCTCCTATTCGCCGCAGTCATTTTAAAAGAGGAGGGTTGAAATGAACAATTAAATTCTGAACTGTAAGACTCCTCTCCTCTCACCGTTTAGTGCTGCATGCTGTCAGGGACGCTGTGCAGGTTTACGCTTTCATTTTGTGCTGAAAGAAAAAAAGCCTCAAATACCCCCTCCCCCCCCGTACTGTACAGAAACAGCGTTTTCAAGGCTGGTTTTATTTTAAGGAAAAAAAAAAAAAAAAGTCAAATAGGCTACAACTGTCCAGACGGGTCATGCTAGTTCATCTTCTGCCTCAGAGGTCTTCGGCTGTGGAGCAGTAGAAAGAGCAAATGAAGGCATAAAAAAGGATCTGATTGCGGGGACTTAGAGAATATGAAATAATACAAAGACACAGCGAGTTAGCTAATTCTGCACTGTCCGGGCTTATGTAAAATGGCCTAGTTACATTGGTCAATTTCTGCTCGAACAATAGGCTAAGTTGCTCTGGAGACTTATTGGACATGCTGTATCTGAATGTGGTCTGGCTTAAGAGGCTTATAGTTGAAAAGTTTAGGTGACCTCTGAATAATGCTGCATATAATGGTCACAGTGAGGGTGTATAGTTTCAATGGGCTCAGATATCAGGTGACAATGGGCTACGTACAATGAAGGCTCACGCTGAACATGAATGGAGTCATACATTGTAGTTAAGGCCTAAAAATGACACTTGCCATTTGTTTAACTGCTCAGATTTAGATTTGACTGTGTCTAATAGTTAGAGCCAGTGGGAGGTATCACTTAAAGGAAACATGGAGGAATTCTGCATTTATTTGCAGGAAAAAAAAAAAAAAAAAAAGACTAGCCCATCAAAACTCATCAAACATGACGGTTATGCAATCCAGTCCTAACTCCTGTGTGTGTCATGTGACTAAAACAGACAGAAAAGAAAACTTGGAATGAATAAAAGCACTGTTTTTGTCATAGATATTGATGGAAGAACTGAAGTGAGTTTGGTTTTTTAGTAAGAAAACATGTTAAATAGATAATCAGCTGTGAAATTAAACTACTATGAGATATTTTATTTTATTTTCTTAAAACCACTAGGTGCCATTATATAGGAGGTGTTACACAACTTAAAGTAATACTAGGTGGTATACTGTATAGTCGCAGAAAAAATCATTAGACCATCAAAAGTCGTCAAAAACAATGGTTATGCAAGAAAGTACTAACACTGTGTGTGTCATGTGACTAAAACAGACAGAAAAGAAAACTCGGAATGAATAAAAACACTGTTTTTGTCATAGATATTGATGTAAGAACTGAAGTGAGTTTGTTTTTTATTAAGAAAACATGTTAAATATATATCAGCTCTGAAATTAAACTATTATGAGATATTTTTGTTGTTATTATTATTATATTTGTCCAAACAAATGCACCTTTAGTTGAACCAGGTATTAAAATGAACAAGAAACTGAAGAAAACAAGGGGTGGTCTAATATTTTTTTTCTGAGACTGTAAAAGAAAAGTAACAATAAAGTGTGAAAGCACCTGTAGTAGACCTGCAGCTTTGTCCCAAAATCATTAATAACACATCACACTGTTGCAGTGGATGTCTTCTGTCCGTCTGTCTGTCTGTGTTTACTTTGATTCAATCCTATATACAGTCGTGAAAAAAATGATTAGACCACCCTTATTTTCTTCAGTTTCTTGTTCATTTTAATGCCTGGTCCAAATAAAGGTACATTTGTTTGGATAAATATAAAGAGAACAACAAAACTATCTCATAATAGTTTAATTTCACAGCTGATTTCTATCCATTTAACATGTTTTTCTTGATAAAAAACAAACTCACTTCAGTTCTTCCATCAATATCTATGACAAAAACAGTGTTTTTATTCATTCCAAGTTTTCTTTTCTGTCTGTTTTAGTCAGATGACACACACAGGAGTTAGGACTGGATTGCATAACCACTGTTTTTGACGACTTTTGATGGGCTAATACTTTTTTCTGCGACTGTACAGTATCCCATCATGCTTGTATTCCTTTAAGTTGTGTAACACCTCCTATATAATGACACCTAGTGGTTTTAAGAAATGACTTTGCTCTGAAATACCCTCCTGGTGTACATGTATCATCACCGCATCCTTAAAGCAGCAGTTTGACCGCAGTAAATGCATCACACCTGGAATGGGTCTGCGCTCAAACTTTAAGTCTTTCCAGTCTGGTGGGTTTGGAGCATCTGAACTGAACCTATGCTGATAAACTCCTGTATTCAACCGCAGAAACAAAATGAAGCAGATTTTTTTTTTTTTCCCCTTTTGCTGTTAAAATCTCTCCCATACTTTCCAGCTGCATTGTTTATCAATCTGTTGTTTATCTGTACAGAAAACTCTCCACTGGTCTCTACCTCATCCTCTCTCTCTCTCTCTCTCTGCGTCCCTGTCTGTCATCCTCTCTCTCTCCTCGGTCTCCGGCATTACTGTAACATATAATTACTCTGCAGACTTGCTGCCTGTTTCTATAACTTCAGCAGTTCAAAGAAACTGTCGGAGTGTGGAGGAGAGCATTGTGGGAGTTCCAGGTGGATTTCTCGATAATGAGTTAGCGCAGTAGTAGAGTTGAGAGTTTTAGTAATGGCTGGCTGCTAAGGCTCTTCCTAGGAGTTTAATGTAAAACAAACAGGGCCATGCTGACAGCCTGGGAAAAACAGATATTGCACTTTTCCACTTTCACTTCAGGGCTCTCACTGCCTCTCATTTCAAAAAAAAAAGAATTCAAAGAAGAATTTACATTCATGAAATAGCTTTATGAATGATAATTTGGAACATTTAAAGGCTCCAACCACTACTCTTGGTCTTTGACTTCTAATTTCTACATCACAAAAAAAAGGGGGCGTCTAAAAACAAGATAAAAACGCTAAATCTGTGGGAAAAGGTTCTCGAAACAAGCGAAGTCATCTGTCCGTGCAACGAGATAATTTCACTTCTGGAATCAAGATTTTAATCTGGAAATGTTTACAGATGTGTGAAAATTTAAAATAAGAAATTAACTCTTAAAAGAAGACAAAAATATCCAACACTTCTAAATCTAAGTGCTTTTATCTTGATAAGAACCAAATCATTTACGGTGTAGATTTAATACGCTTCTGTTTCACTGCGTAAAACGATACAGACAGGACAAACATATACAAATTGTAAAGAAAAGCACAGTTTTGGTGGCATCAGCAATCCCCAAAAATAGGTACAACAAAAAAAACAAAAAAAAAACAGCTTCAACACCGTGGTGTTAACTTGTCTGGGTGCTGATGACCAGGGGCGCCCTGTGGGGCCGCCACACTAAGTCACCCCACTGCTTGTTACACACTCCAGCACATGTATTATACATAACACACTCCTGGTATACAAGTCTCAGAGGAATCATTTTGCTGCATCCTGTCCTCTCTCCCTCTCCACATATTTCCCTGACTTCCTGAATGACAAGTACTGGGGATTGAGGATGAGCAGTTGTGAAAAATGTAATGCAGAAATCATAGGACAGAATGCCCAGCAGTAAGCTACAGCCACTCAAACCAATCACCAGTCCTTACTTAGAGATACTCCCCCATAGATTCATACTGGCAAACATCCAAAGTGAACTGCTACTATCTTTGCAAGCAGCCATAAAGAAAGCCGAGACCACTGAAACGTGAGCCAAAACATATTCTGCAGGCATACTGTGTATTGAGATATTCACTGTTTTCCATAAGTAACGCATCTCAGGGAGCAATGAAGCAGCCTACAGAAGGGAAACAGCTCACGGGTGAAGATATAAACAATCTGGGCCTATGCTTTTCTAGGTGGCAAGAAAGTTCCAGTTGGACTCTGAAGGGCCTTTAGTCAGTCCACAGTAGTTTTAACATGATAAACATGATTTCACTCCAAAACCTGGAGCACACAGACCGAATTCAATTTGGAATTTGACAAAGATTTGATTTTTTTTTTTTTTTTTTCGGACCGTGTTGAGCAAACGGACATTCAATTTCAATGTCACCTCCAGAGGGTGCACGCACACGCAGATAGGAATATTTAAAAGAAGCCCGAGAAGAATGAACGGCATAAAATGCAGTCGGCGGACGTGCGAGTCAGGCGCCTGAAAATTTTCAACAGCATCAAACGCTTCACGAGTTTCTGAAGTGAGTCCCATGTCCACCTGAAAAAAGTCAGCGGGAACAAAATGTGGAACAATTTTGGCTACAGAGACACCCAACCAGGAGAACCAAAGACATGCAGGATTTCTCCACAAATCGGTTGAAGTCAGAATTTGGTTTTGCAGAGTGAGTTTTCTTTCTTTTTTTTTTTTTTTTTTACATGCAGTACATCATAGAAGTATCACTTTTTTTCCCCCCCCTCTAATATTTCAAAGTGTTAATAAGGTAACGGGATGAGCATGGAGACATATGAGACTTCCATAAGAGCGAGGTAAAAGGAGGTTACAGGAGGAGCTCAACTTCATCTGGCAGATTTAAATTAATTCTTTGTATTCAACATCCGCCTTATTATCGTTCTCATCAGTTAGCGAGCGTCACATGATTCTTGTTGAGGATTTACTGTAATGAACTTATTCAGCACAACACAGAACAACTCTCATAAGGGGGACGCCTGGAGATGTTATTGTGTTTAATTTAATAAGGTCAAACTGGAGGCGACAAACAAAGGAGCCGTCAGTGACAGGCAGCCGAGGTGACGATGCTGTACGCGGCGCTATCTGATGGTACGTTTATGAAAAGTGGATGAGGAAACTCCCCAGACTGAACAAAAAGTGAGAAATCTTGTTATTGCTCTGTCTTTTTTTCTTTTTTGTTTCATACAGTCAGTCTCTGAGCAAAAAGATTAGAAGATTTTAAAGAAGTGCATAATCTTCTTTAACAGCTTATCAAAACTTTAATGATTTGGTGATAAAGAGCACAAAGTTAAGTAGCCGGTTAAGAGGATAACTCCCCAGTGCAGTCTAGTGATTAGTAGATGAGAATTGGGAGACCGAAAATCCGGGTTGCAAATCCCACTCCTGCCACTTATTCACTTTGAGGGAGAAGAAGCTCCATTTCAGCTTTGGGGTATTGTCACGGGGTAATCATTTCTGAAAAGTGATAAATGGAGCCCCTTTCCTTCACCCTTTAGAATCCTAAACACATCTTTATTTACGTATTTATTTTGCTGTGTCTCTCTGGTTAACACCCGTCAAGACCCAATTATAGCTGCAGAAGCCTTGTGCTTTCATAAAAAGTGAAGCTACAGACTGTGGTGTCAGTGCTGTGTACAGTTTAAGCATCTCCTCATACAATCTGCAACAAACCCAGCCCTCTGCAGATCCATGTAGGCTGTTTTAATGAGGCTGTGCCGGACACAATGCGGCGGATTGAAGGGTTTATCTTTATGTCAGCGGGTTGTTTTGGTTTTGTGCTTTTTTAGGGTCAATGTTCAATAAGCGGCGTGGATATTCTGACAGATGTGTTTTCCCTCATATTTTCCTAAATCCATTTGGATTTGTTGAGAGATACACAGCTGAAGCTTTGCTAAATTAGCCGGAGTACAAATGAAGCAAAATGGAAAACCCATCTCCACTCATGCTTGGCTCGCTATCTTCTTTGAGATAGCGATTCACTTAGTATAAAAGAGAAAAAAAGTGGCATTAATTACCTTGTGAAATCTAAAGACCATTAACTTTGTGTGTCAAGTGATGTTTCTCAGTTCTTAATCAGAGTTTTAGTGATATAAATTACTCTTTGGATGAGAAACACAGATACGGCGTCCGCGTGCACGTGTGTATGTGTTGGATTCATGTTCGTGTGTGTGTGTCCGTGCACCTTAGTGTGTGTATATATATGTGTGTGTGTGTGTGTGTCCTTACGGCTGCGTGCATTTGTGACTTTGAGAAGCGAGAAGAGCAAGAAAAAGGAAAAGTAAAAGAAAGACAGAGGCAGACGGAGAGGGAGAAGGAGGGAGAGGGAGAGAGAGGCAGCAGATGAGTGGATGGAGGATTGTCAGTGTCTTTGTGGCGGTGCTGTGGCGTGGTGTGTTGAGCTGCAGAGAGATAACAGGATGCCGCCGCTGCTTGCTTACCTTTGCTGTACACCACACAGTTGTTTTTGTTGTCTTCCGCTCCCTGCCAAGTCACATCCAGCAGCCACCTGGGACCGGCGCTCAGCACCACCGGGACCGTGCTCTTCGTCTTCTGGACGAGGACAGATAACAAACACTAATCATTTGCTTATTTTGGTGATTAAAGAAACATTAATAACCACTGTGTTACGCTCTTCTACTGCTCTGAATGGTCATAAACACACAATTTCAGAAACTATGCAGCATGCAACTCAAGTCCACCGCAATCCTTTTTTTTTTTTAAACCATGAAAATAAGGCAATGTTTTGTGTAGGTGTGTGTGTGCGTGCACGTGTGCATGTGTGTGTATGTGTGAGATGGCCTTCAGACAAAGGCTGTGCTAGTTCTTAGAGTGGTGAAAAATGTGCAAGAGAATTATCATCCAGGATTTAACCCAATGATTCAGTATCAGATCTCTCAGATTAAGAATGTCTCAGGTGTCTGGGAATTGGAAAAAAAAAAAAAAAAAAAGAGGGCGGGGGGGAGTACAAAAAAACCAAAAAAAAAAAAAAAAAGGCCAGTGACTTTCAGAGAGAAGGAAGTGAGTGTTCAGCGGTGAACTTTGGGCACATTGTGCCTTCGCTATCACCAGGATCTCACTATTTCCTGAAACAAGCAGGGAAGAATTTAAAGAATCAGTATCCATTTCAAAGGGCGATTGAGGTTAGAGTTTTTATAATATGCCGGAAAATTATTCTGAATGTGTAAGGTCATTTTTCTTCTTGGTCAGAGGTCAAACGTAGAGTTTTATTTCTCGCAAAGGAAAAAAAATAAAAAATAAAACAGGGAGATAGAGTACAACATCCCCCCCATACTAGATTCACAGGGTGCAGTGTCACCAGATTTGCTTGCTCTATTTATCCTCATATGATTTGCTATTCTGTTTTATTTTATTTTTTTACAGAATGGTGTTTTATAAATGGTAGGAATATACTGTCACTGCACGTGCAAAATGGTGTGTTGGTGTGTTGTGTGTGTGTGTGTTTGAGGGGGGGTGGTAGCAGCATCTCAGACGACTGGGTACAGTAGCCTATTACTCAAAGGCAAAATGTCAGTATTTCAAGGCCATTACTTTTGAACCCCAGGGCCCTCCTTCATTAGGGTGTTACAGAAATAGTTTAGCTAAAAGAAAATGGGTTGGGGTGCAAACTCGACACTTCATTTCTTTTTCCATCTGAGGCAGGAAGCGACAGGACACTGTCCATCTGCCTAATGCAACAGAAAAATACCAGTCCTCTCCGGTGCTTTTCACTTATTTCTCCCCCGCAAAAGGCAACAACCTTCAAGGATAAATGCAAATGTCACTTGAGCATGTTAAAGGTCTGAATTGGCACAGATATGCACAAGAGATGAGCACTGTGTGCCTGTGTGCCCCCTCCTCCTCCTCCTCTTCCTCCACCCGCCCATCTCTCTCTCCATGAACTCTATCTAGTCAGAGGCTGGAGGACAAACTGATTTTTTAGAGAGCATTATTCACAAATAGCAAATACATTTCAGAGAGAAGATAGGAATCTGCTCAGATTTGTCTGCAAAATTAAGAACACAAATGCAGCATCTAAATAAAGAGAGACTGATACACAGTCGTTATA
>JAPSES010000228.1:17103845-17126919 GCA_029822895.1 Maxillicosta whitleyi
TATATACCACTGCACATTGGCAAACTACCCTGCCAAACTGATCAAACACAGACAGTAAATTGTGTCTGTTGATATTCTTATTCCTTCTCCTGGCATCTTCTTATCCTGTCCTGGCAGCAGATGAGAGAGAGAAGACCTCTGTAATTTAAGTCATCCTCCATTTCACATTTCAAATTAGCCTCACAATAAAGTCTTCTATCTGCTAACCTGAAAATCTCACACCCCTGTCAAAGGAGCAGAGCAGACCGGCCGATTGTTGCTAGGACGACTATCTGAAATGGGAATCAGATTAACCCTTTCTTAGATCTCCAGACTGGAGCCATCTCTTATTCAGCAGCGAGAGGCCTCTCCGTTGTCCCTCTGAGCCTCTGGGAATTCACGATATTCCAGCTGCTCTTAATGGAGCCAACAGGGACAAAACACCACATTAACAAAACACCTCCTTCGGTGCAAGAAATCACTTCAGATTTGTTGCACATTTTTGCAGTAATTGTTATTGTGGCAGAAATGTTTTAAATGTTATGATTAATATGTATTATTCGCGATTTAATTGTCAGTTTTTTTACTCTTTTCCAATTCTCCTTTTCATTGCAAACTGAGCAGCAACAACCCATGACAATGTCTCAGCGGAGATTTACATAATGCATCTATAGTGACAATAGTGGCCTATGTGCTTTGTAAGCATGCAGCCTGAACCAGCCGTCACAAAGACAAAGAAATGCAGAGAAACAACCGCACACGACATATTTAGGATTAAGGCACGGTGGCTTCATTGCAGAGGGAAGCGTCTGGAAAATGCAAATGAAAACATTTGTACGACCAGATCAGCTGGCCTAAGTGGCTGGGGCCAGAAGAAATGCAGATTGACAGGCAGAAAATTATGATTTCCCCCGCAGCTAGGGAGCATATGATGAACTGGCTTATAAAAACAAACTCCTCTTCTAAGTAACAATCAGGAGAGCAGGGGATGTGACGTATGGGAAGCTCTTTCCTGTCCAAATGTGCACACTATTAAAAACGCTGACCCCTAATGGATACTTAAGTATGTTCATGTATGTTTACAGCAAGTAGATACAAACTTTTTGCATAATTTTTAAGGTACAAAAAGGCTAAAATACTAAAAAATAACAGAATCTCTTCTTTGCACTGGATATTTAAATAAACAAACATTAAAAAAAATCAAGTAAATATTTGTTGCATTTATATAGATGCAGCATTTAATATCAGTTTACAGACTATCATCCTTGTCAGAGCCTATAAAACCCCCTCTGGCCTTCCTCTCTATGTAGTGTGTTATGGTTTATCCACCCTCTGCCTTCACTCCAGTGGTTTCAATACTCTCCTGGTATTTTTTTTTTCACTCCTGAGCTCTGTTACCGTTGCTCGTGTAAGAGATACAGTGACCAAAACAGTGTAGTCAGCGAGGAAGTGATTACAAACTGATGCTCCAAATTCGCTATAAAATGAAAATCAATATTTCCACAAGTTGCTGCAACATAAAAGATAACCTTCATTGATTTTTCTAGACTTAGGCCTCTGTGATAAAATCTAATATAAATTTTCAGCCACACGGATTTGGATCAGAGCGGAGCAGGGGCTGAACGATAAGTTCCGCGCACATCTCTCAGAGTTGGATTTTTTTTCCCTCCCCTTTCCTTCTTCCAAGGCAGGGCTGTACTATTTATAATTGGCCCTGTGTGAGCAAAAGCTTCTATCAGGAATCTGTTCTAATTTTTATTACTGAGAAGCTAAAGCCTGTTCCAGATAATTTGGAAATTTCAGGGGAATTGTGATAGAGCTGATGGCACAGCCGGACTGACTCCAGAAAGGAGCTAACCTGTAATAGCCTCTGTGGCTGCGCTGATTAAATGTTGCCATAGATGAAAGACCTGCCATCACCGCAATAAATTAACCAATCACACAAATCCCAAGTCGCTACTAATCCCTCCTTGATACCATGATCCTCTGATCAGCTGAAGGAGGTGAAGAAGAAAGTGGCTTGTGACACTCAGCCTTCTTCTAACTCCCTGCTTTCCTGTGTAAACAACAAGCTAATGATATCACCGCTGACCATTTCACCACCACTGGCTACTCTTAACCCGCTTCATGGTCAGGGCAGGTGAAATCGATACAAACCTTGGTGGGAATGATTATTTTCCTCATCGCTTTTTTTCCCCCTCCACCAAGGTCACTGACTGGCACTGTATCCGTCTTGATCCCACAGCTGCAGGATTTAGACAACTGAGAGATCAAAACCACTCCGTCTGAATATCTGGAGACGTTCATTGGCTTTATACGCGCTGCTTTCAACACCCACTCGGTATGTAGTAGTGCCATTTTGAAACAAAAACGCCAGCCTAAATATCACAGTCGAATAAAATTATAAACATCTGCTGAAAAAAAAAAAATCCCGTTTCCCCCCTGTTTTTCTCATTAATAGATTCAATTCATCAATGTTTGTGTTTTTTTTTTTTTTTCAATTAATTCCTGAATGATGATAAATACATTTGACTCTGTGTTCTCTATATTCATTTGACCCCGTGTTAACATCCTGCCAGCGTGTCTCAAACAATTTTAATTTGCCATGTCCTTTTCAGGCGATGCTAGCAGTATAAATATAACAAAAAACAAGCTTATGTATGGGTTATGTCAAGTTTATATGTTCTCTGTTTCTAACATGGGAGTGGGGATAAAGGATTTGTACCTGTTTTACCAGTCAGTTTACAGCAGACAGCACACTCACACCTTGATAACGTCCATTGCAATTAGTTGTTCAGTGCGATGAAACAAATTGCATGTGGTCAACTGGAAATTTCATTAAGGGAGATTTTCCTCTAGCCCTCGTTATCGCTCTGCGTATTAATATTTTCTTACCCTCAAGGATGGATGGGTTGCAAGGGTCTTTTTGTTGAATAAACGGCCAAAGCCAACCTCAGAGCCTGTGTCTCCCACAATCCTCGCTGGGAAAAGCTGTGTATATGCTTAGTTAGGTTCTGCATATTTTTCACTGCACCTTGAAATAAGATTCTCTGTCAACATCCTACATAAAGTGGGAAATACCTCCATTTCTCAAGTCTGCTTTTGTGTCATTTTCTCCTCTTCTAAATGGCTATGGTTACATCTGCTGAAATGAAAAGATACCTACATACTGCTTTCATTCCTTTCTCTCCTCCCTCTCTTCCTCTCTCTAAGGCTATAGCATCTGCTATTGGGAGACTAAATAACAGAAATATGCAGGAATTGCACACTAATTCCCTTTAGAGATAGATCTTGGCTCCTGCCCTGTCATAAATCAGAGAATTTCGATATGAAATGAGGCAAGCTGCTCTAATCATTTCTGCATTTCAAATTGGATCACTGGCTCAATCGCTTGGCTTTTAAACTGCTTGCCTAAGAGCAAATGTGAGGTGGGAGATAATTCAGCTGAAATCTCTGCCTGCTCTGTGCAGCAGTTAGTTTACTGCTTGAGTGCAAGAGAATGCTTTTTTCTTCCCTTAGCCCATCTTTCTCTTTTCAACTTTGTTAAATTGACTTTTCATTTTAAAATCGATTAAATTGAGAGAGTCACTGCTGTTCCCGGAATCTTTAAAGGGACACCCATCACTGTGCGCATGTGCCTTTATTTGGCTGCTGCTATCATGGCGGCGCTATGGGGAATAAATATTTTCTCATTTAAATCACCTTTTATCCTGCTGACTGGACTGTAAGCATCAAAGTTCATGTGTTGCATTAGCTATTACTTATTCCACTCCATTGAAATGCTCACAGTGGTCGTATTTATATCGACTATGGGCGGCTTTGCGTGATTACTGTATGTTCGGCTGCTTGTTAAAGACATAACGGGAGTGGGCTGAATTATTAACTGCTCATCTAGAAATTACTTAGTTTTATTTCTAAACACTGAAAAGGCTTACTGAATCAGGGAGGAGAAGTGTGAAGAATAGAGATTTAGAAGGAGAGCGGGGGACCCTATCCATCCTCCTTTCTTCAGGACCTTCAGGCACATTGAGGTGCTCCAACTCTAAAGCCAAACAGTTTAGTGTAAGCTGTACCTGCCCTGAAGACAAGCAACCCTGTTTCCCCATCCCCACCTCCTTTCCTTTCCTCCTGTCATACTCCCTTTTTTTTTTTTTCATCTTTCCGTCCTTTTAATATTTTTACATCACCTACCGATTCAGTCCGGACTCATCCGCCGTCCCCAGCCCTACAGCGTCGCGCTACAATGTCCCCAAGTTTCTTTGTGATGGTGAATGTTTAATTCAACTTCACGAGTACATGTGTATCTACCACCGTAACTTTGTATAATGTGTATGTCCTGGAAACTATTTGAAGTTGTAAACAAGAGGAGGCTGAATATGTAATGCATGTGTGCTCCAGGACTTAATCATGTCTCGGAGCTATAGTGCAAACGTATACTTCTTGTGTTTGGCTTTGGTCAGGGGACAGAGCAGCACCTCGCTTCACTACTCACTGTTTGAATTACTTGAAATTTCCTATTTGAATTCAATTGGGAAGGACTTGTTTGATCTTTTGCATGTAAGTTAGGGGCAGACTCCTGGAGCAGCGAGAAGCTGTGTGAGAGAACATAATAGGGAACCCGGAGCCAGTAATGTTCACCTGTATGGATATTACCACGGCCCTCGGGGTCAAGGTGGCAGGTGGCATATTCTCTGGACAGATCTACTCTTTCTCTGTCGGGAATAAACATGTGGAAGGGGGAATTTCTTCAAAGAAAAAGAAAGGGAACTGGGGAGTCAATCAGTCAATGGGGTCACAACAAATCCGTGCTCTCATAACCACACATGGAAGACTAGGATCAGTCAGAGGCAGTAAATAAAGACAAACAATAAAATAGCAGGCATGATGCTTGAATAAAGCCCCTGACTTTAGATAAACCTCTGTGCTCCCCTTTAGGTATTGGATTTTAATATTCTTTTGAACTCCTCTCTCGTCTCTGGTGGAGTCATAAATTTCATGATGCATTAGAAAAGCATCTACTGTATGTGATTTTATATTTCAGGAGGCTCTCCAAGAGCGCTACGTCTCATCTCCCAATTCATAAAACGAGCTCTATCCACATCTAGGTGTCTGATAACAATAAACACAGTACAAAGTACGACAAATTAAAAATCACTGGCGACTAAGAACAAAGAGAAGAAACACATAAAACGCAGCTCCAATGTAACTTTGTTGTAATGAGGAACAAACTGAACAAAGCGCCTGTGATTTGCATACCACCTGATCATCTACATATGCCGTGGTGTGCAATAGTTTGATCCCCGCGTGCACTTCAGAGAAATGGGGTCTTGCTAAATCCACCGTAAAAGACCAACAATATTTACACCAAGTTAAGTAAATAAGATAAAGATGGTGAACTTGCCCCTCACTAAATGCATTAGACGTGAACCCTCTTATCAGAGTCTCAGCACACGGACTGTTAAAAGATGGGATTCCCAAGCTGGAAATGGTCTTTGTTACCCAATTAGTTTGCTGATGACCCCGAAGTATAATATTCCTGCTTTGACAGCCTCATACACATCCGTCTAATGAGGCAACGCTGGACCACCATGGAGCCAGTGGACACTGTCCAGACCTTCATCTCCTCAAGCACCTATCAGCTTATCTTCAAGGCTAACCTTTTTTTTTTTTTTTTTTGTCAGAAGACTGAATTTTTCTGCTTGGTTGTTCATCCGTCCAGAATCATTTTGACAGGGCTTTGTCTTTGGCAGGACCCGAGCCAACTAGGCTGAGGATCAGAGGGCTAAGGCCAGGACAGGGGACAGTGAGGACTTATCAAGGTCTACCAGCAGGGGTTTACCTCCCTGTAGGGTGGCTGTCCTTCTTTTTCTGAAAGAGGTGAAGCAAGCGAAGCCTCCATGTTTCTCCACCTCCTTCTCCAAGTGGGAATGAGAAGAGAAACAGAACAGGATTTCAAAGACCGACAAAGCATTTTACGTCACTTTTCTGTAAATAAAATATTAGGATCGAGATAAAAGCCGCCGTGCTAGTCTCATTCTGTCACTGTTGAACAAGCTGGAGAACCTTAACTTGAGATCTTTAAGCATCTTTAAACAAGACTGTGGGAACGGTCAGCCATTTACAACTTCCGCCCAAGTGAAGTCTGAGCTCACTTTGTGCTGAGACGCCAGGAGGACTATCAGAGGCTCGCAAATGGAAACAATCGAGGATTTTATCTCCACCACTTCTCAAGAAAGTTGTGTCAACATATCACACTTAGAGCCATGACAATGACAGATGGCAAAGCAGCTGGCACCGCTCAACTTTGTTTCACTTTTCTTTCTATCTGCTTCTCGTTCTTCTTCTCCTCCTCCTCCTTCCTCAAGCGCCTTTGCTGCAGTAGAGGTCTGTTGTGTATTGAAGTGTTGGATAATCATTCATTTGGGAAGACATATTGCATACTGTAAAACAAGGCGGTATGTGTGAAGCCAGGGAGTTCTGAGCTTGACTATTGTTGCTTGTCAGACTAACATTCTGTAAAGACTGGAACCTATCTTTGCTTATTTGTTGACGCCTTCAAAGCAAAGAATATCACAGCTAAAGCAGCATCTCGCCAAATCTGCTGCAAGCAGTCATTCACATTCATAAAACTCTTTAGATAAGTGTGTAAGTGATAGTGTGTGACTTAAGTATTTTGCTATCCCATATGGAACATTTGTTCATGAATGTTAATGCTCATATCAAGCTGCTTGTGCACGTTTATGACATACAGAAACCATACGCGTGCAGATACTACATCTCCTCGGTGTGACAGTTTGCTATCCAGACTGTGTCGCTCCCTGATGGGCCTATGGCAGACAGCGAACGCCCCGAGAGTTTCAAGGGGGGGGACAGGGACACCAGGCTCATCTTCCACAGCCCTGTGGGTGTGAAGAGTGGCCCCCCAGGACCTGAAGACACACAGGGGTATGCAGGCATCAACGGTCCTGCTCTGCTGCTAAACTCACAGCCTGTAGAACTATGACAGTGAACCGACCGTGGCGGTGTCACAGCGGAGACGTACAGAACACGCTTTATTCAAGGCGAAAAAAAGAATAAAGGTTTGGATCGGTTTGTGTATATACACTGAACGGTGCAGAAGTCATCGGCTGCCTGGAGCTTTGTTGTTCTTGCGTGGGTCTAATGAGCAATCATCACTTACTCTCAGTTTCTTTATTTCACATACAACAGGAAAAACTGAAGAAATATGTGCACATTACTCAAAAACACACACACAAATTACACTGAAATGGCTTCTACAGGCAAAAGTCAGTCAGTGGCGTCACCTCTATTTGGACAGCTACGTCTTAGTGATGTGTAAATAACACTAAAATTGTACTGCGTTTTTCCTTTGCATAAAACTATACGTTTCTTTATTTTTTCCTTTTTTATGTTTTGGTTATTTTATGTTAAGTTGCTTTGGACACTTGCTTTTGTTAGCATTGTGCTATTTATGCTATTCCTCTGAATCTCTATTTGACTGATTCCACGTAGCTTCTATAATATTCATATTTTTCTGAAATTTCTTTGCATTTTTAGCGTTGTTACATTTTTCAGATATATTCAATTTCTGCGTTTATTGATACAGAGGCTGAAAAATGCATATGTGTGATCATTAGAAACCTGATGGCCACCCCTGACCTTTGCATAGTACTATATATTTTAGTAAATGTTTATTTCAAACAACATTTATTGCACTGTTTGGCTGCACGAGATATGACTTTTTGATAGAAGGACAGGAAGGAGTTGTTAATTTGATGTCTAACAGTGGTTCATGATAAAAATTAAAAAAAAAGAATATTTGCAAGTCATTAAAATGCATAATGTGTTTATCTCTTTTAGAAAGATAAACCAAGGGGATTAATTAATCAGGTTCTTTATTATTTTGCAGTAATTACAAGACAATAATGCAGTAATAGATATATAAATGCTTTACTCACTGATCTGCTGTTATTCTAACTATCATAATCTCCGTCTTTGTATTTAGTCAGTTTATCCTTAGCATGTTTGAAGAAAGCATGCAGCCATTACAGTGAGCACAAAGCAAATCAGTGAGTCCTGCTCTGCTTATCAGGGGACCCGCCATATCAGTTTGGGTAGTTGTGTTGTGATGTAAGGACAGCAAAATGTCAGGTTCACTTGTAGATCAAGTCAACCATGCATTATCTCTCAAACAGTGGAGCTCGACTGTGGCCATAATAGCTCTGAGTAGCTGACTGACTGAGAGCTTCACAGCTAATACATGGAGCTGTGGGCGGCAATGAGTTCCAGCTATGCACACACAACCTTTAACAGTGCAGACTTGGGAAAAGAAATATAAATAACGATTACAAAACGCGACCAAAAAAATAGAGGTTGTGAGTTTATTTTGCCGGAGCTTGCAACCCATTCTTCGTGTGACTAAGAAACCAGCGTATACACATTTGAAGCGCTACTTTGAATGTGTGTGAATGGATGTTCCTTTTTTATGCAACACATGGGTAGCATAAAAACCATTAATACTGTCAACAATAAATATATAGATGACATTGACCAAGGGAAAGCGGGCCAGATAATTACCATTTTACCCATCTGAAGAGACCCCAGCCCTGATATTGGTTTAAACCCAAGAAATAATTGATGCATGCAATCACAAATTGGTTCTCCGCCTAAAATTTGGGCCCATTATTTCATTAGATGAAGCCACATTCTTTGTGCCAAAATTATTTGTGTGTCCAACACAGAAATTCAAATCCTGTTAGTCCTGATAATGTCTGCCGTTTGTCAAACCATATCCAAGACAGTGTGACTTTCAGATGGAGAGGAGAGACCACCTTAAAATGCACAAACACATCGCAGTGTTTGGACTTTAAATTGTTGTTTTTTTGTTGTTGTTGTGGAATTGTTTGTTTGGTTTAACACTGTGTCCTGTATATGTGTGTCATTTAGCTGCTATGCTACACAGAGGTCCTATCCTGGGGTGCCTTCTTGCATATGTAATTGGATGTTACTGTAAATAATTGCCTGGGCATGTGCCAGTGTGATGATGGCGGTGATTTGTGTGTGTGTCGGCTCATGTGTGACTGTATGTGTGTAGAACATGTGTGCAGCCTTGTGTATGTTTGTGTGAAGCTGTCTGTATGTATGTGTATGCTTGTGTGTGTGCGTGCGAGCGCATCTGCCCCATCCGTACTCCACTCTCAAGTCCCACTGATTCTCCTTTCCAGCCATGTTGAATCCTCTTTTCCTTATCAGGCGAGCCCAGGCCTGCATCAGGCTCTCCTTGCTATGACAGAGGCTACAACAATAGGCCTGCGATACCGCTGCTTAGCGCTGCGTTTCGGAGGGGAAACCTGCCACGGGCGCAGATTAACTACAACACACACACACACAAAATAGATTGCAGCCTCCAAAACAAAACATTTTTCAGAATGCCTCCTCTTGATTAATGAAGCAATGACAAGAAGAAAAATATAATTTCTGAAACAGAAAAATCCGCCACCACTTGTTAAAGTTTAGGGGTAGCTAACAATAAACATATTGGAGGGAGAGGGTGGGCAAAAGGGGTGAGATAAATGGCTTGAGTGATGGGCTGAATAATTTCTGGAGCATTTTTTGGTGCACAGGCCCATATTCCTACCCTTGTACTAAATTACACAATAATCACACTCCATCGGTTGACAGCCTCTGCCTCTCTCTCTGTCCCAGGTGAAAATTAGGACAGTATCTTGACATTTTCGCTCTTCTGTAGTCTACAAGCTAAAGCTCTCTGTTCACAGCCAAAAGCAGTACACAGTCTGCACGCGCACTCTGGCACGCTCACACATGCCCTCCCACACACCGGCGCACAGAGCACGCTCACAACGAACTGCAGGCACACCAACATCCATGTGTAAACATATACGCATGATGCCTCTGATTCAATGCAGGTTTCAGCAAAATACAGGGTTTATTTTACAAGAGAGAATGAGAGTGTTTTAGAAAAGCCTTATTTTGTATCTGATGTGTATCTGACAGAATTCTACTAAAACATACCTGCACTGACACCGCCAGCTGTTACCTAAGGTGACTCCCGTCTTACAGGTCGCAAACAAAACACACTTAGCTTTAAACAGTTGAAAAACTATCATGCATTAAACGTGACTGAGATTATATTATGTATGATTCATAGGGAATGTTGAGAGAACATAAATTCTTCTAAAGACTAAAGTGGTTATTATACTCAATCCCACAAAGCCCACAGCATTCACTGACTTTTATTATGTCCTTGTAACCTGCAATTTTTCACATCTTTGCCTTTGTAACAGCAACCTTGTGGGAGCGGCAGATTACAGCAGTAGATTTATTTGATTATGAACCTCTGCTCACAGCATATTTAGTTAATAAACAACAAATATATTAAGATAGAAGACAAGATAAAAAGTGCCTGGTAGATCTTAATCTAGAATTACACAAGTCTATATTTCAATTACGGTGTAATTAGCACTAAAAGGCCCTCAAAACACATAAAATCCACTATTCTATTGAATCCAGACTCATTACAGTGCACCTTGACTAAGCCCCAGTAATTAGCATTGGTAAGGCATTGTACAAGAGGCGGCAACACCCTCATCAACACACATTTACAACAGAGCCCTAAATCTGCTGCTCATTAATAGCTTGCCTCCCAATCAATTATTAACACCTACAATGGAAGCCAGGCTCGCTGGGGCCAGGCCTTTTACTCCAGGCAAACCACGGGCCACCTTCTCCTCTCGGTTCTGTCCAGCATAGGTAATTACCGCTTTTAAAGACACCTGCTACTCAATAGCTTCGACCCAGACTGTTAATTTAGCCCCCGATTGCAGACATTTATGTCTGAGTGTCACTATTAATTTGCGTTAATTTGGAGAATGTGAGAAGTCGGGCGGAGGCGTCGTCGGCAGCCGGCTGAATGTGCTCGTCGCTCACCTGCACCGGGGCTGTGGCTGTAATTGGAGTCTAATGGTCTGATTGATCAGTGAGAGAAGTGAGGGATGAGACGGCGCTCTGGCAGCTCCATCAGTCAGACGGAGAGGCGAGAGGAAAAGGAACAGAGAAGGGAAAGTGGCTGACAGCAGCAGCACAATGTAACTCTGCTTTTTTCTGCTCACTGTTATTTTTTTGTCTTTCTGTCTCTGACTTGAAATGAGCACACAAACCCCCCCCTCACCCCCCCTCCCGCTCACCTTTCTCTCACTGGCTACAAAGTGTTCTGACCCAGGATACTTACTTTGTTAGCAGTTCAGAGTCTTGACTGTGCGTTTGAAAAATCTAGTTGAGGACTATGGGAGACGTGCTGTATTACCTTACATGTGGAAACCGGGTTGAATGCTTTATCTGGAGGTGATTCAGGTACGATAACAAACAAAAAATAATGCGCTGAGGAGAATAATATGAGCCACCCAGTACAGTGCAATGTGATTGTGTTAACAGGTCCACAAAAGCAATAACTATAACTCTCATGCCAGGCTCAGCCCCTGGGGTCCGCAGCCCTTCCACAGCCGACCCATCAGCTGTGAAATCTGCTTTCCTCTTTGATAAACGGTCGAGATGTGACCCTATCTCTGTCCTGCAGATGCCCAGATTTCCTGTCATGCTTTTTCCCCCCCTTCTGTTTTTCCCTGCCTCCTCTCTCTTTTTTCAGTCTTTCTTGTTTCAAGCTTTCTACCTCTGTTTCCAGGCCTGCTTGGACAACTGCATGTAACGCTCCACTCGTTGTTCTTTCTCAGCATCATCCATCACTCTGGTCAGCTACTGAGGCCTGTCATCCACCAGCAGCCAGCCCACAACGCAGCACATGTAGCTAGGCCAGATCCAGCCACGGCTCCCATTTGCTGCCTCTAGGGACCAGTAAACCCCCCACCCTCCTCCCATACCTCCTACTCCGCCATCAGGCTCTGCAGGACTATTCCCAAGACACCAGCCGGACCCAACAAACTCTCCTGCTAAACGGCTCCGCATTTTAGTTTCACTCTGAATCTCCTTAAAGTCTCTCTATATATATATTCATTATTTACTGTTAGCCACTAAAAGGAGTCATTACACTTTAGTCCCTGCCTCGGTGCGATGCCAGGGATTGAGAAACGGACCAGTGCGTGTCAGCTCCACAAAAATAGCTTGACCTCCATCTTAAATGACACGACTAGATGAGGGGATAAAATATGTCTGATTTCAGAGAGAGGGCATAACAATATCTCACCACCAGGTCGTGTGTTTGAAGCATGAGAGAGGTGTCACTCCTGCCATACACCTGGCTGCCTTCGGGTAATTCATTCACCCTTATGGTTTCAAAAATCTAAGAGAGTAAAAGGAGATTTAATAGTCTTTGGAGGTCACACTTCATAAGAATGACTGAGAGTGCCTCCTAGGTGAGGTACAGAGCCGCCACGCAATGAGCCTTTATTTCTACCTCAAACGCTTTCTCCAGCCTCCTGACCCTGCTCGGCAGCACTGGCCACCCTGACATGCATCAAAACTAGCCAGGCCTTTTCTCTCCGTCACTTTCTCCCCCTCGCACTTTTGTTATTCCAACTTTTCCCTCTTTCTATCTCCAGGTAAAGCATCGCAGTTTTGTTTCTGCCTGATGTGTCAGTGTATGAAGATTTACACAACTCCCTCGCCTCCCACTGAAATAACTGAGATAAATGCAGTACCATATTAGGGATGTTGCCAATGGCTGCATGTTTAACAAGGCAACAACTCAATGACTGGGGGTTTGATTAGAAAAAACAAGCATAAAAAATACGCTACTTCAGATGCGATGATTCCCTCATGATGCACAAAAATACAGGTACAGTAAATTCCGACTCATTCAGAGTCCAAAAAAAAAAAAAAAAATGAAGCTACGCTGAACCCTAGAAGAGGCTCAGTAAAACAAAACATGCCAGTTAGGTCGACCTAGCCTTTAATGAGAGATAGTGAGACGCTGCTAACAGCCAGTACCCTATTTGAGAGATGAAACTTAGGAGAGGAGGAGGGCAAGCAGCAAAGCAGTGAAAGGGCCCCATGAGAATAGACACACTTGAGATCCTTAAAGGCAATATGCCAGAGCTTCTTTCTCTGATTTTAATTGTGAGGGAGGTTTGGCATACTCTGTAACCCCTCTGCAGCCTATTACAGGTGATGACCAACACCTGCTCACTTATAAGGAAAAAAAAAAAAGAAAAGAAATCTTTACTAGAATCACTGAAGTAACAATGAATTCCTCAGAGGGCACTTAGTTAAGGACGGCTCAGTCTTGCCATGAGCGAGAAGAAGATGAATGCAATCAGTTTATGTACATATTTAGCAGGTAGTTGAGGAACTGGTTCACACTTTTGAGTTTTCACGAGAAACAAAACAAATCAGCAAGATGTTCGCCAAACTGATGAGCCGCCTCAGGGTCATTTGAGGGACAGCTGAGGTTGGTTGGTTCTGGATGACGTTCAGGGAAATTCATGCGGAGATTGCTCGAGAAATATATGGACTATGTTACTTTGGAAGGCAACTTGAGGTGTTGCTCTGTCAAATCACTTTTCCACCCAAGGATAACTGGCTTTACCCTGAGAGAAGCCATATTTCATGGCTATAATACAGCCTGAGTTATTTAAAGCCACTGATGACTTCAAAACCATGAGGGGAGCTTAGAAAACAGTTGAAACTGTTCTGAAAATGATTTAATAAAGTTGTGCGTTAAAGGAATCTGGGAAAACGTGGGGGGAGGAGTGAGGGAGGGCCTCTGAGCACAAAATCCTCATGGACTCCTCCGTATGTTTCTTAACAGGATGAATGTTAGACTGGTTACAATGTTAATAGGAATTTCTTAATTAATCCAAATGTGGAGTGGAATATCAAACCCGTGGAGGACTTGTCACTCCACCAGAGCACCAGGTCAACACAAGCCTCTGCTGGGATCTTTGAAACAAGAGATATGAAGCTGCTGGGTACAGGGGAACATCAAAAATAATGGGTTGTGACTTCATTCAACTAAAGCCTGGACGGAGCTCAAAATCCACCAATTAAAGGGGTTTTGTCATAAAATATGCAGATTAAATGGTTAAAATGGATCCACTTCAAAGCGTTTTGTTGGGGGTTAGTTGGATCCTGAAAGAGTCACCTCAATAGGTTTGGATATCAGGGGAATCGCTATTAATATGCTCTTTGCATGTACGGTGGGGCTTTCTAGTAATCATGTTTCCATGGCTGACAGAGGAAAATCTTGACCAAATAAAATGATTTTTATTCAGTTTTAATAATCTGCACAACGGAGAGAAACTCCCAGTCCATGAGCTATAAATAATAAACAGTTTATGAATTAAATGCTTTAATTAGAAGTTGCTAGGAAGATCTGGAGTTTCTAGATGGTGGATAAATGTGTTCTTTAAGCCTTGTAGCGAACACTCAATTCAGTTCACATTTTATTTACAATTCATTTAAAATACAGGTAGTCCTCGGGTTACGTTATTTCAACTTTACGACACTGGAGTCCAGTCCGCTATTACTGTACATACGTACTGTATACTGTACATACAGTAAGTACAGTATCTTATTTTTTACTTTATTTTATTACTATAAAGTATAATACATGTATTTGGATAGTTATTTAGAGATTTAGGGGGTATTTTGCGGTATTAAAAGGTTAATTCAGACATACACGAAAATTCAGGTTATGTCGACAGCATTGGAACGGAACTCGTTTGTAACCCCAGGACTACCTGTACATGCAACACTTATTCATAATTTACAACAAGATATGATTTTGTAAAAAGGGTAACCCTAGAAGCTATCCATGGCTTATAAACGGGGGTCCAAGACTTTACGCAAACAGTACACTGTGAACAATTTGACCACTTACCTTCTGAAAAGCATCCACAGTCAAATCTATTTAATGAATTTAGCATAAAACATGTCTCACTAGAACAATGCCGGTTAAATGTAGAAACAGAACGTACCAGTGTGCTGCTGTCAGTGCTCATCTCAATCTTCCCCTCGAAGGGTCCCCACGTTGTGCCCACTGGGAGCTGCTGCCGGCTGTGGATCCGGCGTTCTCCATCTTTAAGAAACCCATCCAGCTCCCCTAAAAAAACACACAAACAAGAACCCAAAGCGATCAGCCATAGTGCTGTCGATAGCACACGAGCTCCACATGAAATCACAGTGACGTCGGTTCATTGTCCTTTCCCCTCAAACCTCCAGATTAGCGCCTCCGAGCCTTGCAGTAAACAGTCAAGGTTACATCCAAGCAGTTTCAAAATGGATAAGCAAATCAAGCGAGCATCCATCTGATGGTGTTCCTCAGACACATGGCGTGCTAACCTTACTTGAAAGGTGTCTTCTGTTGAGATAATCTCTGTGAGACACTGCAGGCTCGCTGGCTGGTGAGAGCAGCAGTGGCAGGCCTATTTCTGTTGTTCCAGGAAGGCTGGGCCCTTGTTGGTGCTGTGCAGAGCGCCAGTTAATTAACAGTGAAACCGGATAGCACTGTTAGTACTACCGGTGTTCACCTCCCTGACACCCCCAGCTATCTTATCTCTTAGATTCAGTGTACTTTTTCGGGATGGTGATTAATCAAATAGTTATGATAAACTCAGTGGCAGGCCATGACATAGTTTACCGGGGAGGATGTTTCCCTTCGTGTGCGCCTGTGTACGAACGAGTGTGTTGCAAAGGAAAAGTATGCCGCTCTGGAACATGCGTTTCCGAACGGTTGCCCTGACGACGAAGAAATCTTTTAGAAGTCTAATGTTTCAGACATGTGTAACTGCACATTCTATCTGGTTTTATCAACTTTCTAGACACAGGATGTTCCACGAAGTTGAGCAGAAGACAGTTTTATCAAGTATGAGTCATGTTTGAAGACTTTGTATGTGTAATTGTTTCATTATTAGTCTGGCCGGTCAGAGGTCAGAGGTCAAGGATAGCTATGGAACGTGATAAACAGTCTGGGAGGCTTCCGCTGAATCACTTTGGCATGAAACCTATGTTTTATCCCTGCCAGGTAGATAATTATAGTGTTGTTATTATCATTATTATTGCACAAAATAAAGTCCACACAAGATGTTAACATTGTGTCTTTTAACCTATTTGTTCACATGAGTTGCTAATAGGTATTCAGGGCATTCAGTTCATGCTGGATGGGCTGAAGTGATCACTGAACTTTCTGGTGCGCATGTGGCATAATGACCTATTCAGCCCTGTTCTACTCTGCAAATATCAGCTGTGTATCTGCCGCACGCCATTGTGTCCCTCTGTTGTGGCGGTACGGAAATGGCTGCAAATGTGCTCCCGTGCATACATAAGCATCATTTAAACATCAGTCTGCTGTTATTACCTCCTGCAAATAGCACCTTGCTGATCATATAGACATCTACGGGGGACAAATAAAAAAAGAAAATGTCACCCATAAAGAAAAACGTGCCTTTCTAAACCAAACGGGTGTTCAGAGAAAAAACATGCAAAGTTTTGGTACCAGCCCAAAAGTCAGATAATCTACAGTGTGTTATCTTGTTTTTTCCTCCCCTTTCTCCCTCCTGTGTTCCCGCTGTTGCATGCTGTCTTCCTGGTGCTGCAGTGGAAGGTGGGTAAGCTCATTACAGAGAAATAATTAAACATTGGTGCACAGCTGGTCGTCATCACTGAGAGCAACAGCCACCGCTTGATGCATTCTGTTTGTCCTCAGATAAGACCCACGGCCTTTAACCGCTTGGATGCAAGTTCCTGTTTAGCCCCGCTTGACACACAGCTCGAGCCATCCCCCAGCCAACCATTCTGATTTTTTCCTTTTCGCCTTTTCTATTTTTTTTTTTATATTGGGTGGGATGCTTGGAGTAAAAGAAAAAAAAAGAAATAAAAGGGGTAGCGCGTATCGTGAATACAAGATGGGGAAAAAACAGGGGGTTCGATTCAATTTGTGCAGTTTGCAGTCCACCATGTTTAGGTGCCAGTTGTGTGCATCTCACACCAAATGTTGCCTGAGGACCTTGGCTCACAGATGGCTTGTCACATCTGTTGCAGATACTAGTGGAAGATCTCCACAAAAACACCCATGGATGAATAATGAGTTCCCTTCGTGGACTGCCTGTATGTTCTCTGTGAGCATTTACAGGTTTACTAATAGCAGAAATATACTGACAGATGTGTTCTGTTATCGACCAACTGACAATTATTTTAATTACGGATGCGAAAAAGTTGGGATGTCACAGAGATAATTCAATTTTTTTTACAAGCTCCCAAGTCCCCACTCTATTACCTTACATGTCAAGAGGAGTCAGAGATAAATTTAGAACAAATTCAGAGGTCAGGGTTTCACTAGTGACGGAAATAAAAAGGAAAGCCCATGAAGCGCTATTAGAAAACCGAAAGAAAGGAAAAGAAAGGGAGCGAATTATTGTTAAATATTAAAAGTGAAAAAATATTAAAGCTATTCCTGATTGTGAACCCATTCTGTCTGTCTGAACCGCTTCAACTGTTGTGTTCAATTTCACCTGAACTGTAACGGAAAATAGGTTTTATTAAGAGCGCGTCTTATTAGAACATGCTAATTAAATGTAGAACGGGGGAACATACCATTGTGGCGCCGTCACCGGTGAAACGCAGAGCTACGACAAAAGCTCATAATGGACTGTTTGAAGATTTGACAGAACCGGCACCTGTGTTCTGTCCTGGTCGTTCCCCATCATCCAGTCCTCAAATGCCACACACTTGGCAAGAGGGACCTGGTGATGTGGCTCAAGAGCGGTACCCCCTCCTGCTCCAAAATCCCAACCAAACCCCTCTACACCACCTTCGCCCTCCACCCCTCCTCAATACCCCTTACCACCTACCCCCACCCCCCCCTCCCTCGATAAGATCATCATCTGTCGCTAGACTCTAGGGTCTGTTCCTGCACTCCACAGATACTTGGCAGACCAATGAATGTCCCTTTGTGTGGAGAGATCCTCGTCAGATAGCACCCAAGATGCTCCACGCTGGCATCTGTTTGTTTTTTTTTTTTGTTTTTTTTGTGCATGTGTGTTCTGTCTTTCTTTTCTGTTATGGTGCAGAGGCACCGGCAACCTCATCTCTGCCTTCAGTGCCATACGACTGAATACTAATGGGTTTGTCAGTGGCAGGATGCCAGGCTGGTATGACTTAAAGAAGAAATGGGTGTGGACTAATGACAGATGAAGACCTTAAAGGAGGTGGACTACCCCTTTAAAGCAAAGATCAGTGAGAACAGTTTGGAGGCAACGCTTTTTTTAGTGGTAGGTGTATCTATGTTGAAATACTCTCAATTCTAGTAACTCTCATACCCTAAATTATATGTTTTTATGGCTAAATCATGACATTTTGCATCATTTTATACACGTTTTAGTCAAAATGGAGCCCAGCATCAAGTCCTACCCTTAATCAAAACGCAATGATAAGAGTCACATTTAACAGCAAATGTTTCCATTAATGCGTGAGAGGTAAGAATGAATTTTCTTAATATAGTCTCTGGCCCGGAGTAAGACTTCCGCTAATGGTCAGAGATGACAAATGACACCATCAGCTCGCTACTGCAGATTAACATTTGTTAAAAGGAAAAGTTATGGATTTCAGCTATTTTCAACATGAATTTGACTTCTCTAACTAGTTCAAAGAACCAGCTTCAAGGAAAGAAAAATCGCCCCGAGCGCTTAAAAAAACATCCTCATTACTGGCCAAGCTGGAGGTTTTCTTCACCGGTTTTCCAGTCGCCGTTATAATAATGTTAAATGCGGACGTTATAGGGAAACAAAGAAAGACAGGATAAAGGAAGGAGGAGGGCGTAAGCGTCACATGGCAGACCATCCCTCTTGATATCAAACCAGCGTCTTAGAATCAAAGCAAATAAATGAGTGCTGTTCAGAGTTCAATAACCTGTGTGTGGCAATTCACAGATGTCCTACTGAATCCCAGTCATCTCCACTGATAGGCCGCCTTATAGAGCCGGCAAATGGGCTATAAATTAATATACCATGCGAGAGGCATATGGGGTGAAATGGAATGCACTGTATCAGTTCAACAAAAGGTGCCACATCTTTAAAGCAGATATGTGATATGAAATTTTTACAGCTGAAGGAGAAATGTCACAGAGCTTTGATAAGAGAGCGATGAACTTTCTCCTCCCCCCTGCCCAAACTGCTATTATCAGGTCCTGGTGAGCAAAATGCATCATTTATAACCCACAGCCCACACTATTATCTCTGAGAAAGGGGCTTGTTTTAAAAGAGTAAAGACCCCCACCACCACCACCGGCACCTCCACCTTGTCGTCTCCCCCCTCCTCACCCACTTCCACCCTCCAACCCACCCACAGCCGCCGAGACGTGGCTGCTTCTACCCCTTGTCCTTTGAGCGACGTGGGAGGGGGGGGGGAGTTGACCGTTTCCAGGCAACTACATGAGTTCGACCACATGGGGATGGAGGTGCATGTGTGGGTTGGTGGGCGGTGGAGGGGTCCGACTTAGCCCCCTCAGGTCAGGTTTGTTTTCAGGCGATGGACAGCTGGGAGGGAAAGTGTTAAACAAGCTAAAGAGATTAATGGATTTTAGCTCTTCCACCTCACACAAGCTGAGCAGGAGGGGTGGGAGGGGAGGGGGGGCATTTGTAAGGGGCCCCTTGCATGGATGACCCATCACATCTACATGTTGTAGATTTGTCCTTGTGTCAAATCTATGTTTCTTTTAATTGTAAAGGTTGACCAAAGTAGAACCAAAATACCCACCAGTGACTAAAACCATCTACAGCAGGGGGGTCAGACTCATTTTAGTTCAGGGGCCACATACTGCCTAATATGGTATAAAGTGGGCCGGACCAGTAAAAAAAACTAAAAAAAAAAAAAAAATGTAAATAATAGGATAATAAGTTTTGAATGAAAAAAAAAAAGTTAAATTTCATACAAATATAAACAACCTGATAATTGTTAAATAAAATAAGTTATTATATTATTGTATTACACCTTATACTTTGTATGTGAATCACAACTTACAGATCACAGTTTTCATTATTTATAGGTTATTATGATAGTGTTTTATTGGTCTGATCCACTTTAGATTGAATTGACCTAAAATTATTTCAACGCCTTTGATTGTTTATATCTTCAGTGTAATTTTTATATTTCATAAATTCATCCCAGGGGCCGGATTGAACACTTTGCCGGGCTGGATTTGGCCCCCGGCCTGCATGTTTGACACCTGTGATCTACAGATACAAAACCTGTTGAGCCACTGATCCGATCAATACATGTCAATAACTGATGTAAAATGCAGTTTGTCATCTTTTCATGGTCATCAGATATGACCCATTTGGACGTTCAGGTGGTTACCATGGAAACAACATCATCTTGTGCAAATCAGGTGTCAAATATGTGGTCCGGGGGCCAAATCCAGCCCGCCGAAGGGTCCAATCCAACCCGTGGGAATTTGTGAAATGCAAATATTGCACTGAAGATATTAACAATCAATGGTGTCAAAATCATTTTAATTCAGGTTCCACATCCAGACCAATATGATCTCCAGTGGATCAGAACAGGTAAAATACTATTACAATAACCTATAAATATTGACAACTTCAAATTCTCTTTTTGTTTTGTTGTAAAAAAGTAAAATTACATGAAAACATTTACATTAACAAACTATCCTTTTGCAAAAAATGTGAAAAACCTCAACAAATATGAACAACTTGAAATGTCTTAAAAGGCTTAAATATAATTTTAACAATATTCTGCCTTTTTCAAGTTCGTATTATTCAGATAAGGAAACTTTGTAGATGTAAACATTATCATAATATAATTGTACTTTTTGAACTCAAATGACTTTGACACCCCTGTTCTATAACATTGATTCATCAGTAAAACCCAAGGAATTGGATCAATGACAGTGGATGGAAACACGGTTTATGTTCAGATAATGATAGATTTTGCAGAAAAAGTCACTTTTCTTTGTTTTGGTATAACAACCTTTGACTTTACTCAGCTTTTATGAATATCTACATGAGCTGTAAATTAAATATGGAGCAAAATAGATGATTTTCATTGAAAAATACCAAATACAGATGATAATATTATAATAAATGGTGTGACATCATAAGAACGAAGTTAAACGCAGAGAAATAATTTCGAAGTCACAACCAACAATGGTTTTAGGTCTTTAAGGGTTACATGATTATTTAAGATCAGGACACATTTTCTGGAAGTAAAAGTAAGTAAGTAAAAAGTAAGTAAAATTAACTAATTAACACAAACTCTGAACCATTTTGGACGCATAGTCAACAAAATTTACCTTAAAAGACCAAATATTATTGCAAATTAAAATTATATTATGACATTTCTCGTTATTGTTTTGTAGCTTAAACATGTGAATACTTCTGTGCATGTAGTACAGATGCTAAGGTTTAGAAATGACAGAGTGTATTTATTCCAGTATTTCATCCAGTTAGTGATGGAAAAATATTTCGTTTTCTTCATCCACCAGCTTAGTGAGAAATATGCAAAATAAGTCAAAAGACAAAATTTTAGCCGTAATAAACCTAATGTGAGACTTCAGTAACGAGAGCGCAGCCACATAAATGCAGTCGCACACAAGAACTGGGCCCTGCAGTACATTATCGACACAAAGACTGTTGTTTGGTGTCATTGAACAGTTGAAATATACCAGCTGTCAAGCGTTCAGTTTCATCAAAAAGCCCGGTGAAGTTAGCAGCAGGCGCGCAGACAACAATCTCTGAAACATCCATCTTTGGAGAGGCACTGCAATTTCTATTGATAGCATGTAAAGGAAGACAGCAAAACTTAAAGGATGACTGTCCTCACGCCAAGATATCACAGTATCACTGACAACATCTAGAGGACACACACCGCTCCTGCAGGAATCTGATTATTTTAAACGCTTTTCTTAAAATTTCAGAACCATCAAAAGGACATTACTCCACCTGTGTGTGTCACAATGAATGAGTAATTGGTGGTCTGTTCACTGGTAAAGTATGCGTTTGGGACAGACGGGGGGGAAAAAAAACACTTTAGCTGCTGTAGGAAGTTGGCATTTCGTCATAAATAAAGCGTATAAAACACAAAGTGACAAGATATTTTAATATTTAGCGAAAGGAAAACGAAAAGAACAGGTAAGAATTGGTTTGAAAAATCACAATTTGGCCGATATGTGAAATATGTAAACTACTTTTTTTTCTTTTTCTTTTTTTTTAGTTAAGAACACAAGTAAATATAGCTACCTTCTAGTTGTGATATCCTGCAGTTAATTCAGGAGGAGACTATTTTTAAAGTACTCCTGAATCTCCTCCCAAGTCAATTACCAGGCTGCAACTTCCCCTGGGTAACGGGGAATTCTGTTTTTTCCTGGGTGACCTAGTTGTCTTTTGTGAGTAGGTTTTAGCCGGAGCAGTTTGACAGTCAACAGATAAGATGGATTAAGCTTTTTTTTTCATCCAGTTTTGATGTGAACAGCGTAAAAGCGGGTTAAATCATTGAGTTTCAGGAGTATTTTTAAATGCCTGGAGATAGTGCGATAAAGAAGCTAAACCTAAGTCTTGTGGCGGGAAGGTCAAGGTTGCGGCTTTGGAGAGCAGCTACCCGGTGACGGGGCCAGGGCTCGCCTCGATCGGAGCGAGCCGAGCGCCGCCGCCGAGCCCACCTCTCATCACTCCCAGAAAAGATACACGAAGGAGTGAAACAAAATCCAGCGAGAGCTCGACGGGCGGCATCAAAGAGCAGTGCTCCCTTGCCTTGTGTGGGAGTGTGTGAATAAGCGTGTGTGTGTGTGTGTGTGTGTGTGTGTGTGTGTGTGTGGAAGAGGAGGGGGTTATTTAGCTGCTGCTTGCATTTGCGTGCATGCATGAATGAAATGGGAGTGTGTGTTCCTACTGTGTGTGTGTGTGTGTGTGTACACTGTAAAATATCATTCCTCCATGAGCAACTAGCTCCATAATTATGTTTTGATTATTTGCGAGTACTAAAATAAAACAGCAATTAATCTGTTGATGTAAGACAGGAAATAGAAGTACGACGTACATATTAAACAACCCAGTTTACAGAGCGATGCGACATTAAAACAAAATCACATTTTGAGAATATAATTTGTACAATC
>JAPSES010000228.1:17126993-17149186 GCA_029822895.1 Maxillicosta whitleyi
ATGCTTAACATGCGCATAGGAGCTGACAGCCGTACAGTCACGTGACGCGGCTCGACCAATCCTGAATTCATTTGAATTTTAAGCCTCACAGTGATGAAGCCACTTGAGCAAAAAGAAAAGGTGAAGAGGCAACGAAAATAGCAAACGCAGAACGATACGCCGGGTCAGACGCTTTGTGTAGCGCGTTGGTTTATCGCGTATCACATCTGGTCAACAGCGAGAGATTTTTTTGGTTTGAAAACATTTCTGAGGGGACATATTTAGACACATTTTGTGGACGTGTATTCCCCCACTGCTCCTCATGTTGGTGACAGGGGAGAGTAATCCTATACACAGGCTGCTATTGTGAAATGAGAAACTAGCCTCCTTCACTGCCAGAGACCAGATGCACCTCTCTCTCTCTCTCTCTCTGTCCTAATCTGTAAACGACTTAAAGGAGCCTTATCTCCGGGCTCTTCTGCTTCATTTCATGCTTGATTTACTTTAATTTGTCTGATAGGGCACAAGGATTTGGAAATGGCCCATCTTTCGGTGGAAAATGTTCTGATTTTTCTCCGGCATTGTTATGTGGAGGTTTTTGACTTTTCTCTCCCCCTCTCTCTCTCACTCCTCCTCCTCTTTCTCCATCTCCATCTCTCTCCCACTCGCCCTCTTCCTCCCTCTGTCTCCCCCCTCTCTTTCTTTCTTTCTTTCTCCCTCATCTCCCTCTCTCTCTCTTTTTTTTTCCTTGTGATGGGGTTCGGAGGTGGGGAGGGTGAATCTTGCTCCAGTGCAACAGTCTGTTTGAGTGCATTTAGATTCGAGCTAACACAGCAGAAACAAGTTTTCCATGAGGTGTGATTTTGTGATGGGCGACGGCGACACTGGAGTCGTGTTTGCCTTTCAGATCCACACTGGGCGCAGAGCAGCCGAGTGCTTCAAACCACAAAGATCTTATGTTTAAGTTAAGAGGCAACTGGCCCTCCAGTTTAGCAAGTGGGTGAGCGGCTGGTACTGATAAAGTTGCTTCACAATGAGGGACAGGGACGAGCGACAAGTCTACAGATGCCTGGAGTTCTTTTTCCGCTTGCAGAAGTCTAGTACTTGCATGGCTGCCATCGCCGAGACATTTTTCCACTTCTATTTAGCGACTGAATGACAGTAGAGGCAGTGAGCTATGATTAGAGAAGCCCATATCTGACCAAATCCTGAATAATCTCCATCCTTTTCCACCAATGAGCGAGGCACAGAGGCGGCACAAAAGGCCAAAGAAAGGAGACAAGGAGTATGGGAGGCTCTGTCCTGTATGTACACGGATGTCATACAACTCCCCTGGCCCCCTCTGCACGCTCACTACATCCACTGAGAGGCACGAGGAGAACCTACATTCATGCAACTTGAATCATTCTGACTAATCTGAGCGAGAGGACGTCATAATCACACAGTATTCTACAGTCACATCTGTGCAGGAAGGAAAAGGATTTTTTTTTTAAAAAAAGAGCTGCTAATTGAATGGGAAGTCTGTGTCAAACAATTCAAGACGTTCTCACCTGCTAGTTAAATGTCAAAAAAAAAAAAAGATTTCAATTTTCCACACACATCGGTATGAAACGTCACTAACCCCACCTCCGAACATGATGCACACACACACACACAAACAGACAACGGAAGAAACTGAGAGACCATTGAAATTCATCTCACAGCCTGAATTTACTTAACTGCGGGTCTGTGCGCGGTGATAAACGGAGTGATGATCCGGCAACACGTCTTTATCCATGCTTTGCTTTAATTAACGGCGGCTTGTTTGTTGAAAAGATGATTAATATGCCAATGAAAATTGCATAATTGAATACCACAACACTCACACAATCAGGGAAGAACATGCCATTTTTTATTAACTTTTTATTATCATTATTATAACTATTATTTGGTATTTTAATTCACTTGACAAGTGGGACCCACCCCCCGCCACCTCTGTACAAAAAAACAGGAGGAATTGGCGTGACCAGCGGGCCAAGATGGGCCCAGCGGTTTGTAGCAGTGACAGGACTTCACAGACAACGTTCTGACATGGGTATGAGTTTACTGTGGGGGGGGGGGGGTTAATAGAGATAGAAATAAGATGGGAGTAAGTTCTATGGAGGAGGAATGTGAAACATGTAAAATGTCTTGTTCACATGCATATGAAACTGTGGCATCCAGATTAAAAAAAAGAAGTCATGCAGAAGAAATACAAACCAAATCACTTAAACATATTTAGAAATTGTATTAAAAAGGTCCAAAGAAAGGAAAATTTCCACATGTGAGTGAGTTACAGCTGAGCAATCCAGTTTACCCAGTGTTATACCCCCCAGCACAGCGTGTACGAGGGTCTCCATGTTAATGCTAAATACACACATCAAATATTCAGCCAATTACAATGATACCTCTTAGAAAAACGTATGCAGCTACAGCGCCTGGGAGGGTAAGCACTGCAGAACAAACACATTCAGAGAGCTAAAGAAAGACGCGTTGGGTGTCAAGTCCCCGGGGGCAGGAACGCCACCGTCGACTGCCGTTTTGAGTCGGGTTCGTATTTCTTCGCAGATCTCGTTTTTTTTTTTTTTTTTAAGACTTTTTTCGGTGAAATAATAATCGCAGTAAAAACGCGCTATTGTAAGTGGACACAAATTCGGATGAAATGTGCACAAATATGTTGGGAGTGAATTATCTTATTAAGAGCATTCTCAGTATGCCACATCCCACGTATCCATACAAAACTAGAACTGAATATAGTGACATCTTCCTCAGATGATAAGAACAGTGATTGCATTTTGCCCTATTTTAGATTATATAACTAACAACCATGAAGTTCCTTCATAAAGCCTCTTAGTATAGCGGATCAGTGACTAAATTTGCATCAAGGCGATGCAGCACAGGAGTACAGTGATTTGTCTAATCTCTTGTTGCATATTTCATCATTATAATCACACATTGTACATTTGTGAGTGTGTGTGTGGCTGTGGGGGAAGGTGTTTTCTCAGTATACAGGTGATGCACGCCGTTTAAAGCCTTCGTCAACAATCTCTTAAGGAATAAATATATTTGCGAAAAGACAGACAATGTTTACACGAAGCCCTTTGATTGCAATTTAATTTTACATCACTCAGGGCCCAGAACTCACAGAGAAGCTGATGATGGACTTTCATCATCAGTATCAGAAATCTCAGTGTCATTCATGTTTTGTGAGACTTGACAGAAGACTTTGAATAAACCCCTGGAGGAGTGAGATAAAACCAGCCTTTCTGAGAGAGAATTGCCATGATGCACGTCCAAATTTCTTGATTACAAGACGAGGAGGGGGGGAAAAAAAATAAAACCTTGAATGAAAGCCTGCACTGAAAGTTTTCAGTTTGCTGATATAACCGTCAAGTGTGTCTATAAGTCTACTTAAAACGCTTAGGTATCAGCAGAGACAGCTGCGACACCCTCGTCTTATGATTCTGTCGAGACAGTACACTATCAAACCTTTCATACCGCTCCCAAGCTACATTTCCGGTGACAAAAGCTTTGCGAAAGCCTCCTGAAGGATTCATCTATATCCTAATATTTCCAATCCAATTTAACTGGAGCAGCCGGAGTGGTCTGAGCACTAGTTTACCAATCTTTGCTTTCCAAGACTCTGTGTGCTGAAGGCTTGAGGGGTTCAATCAATGGCGCTTTGATCTCGGCTGGAACCATAATTATTTAACATTGTTACAAGGATTTCTCTAATCCATCCTACCATTAAATCCCTTTTACACCCTCATCTTCTGCAGCCTAATCTGCATCTGGGTGCTCCGTTTGTCTCTCTCCCTCATTTCAGCTCGCCCCTCCTTCCTTGACGACACCCTGACTTTATAATGGACTTGGGTGCCGAGTTAGAAAATGCCTTGTTTACTGAGAGCAACCTGACTGAACTGCACTCAAGTGGATGGGCGCTGTGCAAGCATTTACACTCTGGAAGTTTTTCTCCATTTCTGTAACACAGTCTGAGCCCAATTCCCTTTTAGCTCATTGGGGGCAAAATGTTAAAGACAACCTGCGAATAACATGCAAAAATACTAACAATACTCTAATGAAGTGCATATTTAGTCATTTCAAACAAACTGATTTGAAGGTTAAATGAAGGCTGAAGTGTGCGCGCGTAACCTTCATTTCTGTTTTTCCATTTTTTTTCCACAATAACAAGAACTTTCTTTAGATGAACTAAGGGAATTTCAAAGTTCAGGTGACTGATGCCCAAAAGGTTTAATCCCATCTGTTTATTTTGGTGATCACTTTGACTCACAACAAAAAGGGCCCACTGTCCTTTTGCAAATATTTGCGTGTCTGTGTTTCACCATGATATAAATAGCAGCGCGGGCAACCGCAAACATTTGTTGAGGCACCTGCCACAGTATCGTGGCCATCTGGTCCTCCAATTCTCCTAGCATGACATATGTGCATTAAACCTGAAATGGTTATTGTTTTTTTTTTTGTTGTTTTTTTTGGAGGCTGGAAGACGACGAAGCCGCCGCAGACCCTTCTGGGTTGGCTGGAGTCAAAAATGAGACTCGAGAGTTTTTACATCTGAGTGAAGCTGCGTGTGCATGTTTGATGTCTTTAAAGGGGACGGGCGGGGCTGGCGGCAAATGGGTCCTGTCTTGAGGGTTTTCTTTGCTCGTGCTCCGTCTGCGTCCGGCCGTCAGGTATACGCTCTCAGATGGCCACTCCTTTAGCTGACCCCTGCCTTGGCCTGGCCGACGCCCAGCTGGCACGGCGAGCTGAGCAAGCTGGGCCACGCCGGCCATCAGGGACGGCCAAGAGAAGAGATTTGTGGACAAGGTGATCATATCGCTTCTGTTACCTCTCTGTCACACTCACCTCCTCCTTCTGTGTCTCTGAAATGCTGTGTGCCTTATTGGAATGTAAATCTAAATGGAAAAGTGTAATATGCCAGGTGGTACGACACAATTGGCATTGGAAACCGAAGGAAATGACAAACTGGTGGATGGTTACTATGTCGGTTGAGCACAAAATCAAACTAGAATATTTTATTTTACTAATAATATTACATGAGAGCAGCCAGTAGTGTGCATCTCTCATGTTTGACATGTTATCATTGTCTTTTATGCATCATGTTTTCATTTATTAAAGACTTCATGCTCTAAAACCTGGTGTAAAATAAATGTCAGGTTTCTTCTGTCTCTTTTGGAATAATCCATCCAGGCAAAATAAATAGACGAATAACTCATTATGCATCTCATTGTGGAGGAAATACAGTAAATAACTAATGTGCAAAGTCAGTGAAGTATGCATGTAACATATTCAATAAGAGGTTTATTTAAAAGGCAAATCTAATCTAAAACAGTTCTTCTGTATCTATTAATATAACAGGAAAAGGCACCAAGACCCTCCTGCAGCTCTACATATGTTATATGTAGGTATACTCAGGGGGATTTAGTAGTAATGAGTGGTATTCATTCATTACTGATACAACTGTGCAGTTAACCACACTTCACTGTATCCAAAGCCAAAGGAATATGTGCAGATTTTCTAGTGTTTTAATAGTGAAGGGTACATTAAAACATCAGTATCTGCCTCTAATCTCTGCTTAATGGTCTGTCAAGTTTACACCAGTAGACTCAAATATGTATAACTAAATACCATGCAGAAGAAAATGCTGTTTTACAGATTAACCACTTTTAGCAGAAATGACTGTGATCACAATTACAGCGCTCTTAACGAACCCTTGGATTTTTATGACTTTCATAAGGGGGTGTGGTTTACACGAGAATCATTTAGATAAGACTCAGAACAAGTTCATTAGCAGAGTTAGCTAGCTAACGCACACCATTCCCAATTAGCCTAGAGGAGAGTGACTGAGCCAGAGTCAGATTCATATCACCGCTAGTCCATGGAAATGAATAGAATAGCATGCGGCGCTATCTCTCAAATCAGCGACTGATTGCGAAACATCCGTGACGAGAAATGAACACGAGACAGAAGATCAGCGCGTAGATTTGCTTAAGGACATACTCGTAGAGACGAGAGGAGAGAAAGGGAACTCGCTGGGTGTTCCACATCAGAGACCCAGCACTCAGAGCCACAGAGAAGAGCCAGCTATCAGATTAATAGTGAGTCATTCTGTACGGTTCTCTGCTGTTCTGCGCAGAAAGACAATCAGAGAACGCGGGGCAATCGTGGACAGCACTTGACATGAGTTACTAAAGTGGAGATGAAATGCAGGGACAAAAAAAAAGTTCAATTACAGGATGTAGACTGTAAAGGCTTTTGTTGTTACTCAGCAAAAGGGAAACGGTATGGAGGTGCTTCAATAGAATCACCAAAGCAGGTGGGCATGTTCCGAGTTAGCCCACCTCATTAAAAGGCTTCACTCTCTTTTTATGTAACGGCCATTACACATCCTATTCAGATGCACACGCACAGTGATTAAAAATTATCTGTTGGTGATCATAATCACACCTGCTTAAACTTAAGCCAAAGAATAACAAAGAACTTCTGAATGCTCAACTATCTGAACATTTACAAAGAGATTAAAGGGGAGACAGTTTCAAACTAAATAAATTTGCTTTTAATCGCTTTGAACAGGAAGTCATGTCATTTCAAATGTTATCTGATTGTCTGATTCCCTTTATTCAAATTATAACATGCCCATCTGACTTTTTGAGCACAATAGGAAAAATTAAAAAGGGAAATGACCTTTCATGGCAGCCATGATTGGAGAGTGAATGGCATTATTATGCGCCAAGATTAATTTCTGCCCACTCTACGCTGCCCATTGAGAAAACAGAGGAGGGGCACGGACGCTTCAGTGGAAGTCACTCACTAATTGGTCGCTACATCATGGAGATTTTAAGAAACTTTAACCGTGCCAACATGTTGCTGACGACCTGCGTTTCATTTTGCGTTCTGGACGTCTGTGTGGATCCAAACACGAACGCGCGATCCCATTCATCACGTATGTAACGGCGACTTTCTTCGAGGTGGATGCAACCATGTGCTCAGTGGTATTTTTCAGTATGTAATGCAGCAGAGATTAGGACAGAGCGTTGAAGTCTTCAAAGTGGATGTCACTTGATAACTCAGAAGCACTCAGGCTGTGGTTTAGTAAAACATGAAATGGGCATCGTGTCTCACATCACCTCTTCTGCAGTTCAGCCATCCACTGCTTCCCTCTCACACACACTCCCTCCTCTCTCCCTCTGCCAGTCCAGCAGTGTGTTTCTGAGCCTCTAATTCTCATTCTGATGGCTAAGTAGAAGCGGAAGCATAATTACAGTCAGTCATACATCTAGTCATGCTACATCCATCCCTCCTTTTCAAAGCGGTATTTTTAAGCTCAGCATTTTCTCGCCAAAAAGGGCCTTTTTCCGCATGTGATGCCTTCTTTTTGTCATGGCCCCCATAGTTCTGAGCTGACCCCCTCAGCCCTGTCTCCTGACTGATCACAGTGATGGTTTATTACTGTCGTCCCAGCGCTCTTATCTTTAGCCAGCAATGCTCATTTCCTTCCCCAGATTTAAATGCAAATGTGAAATTTAATGATAAATGCATTATCTGATAGGTGCGATAACACTGATTCACTGTCAGTATAAAATACACACCCCGGGGGGCTTCGAGCTAGCAAGCACAACTTGCCCAAATCCACTTTTTTCTCCCTCTCTCTCTTCTTTTTCCTTTTTTTGACAAATGCATGTACCTGCAATAAATTCTTAAGGTCATTTTATGCATTAAAAGGAATCATATTTTGTGTGTTCAGCAGTGTGGGTGCACACTATTGCTGAGCAGTAATTGCTGTGCAACTATCTTGTTCAGTGTATTATCCATCACTTTGATGAAGTTACTTTTCATAAAAGGGTCTAAACAAGATAAAAAAAAATGTTGTAAACTCTTTAAAAAGCTCAATCTGCATTGCATTACAGGAGTCTTTCAAAAAGGAAATGATAAGCCTGCTTTTTAAGCAAGCAGTTGTTGGTAATTTAATGTTCCTTTGACTGAATGGGGTATGCACGTAAAATTACTTTATATTACATGCACTCCATCTGTAATTGGTAAAGAATACAACATGCATCACTGCTACTAGAAACTGTTGTTTTGTTGTGGAGTAACACATCACAGAATAACTCAAACTCTAGTGTACCGTTGTTAACATATAGTGTAGTAACAGACTCATGCATCCGAGGTCATAGTCGAGGCTTCACTTACTTGGTCCGTCCCATTCGTCCGGACCCACTGCAGCATTCCTGGTCTTGTCGCCCGACGTGTCCATCTCCGACTCCCCTGCTTCTCGGTTGCCATCCTCCTCTCCTGCAAGGCAGGAAAAAAAAATGAGGTTTTACAAACCACAAGATACATACTGAGCAGCACTCAATCCAAATTTAATGTTCAGACACTTAATTTAATTAAGCACTGCATTATGAACTGCACTGCCCTTCCAAAGGGTATATTCTTCTGGACTTTGGATATTATCCCAGAAAAAATTATTTTAGTTTCAACACTCTTCCCCTTTTCAGCGTCTTTACCACAATTTGCTCCAGTGTAAGCTATTGTCCTTGTGTGTGACTGTGTTTTTGTGTGTATATTGTACTGTATATGTACATTTGCTTTGAGCTCACCAGGTCCAGCTGTGCACTTTTATGTAAAAGGAGTTCCCAAGAGTGCTTGCAGGAACAGGAGGAAGCCCCGTGAAACAGGAAGGAAAGCAATGTGTGGGAGAGAGGTGGCTATTTATTACCGTTTGATCTATTGTGGAGCGAGCTAGAATGTGTGTTATAGGATGTAGGGCTGATTTACAGTCTGGGGCTCACACAGACCATGCTAAGGGATATTTGGGTATCTCTCTCCAGGATGTCAAAGCTTAAAGATCCTGTTAAACAGACTCCAACTTCATCTATGTAGCGTTACCACTGATTGGACAGCTTGTCGGGTATCCTTAGATGTACCAACTGTAAAAAAAAATAAATAAATAAACTATTTCTGCATGCATACAGTAAGCACAGTTTGTACACAAACTTTATAGGCACATAAATCAGTGCTTAGTAGGTGCCCCTAGTGTGGTGCTCTAAATAAATCCAATGTGGCTGACACAGTGGTTGTACAGAGTCTCTCCAAACTCAGGAAAAAAAAAGAGCAAACCTGCTCGGGGCATGTAGGGGTAGTTTATAGTTTGCAGAAGAACATTTCTCTCACTTTTGTCACCATATCGTTTTCATCCCTTTGATGTGTTAAACCCAATAGTGAACGGTCAAGGACAGGCCTGGATTACCACAATGGATTACTACACTTCATACACTCAACAACGAAGAAGGGATAGATGTGTGGGTTTTAAATGTGAATATATTGGGGTGACAAAGACAATAAATTAAAGATGAGGCTCATATATACAGTAAGAAAAATCATATCTATCAACAAACACAAAAGGGCTTATACTTATATGTTGTTGCCATGTGGTTGTTTACCACAGCTCTATCTGATTTTTTCCCCCCAGAGCTTCCAAAAAGCATTTCAGAGTGTTAGTTATCACTTGCAGTGACAACTGCCACGGGACACACACTACTTCACTTCAGCGCCGTCCGTCCTCAGTTAGGTTAATCTCCAGATCAAGCACACACACCATGCTTGTTTAGCTTTTTTTTGACATGGCTCACTTCAAAGAAGGTAGCAAACATTGCCAAAAGGATGTCAGCTTTCTGCCTCGCAATGAAAGAGGAGATGTATACGAAGAATGAAGTGATACTGAAGGGAAGTCTGCAGAAATGTCCTAGTTACAGTACATGAGGTCATTATGACCCAGTTTTGCTTATGCAAGTGTCTGCCTGGGCTGGAGATTTCTCCCCCTACTCCTTCCCTCTCCCAGTATATTATCAAGGAGCCCACTCAACTAAATTCCCCCACTATTTATTGTTGGGCTTGGAGAACCTCTTTAGCATACTAGGCTCGTATTATGACGAGGATAACAAAGGCGTATATCAACAGTTCCTTCCAATGGAGCGGAGTTTAAAAAAAGCTGGCGAGATAACATTAAAGGCACTACCTTGATCTCAGGCGAACATGTTAAGCCCTGTAACGAAACGTATTGGAAGTGTTTAATTACAGCCCGGGAAATGAAGCTACAAGATGATTCCTTAATTAAGCAGTGATTAAGGATTTTCTGCCTTCTATCTAACACAGTTTGCAATGCATTTTAAACACAATCGCCCAGGCAACCTCACAGGGAACAATGTCACAGGGCTTTGATGAAGTTTCCTGCACAAATGTCACTAGGAAAAAGCTGAGCAGAGGAAGAAGTGCTGTAGCAGCACTCTTTTGCTCCCTGTACAATATGCTAAAACCTAGAATATAGAGGAATATGGCATTTTTCTTTCTGATTTTAGACAACATAGGGATTTTGACCTTTCTTGTATAGAAGTAGATTGACTACGGTACTCCATTTCCTTGCTCTAAGTAATAGAGACACTACTTTGTTTCATCATTTGAGTAGAAACTTTCTGCAATCTTATCAAGGGAGACCCATTGTCAATGATCATACTCTGCATTATCACCCAGATCATAATTTACATCTGGCTTGGGGTTCTTTCCCTGTGCAATCAAATGGAGATACTTAAGGCTGAGTGAGAGAGGGCTGAACAGAAGGGACGTGGATGGGGGGTGGGGGTGCTGGGGAGCGAGGCGGCCTGCTGGGTGCAGGGTTGGCGGGCATGCGAGAGGAGCCAGTGAGCTGTTAAAATCAGCCCTATCGCTGCTCTATCAAAGGACAGCTCTCTAGCCAAATCGCAGTCACACGCAGCGTGCCACACATTCAGGTCAATAAGCTTATAGGCGATTTACACAAACAATTCCTCGAGCAAGGTAGCAACAAAGTCATATTGGCTTTTTCTCTCCCTTTTAGCATTGTCTCTGCCAAGGAAGCCCTTGAAAATGTCAATCTCTTGTGTGTGACTTTAAGGAGCTCAGGGCACTCTAATCCTGACCACTGAGTCTACAGACAGGTCGCAATTTCTGCAAAATTGAGTATAAGTATTTTAAGTCTTCGTATAGGATTGCACAGTTCTATATGTTACTGAATTCCAGGCTCGATGACTTTAACCCACTGCCACTTTTTAAACCCATCACAATCTTGCTAGTGTTGGAGCTTGGCAATGATTTTCAGAAAGCAATATTAGCAGGAATGCCCGTCATCCCCCCAGCAGCGGTAATGCTAGTCAGTTGATATTGCATATTTGGTTGTTGATGCAGATTATGCTGCAACAGATAAAGTCAATTCCAGGAAGCAACCTTTTCTCCAAAGTCAAGCATAGCTGTAAGACTTCTCTGCTATCTGAAAAATAGGTTTGAATTGCATGCAATTTGTGGCAGGCAGAGTACTCCAATGGAGGGAGGCTATTAGTGAAATGCTTTGCCACTGTCTCTTTAAATGCCAATAAATTCCCATCATTACAGAATCTGGCAGTTTTCCTCCCTGTCTGCAGCCTGGGTCTTTATCTCACTCTGCCTCAGTCTCTGAGCATGTAGATCTGGCCCAGTTAGATTGTCATACTTAACAAACATTAATGATTAATTTCCTGCACTGAGTCAAATGGGGCTAAAGGGATGACTCGATTCATCTTATCGCACCACAAATTAGCATTTCCCCATATTCTCCAGCCTCAACTGTGCATTAAAATTCCACATTTACCATTCTGGGCACTGGCAGCTGTGGCGAAACAGCCAAGGAGATCTTGCTCTACTGTTGCTGGAGATTCTGATTACTTCTGTGTTACACAAAAAAGTACCATAATTAATTCTGCCACTTTCTGTTTTGTTACTAAATGTCGGACTGCTGCGGTGTCAGAACACTCAAAGGTTATTTGAGGGTCAAGGTAGGTGTGTTATTTGTGATGTAAAGTCCTTGTTGTGCAGTCTTGAGCTTTTACTCTAATCTCACTCTATGATAGAATACTTTTCTCTTTTATATATATTTCTTTATTTAAGGAGAATGGTTCACAACAGGGCAAATGGTCACATTCAGAAGTGTGTTCATGTGTTCTGATACATAAATACTTACAACATCCTCACATTCACGCAGTTTGAGCCACAAAAAATAAAACATGTAATACGACTTCACAGAAAGGTGTTTTACAACTAGAAAATGAGACATGTGAAATGACATGTAAATTTACTGTCAGGGCTAACTAAGGAAGTCATTTGTCATCACACAACACTTGGAACGCGTAAAGGGAACAGCTTGTGGCAACACCCTGTGCTGAACTTCACAGATAGCCAACAATAAAAGAGGGGGTAAAACAGCAAGGTGAAATTTCACAATTTCAGTAAAAAAAAAAAAGATGCCATTCTGTGTATAAAAAAGGTATCTTTCTTACAATTATGGAACCAGGTGTATCAATAGGGTATAAATCTTTGCTGTGGAGTCAGGGTGTTCGTCTGTGGATGGTTCACAAGAGGAGCTCCATAAATGTGAAATAGACTGAACTGAAGAAGTTGTTTGAGGTAGCATTCGTTTTTTTAACGCAAGGGAAAACCAAGGTTATTTCCTTAGATATGTGACTTTCTTCACACAGAGCTTCTCTGGGGTCTTCTAGCTTCATGGATGTTGGTTGAAAGCCCTCACATTGGCTGTCACTGGGAAGGATCTCTTTATTTATGCATTTAGTGGTATGTTTCCCTGTTCAATAAGATGTATTACTGATAGTATGATAAGATGTCGATCAGAGACCTCGGGGTCTTTATCCTCCTGAGGATTTTGACCTGCATTATTATTCTTACTTGTGTTTCTTGTGAATTATCTGGAAAAAAAAAACATCTTCCCAGACCTGTAAGCAGTCATCAAATAAATCTAGACAAGTGTTTTTCTGTTGTTCTGCAGCAAAAGACAGTAGTTGCTTTTATTTTAAGGCCACCCGTCATACGCACAGCCCTTCATGAAGGATCATAATAAGTGAATTTAAGAAAACAATACCATCATTGTCGATCCAATTCAAGGCTGGAGGTCTTTTTTTTTTTTTTTTTTTTATGTAAATCCACCGTATTACAAACCCATTCCCACTAAAGCACCAAGCACCAGTGGAAGCTTTGACACCATTAACTAAACAGGTGATTGAGTCAACCACCACCCAATTTAGAGGTTTCCAAGCTTCGGACCATGATGGGACGTCAAGGTGCTCCATGCACTTATCAGGGGAGTCCCTTTTCTGCAAGGGTAAGGCAAATGGCTGAGTCTTTGGTGGCATTCAACTTCCTGACCTTTGCGCCTTTAAGCGGCTTTGCTACTTCACCGCACTCTGATCAAAGTTAATAAGTGCTTCATATGTTAATGAAAATTGGTACTCCTCTTTGTGTTCCTACAGCTTTTTAATACCTATTATAGACTGAAACTTTTAATGGAGGTTTTAGGTCCCCCTGACAAGCCCATTTCAGAGAGTGACTACACAGATACAAGGCTAAGCTAAGACCAGAGAGTCACTGCTCAGTGGAGGAACCTTACACGGGAGACCTTATTCTCCGGGAAGCAGCAGAAGATAAAGGCCATGGGATGAGTGGCTGCTTTAAAACCCACGTTCAAGTCCGCACAGGGCTAATTACAGCACGCCATCACATTTGAGAGGGTTTAGTTAATCAAGGGGGCTCTCTTTTTCCTCCTATAGTCGAGGAATAACACACTTAAACCATTTAATGCTGCCAGGATTGCGTCCTGTTTAATTCACGGCACTTTCACATAAGTGGGGTAAATTTAAGCCACTCCGACATTACTTTTAAATAGATCTAATTGAGGAAGGGATCATAGAGAAAATGGCTACACCTGATGATTGGACACAACTTGCCATGAGGAAAAATGAAATTTGGATAGTACATCATTTGGGTTTTAGAGCGCAATGAAAGACTTAGCTACTGTAAGCTTAGATAGCAAAGTAATAAAAAATCTGACTAGTAAGGCTTGTGTATGACATGAAACAGATTACCAGTGTAGTACTGAAAAGTAGTATTTGACGTGTGGGATTGCTATTTAGTGTTGACTTTATTCATAAACATGAGGATTGAACAGAAGATTTGAGGCCCGTTTCTTGCAGGGTTGTATCCAAAACAATGTGAATATCATATGGCTGTGACAAGGTTCTTTGAAGATTTTAAGAAGTTGTACATTTTTTTTTCTTTTTCATGGTAACTACCAGTATGAGCTACAGCATCTATTTAATAGCTACTGGGTTATTACAGAACCATACATTTCACTTTGAAGTTTGAGTAAGGACACATTAAGAAGGAGACAAAGGGCGAAGCAAACGAGGCGTAGCTGGTAATTGCAATTTCCAAACAATTGTGCCGTCCAACTTTTGCCCAAGAACAAAAGGAAAGAATTATTGATACGATTACCGGGGCATAGCCTACCTGAAACATGAAAGATTTATTTTCTTCAATAATGTAATCCCACGAGGCACATCAGTTTAGAAGTGTGAAGAAATAATTCTAAACAGTTTTCCTTTGAAAAGAGAAAGAGGAGGCAGACATTCAAAGCATTGGTTCTTCATTAAAAAGTCAAATTTATGGCATCTGTGCGCCAGTAAGAGTAGGGACACCTGGGGTAGCGAAAGCCATAAGACTGGGGGGTAGGAAGAGGTGGGAGGGGGTGTTGGGGGGGAGGCGGGACAACTCTGTCATCTTCACACTGTAACCTGGAGCAGACCACAAATTAGCTCCTGTGATGGCAAGGTGTGACCGAAATGAAACAAACATACAAAGAAGCAATCTAATTGAATTGGAGTTCAAAGAGGGCTCGGGCGTATTTGGCGATGCTAGGCGCTTTATAGTGCTGGACCTCCGAGCAGTAGCAGGTGCTGCTGAGTGTTCACAGAGCTTTAGCGCAGGCTCAAAGGGAAGTGCTACGCTCTCCAGTGCATTGGTGTAGCGTAGCACAGTTTCACAGCGCTATCACAGAGGGAAAGCCGGTGTTGCCGATGCCATCTCTCTCTCAGATCAAACCACTGCTCTTAGGTGGATTGCAGGGATCAAATATCAAAATGGATAGTTTCAACTCTCTACAGTGATGCAGGAGAAATTCTGCTGTGGATACAAGCTCTGCCAGGTTTGATTTGAACATGTTGAGGAATTTTATTAGACACCATTGGCAGGAGTTAAACTTTTTATGCTTGGCACGAGGGCTGCTTAACATATTGTCTCATAATAGGTATTAAGAAAAGAAGCACTGTACACCGCTCGCTGACAAAAAAAAAAAAAAAAGAAAGGAAAGAAAAGCTTTGGAGTTTAGTCTAAAATAACTACATGGTCCTCACCTTTGTTGCAGAAGTACTCCATGTCTTCACAACTTATGTTCTCACTCTCAAACTCAGCAGAGAAGTTCTCCTCAACCGAGAACTCGTCTTTGGCCAAGAGCTCGTTCTCCTCGGAGACGCACTCCTCCTCCTCTTCCTCCAGGCCATCTTCCAGAGGACCTAAGGGAACACACACACATACAGACATACGCACAAGAGAGATGTTCAGCAGTTTCATCACATCCTTCGGGCTTTATTTTAAAAAAATCTGCCTCTCCTTGTATCTTTTATTGAGATACTACAAATGCAGATGCAACTCAAAGTGCTGCTCAGCACCGCAACTGTGTACGTTCAGATATTCAGCACAGACAAAGATAAGGCCATGTCGATATAGGACATTATTTTTACCAATAAAATTTCATGTCTTTCCATTACAGCTATTGAAAGAGCCCTTTGAGGCTGTATGCTTTCTGAAAAACAAGCTGACATGCAGCCAAGGTGAGCGTTGATGTTAATCCCACTACCTGCAAAACAAAACCTCACAGAGAAAGAGAGGGGGGAAAAAAAAGAAAAAAGTTCCTTTCCAGACTTTTCATACAGGCATCAGCATGGGAGGAGGAAAGAAAATACTTTTATTAATTTGTTAGCCTTATCACAGGGTACAATGTTGATTTTCCATTTACATTCCATGCCTCCGGGTAATACACCAGTGCAATCTTAAAGGAGACACTTTTCCGTGTGATTAATTTTTCCCCCCTCTGTGAAATATTATTTCTTTAAATCTAAATGATTTCAGAGTTTTGCTTGTAGCTGTACATCTCTTTTGGTATTTGCATATTACTATTTTGCTTCAATCAAGGGCGTTGATGGAATTACTGTACTGCTACCTGAATTGTATTAGTTCTGAAAAACATCTCACCCGGCATTTGAATGTTATTAAGATAATGTGCATCTTGCACACCTCTCCTTCCCACCAAAACATGTCTGCACTGTCTGCAAATGAATTACCACACCGAAGACTTGATGGAACACTTTAAGTTTAGGGTTAGCTTGTATTAAAAATAATACACTCCGAGCAAATATATGTCATTTTTGTGAATAAAATCTCCAAGTCGAGCTGTATTTAAACCCAGACTGAATAATCATATCAGAAGTGCTGCCATCAGTGCATGCTAGATTTGGATGCTGTCTCCTTTTCTGCCTGTCACACATGATGCAGCCTCTTGTGCATCATCCAGGAGCTCAAACAGAGACGCTGATATCCTCTCGACACCTTTCAATGTGTTTGTTCTATTGTAGCAGGAGCCCCTCAGCTTTAATAAAGCAATAATTTCAGTTCAGAAAGTGGGGCTGGTGTGCCTCTCCTGTTTCTCTTTCTTCCCGTACTGAGCCTCATAAAAGACCCCCCTGATGTCCACAAACTGCTTGCTCTTTTCATTAGTCTTATAAATTACTCCTTTGTAGAAGCCTACATCTGCAGGAGCCCCGGACATGAAAAGAATTAGCACACAGATCTCTAATAGACACAGCAGAGGCAGAGTGGAGCTTTTAAATTAGGATACAGTTTTATGATCTTATCTGATGCCTTCTGCTGATTCGCTGAGGAGTGAAGTGAGGCGTGAAGTGACTCGATGAGTCTACCATCGCTTAAGATGATACTGAAAGATAAATATCGCAGTATCAAGGGGAGATTGTATGACTGGCGTTAAAAGCTCCTGCCAAGGCAATTGAAGACAGTGTGAAAGAAAGCGGGAAATACATTTCTATACACACACTCTGTACACATTCCATTACACAGCTGAATAAGAACTGTGTGTACAACTAAATGATTCTTCCTTGTTGCCGGCAAATACAGCAGCACTTTTGCACCATAGAAAATAGACCTACAGTGTTGTGCGATAATAAGGGTAAAGGGAGATTAAAGATAAACTTCATGGTCAATAAGACACAAAGATTAGGTAGATAAGATGAGATAGAATTGAGGTTTAATAGACTCAGAATAAGGGCATCTCACTTCCCCACTCTAACAGATAGTAACTAAATGGAGCATTTTCAGACTGATAGAGATACTGGAGGCCTTACTGAATATGGAAAATGAAATACTTCACATCCGCACAGTTGCACATTAGAGGCGTCTGATGGCTACTTCTTGGGGATGCGTAGATTACCAAAGTTTGTTTGCATTCTCACATGTTTAGTTTATTATACAGTATTCATTGCATGGAGAGACCTGAAATTATTTCAGAGACAGCAATGATAAGAATAATGACTTTCTAAACGACTAGCACCACACTCCTAACTCATTTTCTGATAGTGGCGTTCCTGCTATATTTAGTTGTGTACTGTTTAAAATCCTGTCACATTCACTGTGTGACCCACACTTGTTGGTGCATTTCTATAGGGTCTGCTGACGAACTGGGCCAGAGGAATGTCTGCCGCATCACCCTCTTATCAAGCCTGCTCTGGAGTTCAGATGGCCAACGACACTGCAGAGAGCGTCTGCGTTTCACTTCAGCACAGAAAACAAATATGTGCTCTAAGGGCTGCACTCATTACACACCAAAATCTGCAAATGAGGAGGAATTCGAATGGAGTATGAAAAATCACTCGGACAGAAATACTGTACCTGGTGAGTTTTTCTGCAAAGAATGTTTTAGTGTGAGTTTTTTTTTTTTTTTTTTTTGCGAATCGATTATTGCGACTGACATTTAAATCAGATATTTCAGAAATGTCCAAGCTGCCAAAACACTTCTCAAAATCCAAATTTCTGCAACATTTCCATTATGTATTAGCTCCAAATCAAAAATTTTATGATCATTGATGAATCATTCAGTGTTATTTATCCAGGCAAATCAGTGGTTTAAGCTTCTAAAATGTCAGTGTGTATGATTTATTTTTTAGACATTAAACTCATTTGGCCATAACAAACACAAAATACCGTTTAATCATGAGACCATCGTAATGAAATTCAGTTATTATCTTTGTCGGTAAACCTGACAGCTGCCCCCCATCTCCCTCACAGCCCCATCATCCACACCCTCCACCCTGAACTGTATCATCCACATTCATCAGACTCTTCCTCTTGACCACTAGAGAAAGAAATCTCAGCCCTGTTCAAACAGTCATGCAGTCGGGGCAGCAGGCAGGAGCAGCCAATGCTAATAGAGACATTGGTAGCTGAATGCAGGCTTGATCACAGTGGCTCTTTTGTTCATGGCATGGCCTCTGTCTGATAGAGATCGGCCATGCGGAGTGGAGCTCCGGAGAGGGATATGGTAATGCCCCCGCTGAGTCTATAAAATGGGGTGATACTCTGAGACCATATGATGGACAGAGGATTAATGAGTCACAGAGGAAGGGGAGCAGGGAAAGAATAGTACAGACCGAGGTGGTGGAATGAGCATATCTTTCAGGAAAACACACTGTATACAAATCTGTGCGTCAGTGGACTAAAACAGAAAATGGAAAAAGCACACAGATGCGCCAACCTTGCATCCGAAACTCATACCTCAGGGATAAAAAAAAAAAAAAAAAAATAGGGCTTTAAACAAACATGTGTGCCTCAAAACTGTATGAGTGACTACTAATTTCACGGCGTGCTTTTTTCAGCCGTCCGCAATGTGGGGAGCTTGTGGCCGAGCTGTGATAGCGATACCTCACATTATCAGCCGGCTCCACAGTGTGATGTGTGGATCACAAACCCAGCCTCCTCTATAGCTCCCTAATTAGAGGTGAGGTAATTGAATCTGACAGAACAAAGCGGCAGATCTCTATAAGCAAGGAAATCATTTTTGCTCCCACCTATACAGTTTTTCATCCAAAACGTCCATTGAAAATGTGTCCAAGCTGGCCTGGGGATAAAACGTAGCACCTGAGACTAAACATGAATGCATAATGCAGCCCTAAAATCCAACAGGGCCACACGGCTCAACCCCTGCCAACTCCTTTCCCTGTCACCATCCTTTTTGTGCCAATACTGATACCGGGCCTTCCTCACTTCCAGGTTAACAAATACTCTGCAAGACTCTCCAACCCTCTGCGGGGGTGGAAATATAGACATATAGACTTTGTCTCAAGTTGTGAGTAGCAGCTTCACTCTTTAACTCTGAGCCAGGTAGGCTTAGATACACATTCATATGTTTACCCCCACAGCTGGAGAGGGAAAAAATGGATTAAAACTTGCTCCCTGACAAAATAAAAAATAAAAAAAACAGGAAAAAAAAACTATTTTGTCTCAACGAACACAATGAGTTGGGAAGTCTGAGCGAGACGAGAAAGGAAAGCAGAAAGTGGAGAGAAGCGAGGAGAGACTGGGGGCCATATTTTCTCTTCAGCTCTAATGACCTTTGGGAAGCAGAGGGCTCCCTCAGCCTTGGAGGAAACTTAGTGTATATGTTACAGGGCTCAAGCCTCTAATTTAATCCTTGATCACTGTAATGAAATAGATACCATTTACGCAACTCCTAATAGCTTAATATGCTACAGGAACCCTCAAAGGAATTTTTCATTTCAGACATCGTTTTTTCATACCGCATAAATCTTACAAAAAAAGAGCCTTTTCCAAGCTATACACTCTGTGATCAAACTAAATGTGGAGCTAATGCTGCAGCACAAGTCAAAAGTAAATTACCATTTGTACATTGTGTGTGAAGGGCTATGCTTGCGTGCATGTGTGTAGAAGTGTGCGTGTGCTGGGAGGAGCATGGAACAGCTTCACTGGAGACTGATATGTTCTCAGTGCTGCAGTCTGTGACCAAGAATAAGCAATGGTATTGTTTAACTTGATTTTCCGGTTGCTAAGCAATGTAATTCTCGTGATTAGAAATGGCTGCCTTCCTAAATTTGGGCACTTACAATCAACAGTCAACAAACTGCTTCAAAACTCAGCACCAACCCTCGTCTGGAAATTATGGTGAAAAAGAGGGAGGGTGGGTTCATTTGGAGATGAATACGTGTATTCACATCCCCGTGAAACACACACGTAGCAGATATACACACACAAATACACACACCCTTCTGTGAGGCTGCAGCGCTAAAGATGACAAGGCATCTAAATGCGATGGGATGACATCATGCATTTAGATGGCCCGCTAAGTTTATATTCCTCGAAATTCATGGTTCAGGCAGTAAAAGGGAGACACACCCATCGACTGGGAAAAAGTATCACTGTCACTGTCAGTGTCTGCTTATTCTTCGTGACAGCTTGTGAAAGTGTTACCCAGATGAAGAATGGTGTTATTTCTCGAACACAGGGACTTATTTTTGTACTGTTAACATGATTTTGTCGAGTATCTTATTCCAATCAGACACAACGTTGGATCCCGGCATGTTTGCAGAGTTGCTAAGTTCTGTGTTGTTGCGCCCAGTGTTTCTGTCTGGACTGTTGAAGGGGAATAACACGCTCTTACTTCTTTATCCAATGAATTTGAATTGGAATGGCATGAAAACATGCTGGCATTTGACTATGCCATTAAAATGCTGGAGGCACCTCTGAGCATGCCCGAGGGCTTCAGCAGATGCCAGCCAGTTTCTCTGTGGAGTTAGCTGGGTCCTGCTTCACTCTACTGCCTCTACTTGTCTCTCTAGAGTGTACACGCACACACAGACGAGCGCACATGTCCAAGTGGACGCTGGTACAATGTTTGGTCCATAAAAGTCACAATGCTTGAGCTCCAAGTTCTGTGGTTTAGCTAATGCCTCGCTTTCACAGTGTGATGGCTCCTTTGGAGGTCCAACAACCACGTTAAAATGCTCCTAAAATGGACCAAACATCAGCACGTTGAATGTAGTCATTTTGCTACTTCCCCTTTAGCTGAATGATTTATTGGTGTCGTTCTGTTACATATAAGGAAATAAAAGTTAACCATGTGCCCGTACACCGGATGTGACAGCTGAAACAAAGCAGGTAAAATATGTGTGGTCTTAATTACTGGTTTAAAAGTGAGCTTTTCACTAGAACGTTCACTTTTAATGAAGCCATTGAGTGAGGCTCCTCCAGGGAGCTATCATGGTTAAGTGGGGGCATCCATCTTCAGCCATTGGCTCGTCTGCAGACGAGTGGAGGCTCTGTCTACCGCACGCTCCCCTCATATTGGCTCACTTTATCTCCACTAAGTAAAGTCTGTTGGAAGGTGCTAACAGTGGCAAGAAAAGGCTTTTCTGTACCACTTCTGATGAGGTTGAGGGAGTTTTCATCCTGTAGACACACAACGCACTTCACAGTGTCTAAGTGCTTAATAAGATCCCACTGTTTAACCTAAAAAGCATCATATTCATCACATTTAGTGGCCTGTGAGCCTGTGGGGTCTAAAATAGCGATATTGTAAATGTTAAAAGTGCCTCTGCAACAATTAGCTTTTACTCGGGCATCATTTCAAAGAATTTAATGGGGAGTGTTCAGAAAAAAGAAAAATGATTACTGTATCAAATAATGTAGATAAAACAATATTTTCCATCAAGGAATTTGTATGAAATGGATATATCTAAGATGTCAATTTCATTCCAGTATTATGAAGGATGGGGGTGGGGGGGGTCCTTTTGCAATAAATTCTTCATTAATTCAATTCTAATTTGCCTCTGGTTCCTATTTCTACTATTGATAGTTCCACTTCTTAATACCTCGGATAAGGGGGAGAAAAATCATTGCAATAACTCAGTGGAGACTGTGAGCTGCAGATATGATCTAAATATTACCAATGCCAAAAGAAGTGTGAAGTCTGATGAACATTTCAAAAGAACAATTCTTTATGGATCAGCTAAATCTTTTCCACTTTTTAATTAAAAGTAAAGAAAATAGAAGTTAATTATCCTGTAAAGATTAGCTGGTGGGCATCTTTCTGTAAATTAGTTCTAATTAAAAGGAAATTGTCAAATGACATTCAAAGCACTGTCCTTTAAAACACAGACCGAGATGGGCTTTTTTCGCGGGCG
>JAPSES010000228.1:17159262-17194379 GCA_029822895.1 Maxillicosta whitleyi
AACAACGCGGCCCCGTTCATTTTGTATTGGGCTGAACCAACATGGGTTGACCCCCCCCCCCCCCCGCTATAGACTGCCAGTGAACATATCTCAACATATCATACAATAACATTACTCTGATGAAGTAATGTAGATATTTATAAGCGAATCTTCCGAATTCATCGTTCACAGAGATGCGTGATGACTGTCATTACAGCAGCACATGATTAATCTTACCTGGATGCAGCTGCTTAAATACTTTCATTATCTGATTGGATGATTAGATAGCAGACTCCAGACTTTACTGTACTTAACATTCACTGCTCCATAAAGAAAAAAAAAAAAAAAAAAGCCTGTAGCAGGTGTGGAAATTTCCAGACGATGCAAAGTTTAAGACTGTCAGTTTTCAATATTCCACAGTATTCGATGCAGCCGATGACACGAATCGCTACTTTACTATTTCCAGATCAGAGACATGTGCTGTATTGCTATCATTGAGCTGGTCAATATACATCACTTCCCCCAAAGGATTACACCCCTTATCTAAAATGATATTCAATAAAGTATGACCGCAGAAATACAGAGTGGAGTGTTCTTGCTTGGATCTGGCTTATGCTGTGAAAAAAAAAAATAACACTTTATTGGAATTAAGATCCAAGTCAAGATTACCTGAGGAAACAGCACTTAGATTTCTGTTCCAGTGCCACGTCCTACACTTTATTCTCAGCTGCTTGGGGACTAGACCACAGTGTACCTTTCCCCACAAGCCATGGGGGTGTAATAGGATGCCTTTATGAAATATATAGAGACTCTCCAGCACCTTCCACAGATCATAGCATGGGCTAGGACGTCTGGCGAGTCTAGCAGGACTTCCTGTATGTGCATTTTAGGCACAAAGAGAGAGAGAGAGTCTCAGCCTCTGTGCCTGGAATATACAGACTTTTTTTTTTTTTTTTTGTCTAACGTGCAACAAAATCTCTGAAGAAATCAGTGTTGCTACAGCAGAACTTTCCAAATGTCCCTCTATGATGACTCACAACCGTAATATCATCAAGGTGTTCAGGATGATACCACTCAGTCATTTGTGCTGCCTAATTAGCTGCTGCAACTTCCCTCCCCACTGCTGCGCCATCCATTCAGAGCTTCAAGCTAAGAAGTCATCATTAACTACAGCGGGATGACGTTAACTCCTCTGCCGCCAGAATATTAGATTCTACTGAGCCTGGTCCGCAACAGGAGCACACAGTAGTCTTTGGATTCTTTTACATTAGATCGTCTCCTTGTGTGTCTTAGTATGAGGTGGCTTTGTGGAAATTTCAACCAGATACTCAAATAACTCTCACACTGTCTTTTCACTTTCAGTGTTTTACTTTTCCTTGACATCAAATCCCCCCCCACCCACCCACCTAAACCCCAGCCCTGCACTGTACAGCTTTTCTTTTCTTGACGGGAATTTGATAAAGCCTTTAGTGAGTGTGGTTAGAGCACTTGGGCTGAGGATCTGATGAGAAGTGTGGGGTCTGTCTGCGCCGTCACACACAAACACATGCACACACACACACACTGTAAAGTACATTCTAATTAGCTGATGTATGCAGGACCTCATCCACGTTGGAGGGGTATCAAAAAGCAATCAACGCCCCATCCCTGATGAGCTCAGAGGGACACAGAGATTCACATTGTCTATGGAAAGATGATGCGTGGCTGGACCTCGACTCGGCTTTCCAAACCACCATAATGCCATGCAATCACAAGACATTATGCACAGATCTGAACCCCAAAGCCACAGGACAAAAAAAAGTAAAGGGAATATTGAGTTCATAATTCAAAAAGCCTGATTATGATGGGCGCTCTTGTGAAAGGCTGCTGTGGAGAGCCAGAAGTGGGAGAATTGGCCTGCGAAAGCCACAAAATATGGTTATAAATGCAGAGCAGAAACATGTTTTAAAACCTGTCATGATCAAGAGCAATACAGGCATGGATAGCAGAGAGATCAGCAGAGTTAAGATGACAACTCGTTGCCATGGAAAAGTGAAAAAAAAAAAGACTGCAAGCAAGTCAGTGGTGAGAGTATAAGGAGAGAAATTTATTAAAGTGATTCTTCTCAGTGTAGTGAAATCAAATAGAAATACAATATCAACCCCAGCAGAAGTCCACGTTATCGCCATGAAATGGTGAAAAAACACATCTAGGATTTTGTCACCCATTCATAATCTAATTTGACCTGAGGCCATACAGCCGATTCGTTTCAGTAAAGACCATAGGTGTTTTAGCTGCAGGCTCCAATGGAGAGAGGCATGTGTGTCACACAAAGACCATCGGTTAGCGACGTACCGAAAGGGACTCTGTATCACCATCTTATCTTCAAAGGACTGGGCAGGGGCTCAGGGGAGCTGTGCCACCGCCTCGCCTCCACACAGACACACACAGAGGGGGGATTTGGACCTGCAAGCAGGAACCAGAGATCTCTCGGCCAGCACCCAGGCCTGGACCCTCCTCCAACTCGCCCGCGGAGAACAGGCAAGGTTCCTGCACACGCGGCACGACATCAGTGAGCTGATCCCCACCACCACCACCACCACCACCCCCACCTCACACACCTCCTCCTCCCCCCTCGCAAACCCCCTCTGCCGACTGCCTGCCCATTTGCTTCCTGGCCTCAGTTTGACGGAGGGGATGGGATCTGAACTCAACTTAGACACAGAGTTTCCACATTTCACAGATGGCTGGGAGAAGCTTTGCATGGAGGTGAGGAAACAGAGAGAGGAGGAAAAAGGGAGAGAAAGAGAGAGAGAGAAGCAGCCTCATCACCAGCGCCGAAGCGGGGCCGATTTCACACCGCGGTAGAGTGCGCTAAAGCAGGCCGCCGTTAATCCACTCACTGAGGGGAAGGCCTGGAGCTATTCCGCCGCCCGACCGCCATCTCCCTCCACAAAGCCATAAATGGTGCATTATACAACTGGGCTTCAGAGACACTGCTGATATGCTGATAGGTGGCGGACAAAGACCAAAGCAACCACAGGAGCGGAGCCACATGCAGGACTGAAGGCCTTAGCACAGGAGCAGAACAGCACACATGTATTCAGGCGTGATCTCTCAAATGCTGTACCTGCTGAGGTGTGGACTGTTAGAGTGCTATATCTGTGCTTCTGATCTGGGTTAGTTCAACCTCTGGATCCGGTCTCCAGACAGAGATGGACATGCACTAACACTCGCTCTTCTGCTCTCCAACAAAATAGCTTTTTTTTAAAAAAAATGTCTCCCCACTGTGAATTCCTATCTGTAAAGTTACCAAAAGTCTTGAAGATGAGTCTTTGAACTTGTGAAAGGCAATCATTTTGAATGAAAAGAGACAGGAAATATATAAACATGGGGGAATTTAAATAAATTGCCACAAAGAAAATCACAGAGAGGGCAGTGAATTATGTAACGATAAGACAGCCACCAGCCTAAGCCACAAAATGAGATGTTTTACATGAAACGAACAGCGGTCTAGATTAGAGAGCCATCCTGTTTAGACATGAAGCCAATTGGGTTGATATCACATGTAGAGAAAATTTGAAAGATAAGTGGGAACTATGAGAATTGTTATAATCCAACTGTAACAAAAAGCTGAAGTATATTGGCTTTTCCCCCCAGAAGCACTGCACGATAAACATCTTTGATGAAAGAAGTTCATTACTTGTGCTCTGTGTAATGTAACATGCTGTATTATGAGTCTATGCCAACCTACAGTGAAGCAGTCTCTAAATGAAGCCTCAGGCATTTAATGGACATCATTAGGTGAAAACATATAAGAGATAATTATGGTAATTACAAATCCTTTTTATTCGCCCTGAGTCTTTGACAAGAAGGTTGTCATATCAACCACTTCAAACAAACAAAGAGTTGTTGTCTCTTCTCCTAAATGATGTCCGGTTCCATTTGGAAGGGAATTGTCTTCGGATTATCCTTTTTATTGTTTGGTTAGTGGCTGTGAATGGAGGCTACATTTCTTTCAATAAAAAAACTTGATTAAAACAAGTGATTCACAATAGTTGAATTTGACTTCCATTTGCATAGCCACTTCATCACAAGTGAGACCTTGATCTTGAAAGCAGCCCCGTACAAAGCTAATGGACATGTCTGTTATGTCTATTAAAGATGGACCCACTGAGGGAACCAAGACCTCCTACTTAATATCACAGACATCACAATAGGCGCCCAAGGCCTGTTTTTATTAAATTTCAGCCCCGTAACAATGGCTAAAGAGAGTAAATGACAAACACTGGCAATATTACAGCTCGTTCTGACCAGAATTCATCTTCCGAGAGTTTGTTTTGGTTAAAGCTACTCCAAGTGTTACTAGTATCTTGCCATACAGGGTCAAACCCAGAGCAACCCTTGTCACTTCATCTCAATGATACACGATCTAAGCGGCGAGGGAAGATTTAACGTTGTATGGAACATCTTTACGGTGGAGGCTGAGAGCGAGAGTCAAATCGTGAAAGACTTGGGTGTTTATTTACAATATGCATCCAATCATCCTTTGTCACAGTTCCATGTTCGTCTTTTTCCGAAACCACAGAGAGACACTCGCTGCAGATTCCATTTTTGGCCTCTTTGCTACACAAACTCATAATATGGTGCCGTCTTATCAGATCCTTCTTACAATAACAGATTCACTTCAAGTCAAAGCTGTTGTTTAACTTATTCGATCCCATGGGAAAATTCAGTTCAAACAAGTCAGGAGACATCTGCCAGTCCACAGCAGTTGATGATGTCAACGGGCCCTGCTAGTACCAGATTCCTCCACCACTTTCAATCATTCCTTGTGAGATTACTGCAATAGGATATTACTGTACAAACTATGACCATGTGTCCTGCTGCCACAAAGCTTAGCAACATATTACAGTTTGTCAAAGCAAGCTATTGCGAGGGAGAGATAGATACAGAGAGGAGGAGAGAAGCCATTGACCTTTGTGTCCTTCATATTTGCCTAGCTTCCCCTCAACCCCAATCTTAAGAGTGAAATCATCTGATCCCAAACTAACTGTCAACTGGCTTGTGATGGTGGCAAAGCCTGCAGACATCAATCAATCAGATTTTCTCCTCGTCTATCAGAGGAGGCTTTTTTTCCTGTTTTGCTCGGGCTTATCATCTGACCCAGTTGTTATCCTGTTTCTGAAGCTTAAAAAAAACTTGATTATGGTCAAATGTATGTCTCAGACATTCACAGACACATCCCAGCCTGAAGAGGACAGAAAAAAAAAATATATTATCAGTATTTCTCCACAGAAATGAACACAGGATGTAATGATTGTAGTTTTTCAAAATGAGGCTCTTAATTCTACACTCGTGCTGGAAATAAGGAGTTTTAGCCAGTTATCTTCGGTTTTCAGGAATGCATGATTGCGTGAAACTAAGATAAAAATCCAATCTGATATCATAAGACAAAAAGGCATTTTAGTTGGCTACAGCACTTGCTCAATGTCAACAGTTTTTAGTAATTACTAGATAAGCATTCTCTGAAATACACAGAGAAAGAAAATTGGCTGATTCTGAAATAATAGCGGCTGCATTTCTCTCCGGATGTTTACTCTGTCACTTCACAAAGCCTGCTTTGAGATAATAAGAAGCAGGAGACATGTACTTTGCAACACGTCACCGTCAAGTATCACATACGCACTGGGCCTAATCTGATTTGCATAATTTACTGTCAATATAATCGATCATCACCAATGCATTTCAATTGCAATATTGCTCCATTTTTTACTATTTATGTTGCACTGTACGCTGCTAATCATATGCAGGCAGATATGGCCTCTGATCACATGATGTGTAAGCTGTGCTGTCAACAGCTTTACCAGCTTTGCAATGGTGCAAATCAAAACACAGCCTCTTTAACGTATTAACATGTTTTGAAGTTTGTTTTATATTTTCAGCATATTTGACATAAATTGTTTATCTATTTACAAAGCTTTGTCATTAGTGATTTTCCACTGAACCCTTAAGATGCTATGTGTTTTGTGCCGTTCGTCTACTGGAAAATGCTGATGTACAAATTGAACTGAAAAGCTTGTTACTTAATCCTCTGTTGCCACCTATCCCTTAACTATAGAGGCTGGTGCATTTCATCCGAATGCAAAGTTCTGCATCGCGCTGCCCCCCACAAATACATCCCCACTAAATCCTGCCAAGCTAGAGATTTAGACTGAGCAGCTATTAGGGCGTCACTTTCTGGTGCGCCAGCTACTATCCTCTGGAAATGGTGCTCACCAAATTATCCCCTGTTATTATAGTCTTTTTTTTTTTTAATACAATTTCATTACATTTTTAATTACTGCACCAATTATTAAACTGTGTGGGTGAAATCAAACTCAAGCCTTGGCCGACATATTTACAGTATATTAGTGACATATTCTGACAATGCCTGCTGCAAAATGTGACTCATATTTCCAAGGAGTCCCTTTCCCTTTCTCTCATCCCTTCCCAGGGCCAAGATTCAGTCAAAACCCTACTATCAATTTTGACATATTCCATGAAAATGTTTTGATTAACTGTGGCTAATTAAATTGAAATAAACAAAAAGAATCTTAATAGACACGTAAAAGTTATTTATATCACTGCAATGGAAAGCTGACATATTTCTAGCCCTGGACTTTTATTTCTTGAATCTGGCAGAGGCTGGTTCCTGTTGCAGCCACGGAGCTGTTTCTCTTCTGGGCTATGAAGATGTCAAAGCATCACACAAATGTGATGAACCCAATATCCATATCCATGATACATCAAAACCTCGGGATGGCACAAAAATAACTGCAATACCTCCGGAGCAACCTCAGAAATCCTTTTAATTGAGCAATATCTTCATTCCTGATCCATGTGCATCACCAAGGTGAAAAGGGACTGTGCAAGTTAAATGAAAGAAGAATTCATGATGTGTGGCGGCCTCTCTTACTCACCCTGGCTATTTCCCCTCTTGGCAGGGGCCAAATAGAGAATGTTAAATGAGGCAATTGTGTCCCGGAGGCAAAAAGAGGAAGAAAAAAAGGAAAGAAAAAGCAGGCAGTGCCCCTGCTCTCTGCTCCAACCCTGAGGAGCATTCTGCAGCATGATGAGGTACATCCAAGCAACCAGGCCTGCTGTTACCCAAATAGCTCAGACCAGACTTCACTTCCCATGAGAACAAGATACTCCAACGCTCTGCTATGTCACATACGCATGCAAAACAACCGCTAATTATTCCGATTCCCAAACAAGCTATTGTTTCCTCGCGTTGCAACATGCACAAAAACGTAGACGTTAAAAAGAAAAAAAAAAAAGAAAATGACCGACCCTAAATATTACAACAAAATCCTGACGTTAAATACATGTGAAAAGTAGAACAGGCTTGTGTAATCACTTGTCGTGCGAGCGCCAGAATATAGGCTCAGGCCTGTAGAAATACCAGGATGTACAGTGTGATCTGTTAACATTCTGTGGCGGTGGCTGCAAGAAACTGATCTCCCCTGCAGTCCCACACTGTCAGCTATACAGACGTACTCCACGGTGACACCTCTGATAATCAAAGCTTTGTCTGGGTCTTAAAAGGACGTACTTGAACAACAGCGAGACCAGAGGCCCTCTTTGCTGTAATGGCCTTTGGACATCAATATTTAAATCTTACATCTCAGTTGTGATTAGAATGCTGCCCCCCATCCCACCCCCTCTCTGTTCTGAAACAACAAGGTGGGGTGAAAAAAGGCTTAAATCGATGATCTTTGAGTCTAAACTAGATTCCTAAGCAGTTTGCCACTCTCAGCAGCAAGATAAGATAAACTCTCTTTGACCTAAGAGATGAAGTTGCCATGACGATCAGGGAGTCCACTTTCTCTATTGATATTTTGCTGATGTAACAACAAATGGAACTAGATCCTGCTCTTGATAATGGTGATTAATTAATACCAATATTGATCCCTACAAGCAAGAGACAAGGCTATTAACTTAAAGCAGGCTGAAAGTCGATTGTTACCTGGGGGCTCAATGGGCATCATTGATATAAAATCTAAATAAACAGAGAGGGACACCGCGAAAGACTTTCAAGCTAAATTTTACAGAAATTATGTCAACACATACGAACACAGCCACGTACCAGTAACGCAGCAGATAGATCTGTTGGACGTATTTCTAAAATTAACATTTTGTTCGTATTGGTGACATTTACAGTGCATGAACGAAAACACAATGGACACGGCTTGGACCAGCGGTTATTGGAATAATAGCAGTGGAATTCAGGAAAGAGGAAGATAAAGAGGAAACGGCGTGAGGAAGTGACCTCCACCTTTGCAGCAACCCTGCCCACATTTCACACTGCTGTCCAGGCACTGCAGGCTACAGCGACAGAGAGGGCAGGACTAGGCACCGTCAGTCCATCGGCTGCCAACTCCTGCTCATCCAACACATCACACAGCACTGTTTTCAACAAAGGAAACAGCAGCACACAGCTGTTATACATCCCCCTCCCTATAGCTGTACAGTACATCATGTGACATAAGCAGTAATAGAAGGGCTCCGAGTACAAAGACTTTCTCGGCGCAAAACATTTTACTTTAGACACAATAGGAAAAAAACATTACAAGAAGATGACATTCATCTGCATTGTTGTTTTGTGTCAAAAGTGAGGAGGCAATTGGGGATCCTTCAGCTAAGACGAGGCAACAGCACAAGCTGTTATTGGCAGGGAACAGATGTTTGAGGGAAAGTTGGCATTCAGCAACCATTCTTCTTCTGACAGAAATCAACAAGACAAACACAAGAGACACGGCGTGATTGTCACCCAATGAAAGAGAGACCCTTAAATATACAAGGAGGCTGGCATGCAAACATTTTTTTTTTTCTTTATTTTACACCCCCAAAACATCTGACTGCTAGAGTTGCCAGTGTTTGTGGACAAGGGTGAAACGCAGCGTATACGAATTCCACAACGTCGGCACAGTTTTGCGAAACACCAGTAAAGCAGGGAACCAGGCTGAGCTAAGTTGAAGAAAATATAGTCGAGGCGTCTGTCCTCTGAGAAGAAAAAAAAAAAAAAAAAAAAACATCAAGCTAACAGCTCCAATCGCTCCATAAAACATACAGCCACATGCTCCTTGCACATACTGTACATACACTAATGTATACACAAGCAAACACAAACACACACATTCACATACAGGCACAGGATGTTGGCAGTCAATTCAGTAAACACTCCCCTTATCCCTTACTACTGTAATCTGCTTCTGATAAATGCCCCTCAAAGATAGAAATGTCACCTGATATGATAAACAGTATGCTGACGTTACATAAAGTGGCCTTATGCTAAGGAGTTGGAAAGATTAACTGTAGAGAGGAGATGGGGAAAAAAAGGGTTGCTACATAAAAAAATACTTTTTTTTTACTCTACCAATGTGTCAGAGAAACACAAATATCATCACTTCATTAATAAAATACGAAGACGCTTAACAATGGACTTTGCTTTAGATTTAACTTAGAGATAAGTGAAGTAACAGTAAAACATTCTGACAAAAAAAAAAAAAAAGCACAAAAAAGCAGTTACTTCAGCCACAGGAGTGCATTCATAAGATATTAAATAGAGAATAGAAATATTTACCAGCACTAACCCTAACCCATGAAAATAAAAAATAAAAACACAAAAAAGTACGACTATAAACTGCAGTGGAGCAGCTTTACAGATGTAAGATCACTATCACGTGAGCAGATGAGGCATTGTGACAGTATGACATAGTGGTACACTCCGGAGACTCGTGCACTTGCCGCTCGGGTGCTACACAAACTTACTGTAAAAGAACAATATAATCACTACAGTACAGAGCCTCGTTCTGGTTGGACAATGTCGAGTAAAAGAGCCAAAGGAAGCCACATGAATTCTGAGTCGGTCCATATGGTGAAGACAACAGAAAAGGGGAGAACACTAAGTCAGTTTAATAAGCACATTTGACATTAGATGTCCGCGCATGGCCTCAGAGGGCTGCTTCAATATGTTCCCATAAACACTGGCGGAGGCACGCTCCCTACATCATCCAGATTCCCCTTTATGCCGTGAAACTTTGGGGGGCAATTTTACAGAAAAATTACTCTGAGGGGCCTGGTTTCAATTCAGCCTGTTCATATCTTTCCTTCCTATTAAGCATCAAAATGTTCTCCTCTCAGTACGAATAGAGGTATGGACACCACCAGGAGGAGGAGGAGGAGGAGGAGGAGGGGTGAGGAGGAGGAGATGGAGGGAGGGAGGAAGGGAGGGAGGAAGAGAGGATAGAGAGAGCTTGGTGGAATTCACACATCATATTACAGCAGCTAATCGCAATCCGCAGAGCATCAGCGATATTTTCATCATTCCTGTCAAATTCTACTGACCTGCCTTGGAACGGCTAACAATCTGGGCAATTTATTGGCATATTGGCACAGGGTGATAAGGCTAAAAACAACAGCAGCTAGCAGCTGGCCCTGGGAGATGAGCTGATAACATTGATATGTGCTCCCACACAAAACACCTCCACCACTATCTCCTCTTTCTATCAAACTCTTATTACAATAAAAGTGTATGGGTTGTTTTTTTGTTTTTTTTTTGCTTTCTTGGAAAAGCAACAAGGGGAGGGGGATACAGAAGGGGGGGTAGAAATATATATTTATATATAAAAAAAAATCAGATGTAACGTTTCAGAGAAAAAAAAAAAACAAGGGGGGAAAATACATAATTTATCACTGTATTATCGGGATATCCAGGCAGCCTAATCAAGGAGCACTGAGTGACTATTTTTTGCCTTATCATCCAAAGTGGTGGAAACGGAGAAGGAATTATCAGCCAGCTGCAGATTGCTGGGCTGGAATTTTAATGGTAATAATCGGGTTTCTGATGGTATATCTTCTCTGCTTATCTTTCCCATTATCTGGCCTTATCTCCCCAGTCATCGGAGCAAATTAATGGTGCTCTTTCAGCATCGCCTTTTTATCACCGCTCAGAGAGCACCCAAGGGGAAAGAATAAGCAAAATATTAAAATACTGCATAAATCACAATTTTAGATAACGGTCCAATGTATGCAGGAGGGGTGGGGGGAACTGCGCCCAACAACCTTTTTGTCCTTTAGAATGACTGTCTGTGCTGACTTTCTGTGTAATGCCTCCTCGGCCTTTTTCCCAGAGTTCCCGGGGTAAGAGAGAGGATCTAGGCTCCTCGTGACCTTTCTGTTTCTAACTAGAGCTTGATTATACGACTGCACACTGGCCCCATATTAACAAGATCTTACACATGACATACTAATTCACACAAAGCCAGGTCACAATGACGAAAGCGTAACGTAAAATACATACACTTCCTTTGCACAACAACAACAACAACAACAACAAAATTCGGATGCTCGGTTGGGATTGGCCCAAAAAACGAGTGGGCCTACCACGTCATATGTTGTCGCGTTTCTTTGTTGATTAGAAACGGTTGCGGATTTGCACTCGATGACAGAAAAAATAATAAAGCACCAAACACAACCAGGAATAAACTTGTAGATTTAAAAAAATATATATTGATATGTAGCTGTAATTATTTTCCTTCCAAGTTTAACGTGTGAAACTATTTCAACTGTATGAAAAGAAATGGAAAAAAACACCCAAAATAGAGCAGAATTAAATTAGTTAATTATTAAATTCTTGTAAAAGTAGATGTGTATTTGTAAAATTCGGATTATGTACAGAGCATGACGTAAAATCCACATATATTACAATTTCCTCACTTTAAGAAACAAAGAGAAATTGCTCCCAAACAACAAGAACTACCTGAAAAACTTTCAGAAAAAATTCCCATGCACCATAAATATTTGAGAAACCGTCAGTTGTAATTGTGTAAGAAATAAAATACATCACTGGCCAAATGTCTTGCACGTACAGATGCACATTAAGCCTCACGCTGATGTTCTAAAAAAGCTCGTGGATATCAACATGCACATCTTCTCATGCATGTATATGAACTCACACACATCTATCTACACACACACATAACATATTTCCATCCTAATAATAACTTAAAGCACAGGTCAACAGTATCAGCAGGGAAAAAAAGCAAAACACAAACTGCTTCGTGTAGTTTTTGTTTCAATATCTGGAGACCAAACTGCCCACGTTGTGCATTTTAAACATCTACAACAACAGCTAGAGGAGGCAGCGAGCAGTCGACAAAACCAAAAACTGTACACACACACACACTCAGACGTCAGCTGTATTTAGGATGTAGAAGTGTGTTTGTGCTCGTGTGCATGTGTGTGGGTGTGAGTGTGTTGACAAATCCCTGCAATATTTACTGAAGTCTTCGTATTTGGGCTTTTTTCGTCATTAAAATGTATAAAGTTGAATTGAAGTTTTGATTTTAAAAAAAATTAAATAAAACTGAAATATAAAATGTGACTATGCTACACTTCAGTTCACACAGGCCATGATGTTTTGCTGTATTAATATTTCCTTTGCAAAACACACACACACACACACACACACACCTGCAAATAGAATTAATGCATGGAAGGGGAAAATAATAATAATTGAAAAGGAAATATGTTGCGGGAATGCACGCACCAAACTTTTTTGTTTAACAATTTGAATAGTTTGAAAATTAAAACAATTTACAGCAAAACGAGGTTTACACATAAACGATGCATGTCAATAAAATAGCAATAAGAGGCCATGCTGTGGGTGGGAAATGTGTGTGTGCATGTACAAACACCTGCAAAGTGAATGGGAATGTGTAAGAAAAAAAAACAAGGAATGCACGGGTTGAGTGTGTGAAGGAGTTGGAGTGTGTGACTGTGTATGTGTGTGTGTGTGTGTGTGTGTCAGTAAAAACTTAAGGAGTGTAATTCAATATAATATTTTAGAGGCTTTTAGAGCAATCTGAGGATGCAGTTTCATTATTTATTGTTGGCTTATAAATTCTAAAGAGCCTTGTGTATGCATGTGTGTGTGAGTGTGTGTATGCATGTGTGTGTCTGTATATGTGTGTGTGTGTGTGTTTGCTTTAGGAGCAGCTGGAGCCTGTGCATCCAATCAAAGTGATGCACTGATAAATACATTTGGACTAAAGCTAATACAGACACATCAAGACAAACGGGCGTTAAGTGCGTTTTTGCTTCAGCTTGGCAGCCGGTAAAACTTTTCAGCCAGCAGTAACGGTGGGATTTGGGTTGTAAATCATCTCCCCACACACACACACAAAAAAAAAAAAACCCACAAAAAAAATGTGAGCGGAGGGTGAGTGGAGCGTCTGGACCGTGACAGGCAACACATGAGTGGCGGCAGTTGACGCTGCTGAATCAGCTGCACATGTTTGGTCAGTATCATTACAATATTGTGCGAACTCTAATAAACTGGGAAGACGCGGTGTAGCGACTAGACAACATTAAAAAAAAATTAAAAAATAAAAACCAAACAAACCAAACCAAAAAAAAAAAAAAAACTTACGTTTGATCTGCCTGGGGTTGCTCTGCTTCCTTCGGGACATGCCTGCTGTGCGGCTGGTCAGTGAATCCAGGTGTAGTACTGACAGATCGATAGGTTTTGGTTCATCCAAGCAGTCGGTTTGGATTTTTTGTCTGATGGAAATTGAGAAAGAAAAAGAAGAAGAGGAGGAAGAAGAAGAAGAAGGAGGAGGAGAAGAAGAAGAAGAAGGGGGGCACCAGTACTTTTTACGCACAGGTCTATCGTTCCGTCTGTCTTTCCTTTATCTTTCTCGTCTCTCTGGCTCTGGCTTTGGCTTCTCTCTCTCTCTCTCTCTCTCCCTCTCTCGCTCTCTCTTCCTCTTCCTCTCTCTCTCGCTCTCTCATACACTCCCTCCCTCTCTCTCTCTCTCTCTCTGACTCTTCCTCAGCTCCGTTCTCTCCGTGATGAGGCTGCGCTTCGCCGCGATCCGCACGGACTGACTGGGGAGGTGAAGGCGTTTCGCGCTTTTGTTTGAAGATAAGGTTTGTTCCTCCCCGGGTACCGTAGCCGCGGCTTGGTGAACTTCACTTGATCCACAATTTACTTTCACTTGCACTTACTAGCCTAATTAGTGGCCTTAATGAGCAGCTGCGTGTTTGGGGTAAATAAATACGCACGGACGCACCGGATCCAGAGGACGCATCAGTCACATCACAACGTTATTTATTTATTTATTTATTTTTCAAATCATGTAAAAATAAATAAGCTGTGATCGGTTTATTGTCGCTTTTAACTGACGAGTTTTCATCCCCCAAAGGAAGTGAAACTGTATTTACACAGAAAGGGCAGGACCCACTGTGGCCCCTGGTAATTTCATACAGCATCATATCACCAATCTGGACCTGTGTTGGTAAATGCTTCAGGATTAGCCCAGTTGCACATTTTCCCATGATGCAGTTTGCGAGTTGGTGACCTCAAATGCCTTGACCCCTTAACCAGAAACTGAAGAAAAGATAATCTTATTTTTATTTATTTTTTATATATATATATATATATTTATTACTTACTCGCAAAAACCTTAAATTCAGTCTGAAATGTATTACTGTATAAAAAAAAATAAAATACCAACTGTCTTTCCTAAACCTTTAAATGAAAATGCATCCAAGCTTTTACAGTAAAATACATTTATATTTGCAGTGAATTTCCCACTGAGTGACTCCTTTTCCTTTTCCTTTTCACACTCTGCTTATTTACCAACATTTGATTGAACTGTCAGTCAGAATTCAAGCAGCTTTCCATGCTTACATTTTTGTCTCCCCCATATGAAGGAGGAAAAAAAATATTCTGAATATTTAATAATAATAATAAAAAAAAAAGACAGAATAAGAAAAAAAAAAAAAAAGAGAGACAGCCTTTAAATCATTCAGATTTTGACTGCCATGTTCTGAATAGTTTCCCAAACTGGAAATCACCCTCTTCAATTAGCCAGTTGGACTGCCAAGGAAGACAAGCAAGTGGCCTGTGAAATTATCTTGTAACCCAATTCCACAACTTTGGGATGGAGTCTGAAACTACAGAATAATTTATGTGGCAGACGGGTCAGCAGTGATTCACCTTGAGGAAAGCATCTGTCTTGCAAGCTTCCTCAGTTTGTCTTTTTCTTTTTGCTTCCTGTCCCCTGGTGGCTAAAGTTGTTTTTTTTCCTTCTACTTTTTCCTCTTCTTTCATTTTTTTCCCCTTCGCTTTCTTTCTCTTTTTTGTCGAATATACAGCTTTGGTCATATTCCACAGGACAGTGAATCATTTCAATATCTGAGCTCTCTGTTTTGTCAAACACACACTTTGAAATCTTCTGTTACAGGACAATAATAAATAATAAAAACATGAATAAAAATGTCATGAGTGAACGACATGACTCTTTAGATTTTTCCTTTTTTTTTTGTTGTTTTCTACATTATGCATGCTCACATTTGCAGCTTCCCCCTTAAAAAAAAAAAAAAACACACGCAACGTTAAATAGTAAAATTAATCAATCATTAACTGTCTGAAATTAGCATGCTAAACATCCATAAATAGCATTCACTGGCCAAATTAGGAACCCAGCACCAAAAATCAATAATGATTTGTAGTAAGAGCAACAACATAGTGAGAGAAGAGAGTCAAATTGCCAGCTGAAGATTAATTTAACGCCACTCCTAAATCCTCTGAGACTGGAGCGTGGTTCTTCTCTGCTGTTCCTCAGCCCCAGTGGCTTGTTTGAAGCCGACTTTGATTGACAGGTACAAATCTGTGAGAGGAAGAGAAAGCTTTTTTTTTTTTTTTTTTTTTTTTATGTGCTCGGACCAGATGGTTGTGATAATTAACATGATACTGTTTCCATCGCAAGGGAAATCACTGACACAAGGTTGGTCATATTAATAGGTTAAAGTATACTGTATGCTGTGGAGATGCTTCGCAGTGCACTCGCATAATCTGATTATGAGGGGAAAGGTTGATTTAATGTGCTAAATCATTTGATTAGAACTGCCAAGTCACATTTGGGGAATGCCATTCACTGTCAGGGCAGTGAAGGTGGGCTGTCTGTGGGCTTCATCCTCCTCAGTCCTCACAAAAACATGCTTTAGACAATTACACAAAAGCAGGTTTCTACAAGTCGCTGGTCTGCAGAGTAGGCTTTTAACTGGAAAAACATCCAAATTATTATTACCTGCAACTCATTCACAGCCTGGGAATATTGTTGATAATCAATTATGCATAATGTTTTGTATTAACGTCTTTATTTACTGACAAGAAATGGCTGTTTTTCATATTTCAGAACAGACTGACGTGGATTTAATACAGTTTTACTTCCATTGTACAATTATTTTGACAGGATTTTTCTTTTTTTTTTTTCAGTGAGCATTTTTTTTTTTTTTTTGCTTCATCCTTTTCCTCAACCCCATAATTTATTCCCATTGTTTTAGCTTATATACCAGTAAGGGACTGTACAAAAATTACCAAATGGGGAAAGTGAGAAAAGTAAAAAAAAAAAACAATCTGACATTCTTGATCTTTTCTGTGAATCATCTACTATTATTTAACAAGTGTGCTTCCCCCCTCTTTATCTAAATATCGTAAATATGACATTGTTTGAATTGTTTTATTTAAATCTCAGATCTTACAATATGAAATGACGCAAATTTCAGATAGAAGTAATGGAATACTGGTCGGTAAATCATATAAAAACTACTAAATGATATGTTCTTTTATCAAATATTCAAGCTATTCCTTAAAAAATACAACATCTAACTGTAAATGTAAGACATATTTCCCATAGCTGTATTTGTAATCTCTATTCAAATATAGGTTTGACAGGGAAATATGGAAGCTATTTTTTGAGACATGTTCAATGATTAAAAATTATGAATGTATTTTGCATTTTAAACAACACAAAATAAACATCAACACCAAATAACAACAGTAAATACCAAAACTTACTGAGTGTATTAGATTTTCTTTCTAAGAAAATAAACCCCTGAAGACACACTTGTATGATTTTCTAATGATCTGCGTCAAAACTATTTACTTTTTATATTATTACAAGGGAAAACAACAAAAATACATAAAAAAAAAAAAAAATCAAGAGGAAAAAATGAATAATTCCTGTTTTGTGATGAAAAAGCGGAGATTCAAGTGCCATCGTATTTTTCTGTGCTACTACTTTGGTAAAAAATAGATAAAAAAATATACCCGACTCTCTGCCATAATATATTTTCATCTGGTCCCTACATGTGACATGTGACAACAGCACATTTATTAAACAGTTCCAATAACTTGACCAGGTGTTCGGAGTTGTTAAATGTAAAAACAGTGTTATCCCATGCAGCGTTGTATTTATTTTATGACAATCCTAAATGGGATTATTGGTGTAATTACAGAGGCGGCTCTTCCTCTCACACCGCTGAAGTGAGCTGATGTGCTGACTGGGTAATATCACAGGGTGTCTGCCGTGACAAATTACTAGGTTGATTTCTTTAAGGGATCACACATGTCCAGTGGCGCTGCGAGTGACAGCCATGGTTTGGACGGGGACTCCATCCTTATAGAGCAGCCTCAGCAGCTCAACTTGGACATCAGTGTTATGAGTTTGCCTGCTGTGGTGCAACCCTCTGGCTGTTGGGGATTGGTTTGTCTCCAGAGGATGTGAGGTCGGTGTGCGTGTGTGTGTGTGTGTGTGTGTGTTGTAGAGAGACAAGAGCTGGAGAGGGAAATACTGTAAATATAAAAACTCTATGTCCTAATATATATGTCCTATACCAAAAACAGGAAGTAGAAATGCGCGGTTCCACATAAAAACAGTAGAAAACTCATCCTAATTTCCCTAAGACTCTATAGTAAGTCATGTCCTTGAATACCCCGGATGTAACGCCGCATCCTAATCCTGACTTCCCCAATCCGAACCCCCAGCCTTACTCATAGCATCAGAAACTTCAAATAACTTTACATCATCTTTACACCGATTATGATTTATGACTTTTAGCAGCTCCACTGTTGAGTTGTTGTTGTTTGTTTGTTTCGGAGTAAGATGCTGGTGCTGGTGCTGGTACTGGTTGTGGCTGAATGCTCCAGCTCTCCAGCCCCCCCCCCCCCCTCCCATCCACGCAGCCAGCAGCTCCAGCAGCAGTGAGCAAACAGATGTCTGAGAGAGTGCCCACTCCGCTGGCCAGGCTGCCAAAACCACCCGCGGCCCTGGAGGCCTCGGTGCCAGCTCTTTCCAGGGAGGCTTCACTCTCCGCACCACCATCCAGTGCCCTCCTTCTCTTCTCCTCACCCCCATCTCCCCCACCTCCACCTCCTTCGAAAATGTATGGTTTTTCGTGGAAATATAACGTGCGATGCTTTGAAACAACGCACAAGCAAAAAAAAAAAAAAAAAAAAAATGGAAACTTAAAAAAAAATGAAATCAAAATGCCACAAAACCCCAAAGCATCTTAAGATTACTCCACAACATTAAGTCTAGGGAAGTGATGGAAATACTAAAAAGAGGGCGGGATGAACAAACTATGCTCCTCCCATTGGGAGTGAGTAAATCTGTAAATAAAGGCTTTTTTTTTTTGTCGAGGAGGAGGAGAGAACTGCAGGCAGTATATTCTCACTGTTAATCTCAGTGTCTTTTTATGTGGTCAAAAGCTGAGATTGTGACACCTCCGGGGGATAACCACTGGGTCTTTTTATGGATTAAAATCATAAATATCCCTCATAGTTCCAAGGAGTTCATATCTTAAAATAATAGCGTTGCATTATTAACACAGGAGGAAAAATTGATCTGACAGTGAAAGCAGAGGGAATGCACCCTGTAGAATGAGCAGAGTCTGTTGGGAGCTTTAACATTCACCCTAAAATTACTTTAATAGTCAAATGTGATATCCAGAAGGTGATTTACAGAGTGGGAATCTACTTTAATATTCTAATTTCATTCATATCTTTATAAATATATAATTAACAGCCAAATTAAAGGTCATGAAATAAAACTGAGGACATTTCTTTCTTTCTGTTTTCTGCATTTTTATGGATGCTGGGTTATTTTTTTAATATATTGGAGGTTAAAATGTGAACAGGGTCTGATTCGAGGTTATGTACAGTTAGAATTTCCAGATGAAGGATGCTGAATGCTTAAACACATACTCTATAAATGCGTGTGTTAATATGAATCGTTCATATTAATTTATAATTCCTGCATTCAGAGTTTTTATTATTATTTTAACCAAAAAGAGCTGGAAAGGCATAACACTGAATATTCATTTTTTTTTTTTTTTTTTTTGCTGTTTGTATCTTGAAGGTCTGTCATATACTACGTGTAGATATAGGGGAAAAAATAAAGGGAATAAAAGCTGTTATTCTGTCTGTACTCCAGTAACCTCAGCCTTTATGTCCACCACATTATAGGCGACAGTATACCTCATTGTAGTGATCAAGTTTATGTTTCAATGCATCACTGCATGTCCAAATAACATATTTGCTGCTTTACACATGAGCATCTCATGTGTTCTGACATGCTGTGATTTAATATTATTCATTTTTATGAGGTCAAGTAAATTATATTTGATATGTGTAGTTGATTTTTTTCCCTCCTTCTCCTATATGTGCACGAGTAACTGAAGCCCGACATCTAAACACAGCATTATAATACAGTCTGTTGATGTATTTTATAAGTGTGTCTGCCGGTTTATTACATATGCAGAGGCATCAGTGCACAGCAAAATGGAAAAATGCATCAATATATTCACAGAAAGGCAGGCCGTAGACAGCTCAGAAAATAAATCTACATCTGCCAGGCTCCATGCAAACAGCAGAGCCATCCTTAATGGTGAAACCATCGATGAAAACAGATAAAAATATTAAATATTCAGACATTCCTTTCACCCAGTATCAAAAGCGTCCAGATGTGGGAAGCTGAAGTTGTTATCATGAAGCCAACGACAGGCATTGAAAGAAATTCCTCTGAATTTTCAACCATATAAAAGTATTTTATGGCATGCAAATAAATGGTAATTTTTCACTATGGAGAAAAAAAAACATGCCAATAAACCCTATCATTTGGGACTAAAACTCCACAAACAGGAGACACTTTCAATTTGCTCTGCCTGTCTCCCCGCGTTAGATGCTTGCGATTGCCGCGAAATTAATCCATTTAACAATCTGTGGCTTAAATTTGAGGATTTCCAGTTTTTTTAGAATATCAATAAGTTCCAATTGAAGAGAGGATTCTTTTGCAATTCAGGCATGTGCAGGCGATAACGGCAGAGTTGGCATGAAGAGAGGCAAAGATGGATTAATTATGCAGAGAACATGGAAATTCTGCTTATCATCGCTTAGCAAAGGAGCCCAGCTCACATAATCAGAAAACGAGGATGAAAAAAAATAACAATGCAATGGCACCTTCCAGCCCATCATCTTACAAGTTAGATTTTTCCTGTAATTAAAAAGTAACATACAATTATATTCATATCTCATATGCAGACTATGAGTGGGTGTATATTAAATAATTGCATTTGGATATAAGGGGTTGAAGTAAAGAAAAGGACAGAAAGGAAGTAAAAAAAAAAAAAAAAAAAAAATCTTGTTTCACAGGGGTATAGCTCCCCTGGGTTGGACTGAACTACTTAGAAACTGAAAAGTTAAATTATCTTCAGGAAGCAAACAAAGACAAAAGGCTAAAGAGACTGAATAGCTACTGTATATTTACTTACAGTCTGAACAGGGTGTTTGAAAACTGCTCGTGGTGCATATATGCATTTTGCAAACAACAGAAATAATGTCTAGAAGCAGTCGTGCTAAATCCCCTCTGAGGATGTATGATATGCACAGATATATGCTGCATTTTGTTTCTCATTTCATGTCGTCTTCAGATTTCACCATCACAGTTATTTCAGGATGTCGAGGAGCTGTGTTGAGCCTGCCAGCTCTGTGAGCAGCAGCTAATATGTGCTGAGCTTATGCTTACATTTCTCTTAGAGTCGCAGATTAAACTGTTAGTGCTGTACAGTAGTTGGTTCCAAACAGGCGTGAGGTTTAAAACCGCAGATACCTTCACCAAAAAACACTCTGCGTCAAGGTCAGAGGTTAATGCTATAGCTGCTTTATTACCTCAGAACAAGCCACCGTATGAGATGGATTTACTCCTGTAATATGTAATAAAGAATCAGTGATCGCCTTTGTGCTCGCACGGTGACGACCGGAACGCACCAAGATCTTTCTTAAATCTGGCTAATGAGAGTTCCGAGATGTAGCGCTTTTATGATGTTGAATTTTTGCAGCTTCACACTGAATGTTAACTAAAATACATCATGTCATATCCTAGCAACAACACTTAGGAAAGATATAAGAGCGGTGGTAATCATACATGACACATTTCACGATGATTCTTCTAATTAAGAAACTTGTCATGTTGTGTTTTTTTTGTTCAGACTCAGTGAAAAAGTTACGTCTCAATCTGTTATTTTACCGGGATTCACATTTATTCCAGCTACCGCTCTCGCTCTCTCTCTCTCTCTCTCTCTAATTCACTAATCACATTCTTTTGCTAAATTATGAACGTACTGTAGCATCCTTTCACCATCCTTCTGAACTTTTTCAACTGACCCCCGGGAAGCAAATCCCCTGAAACTTCTCGAATCAGTCGTTTTTATCCGAGATAGCTTTCCAGTTCACTTGCAGATTGCGGCAGCCTTTCAGAGAGCGCACCTGTTGCTTGAGCCTTGATTTCGCTTTTTGATCAGAGGGCCCTTCGACAAAAGAGGGAAAGAAGAGGCTGAAGAAGAGGGAGAGGCAAGAGAAAAGATCCTTATCGAATGCTCTCCACCGGACAATGAATTTTCCCCACCATTCAAATGTATCTGCAGAATGCTTGAGTGATTCATTACAGCAGATTCTGAAGTGTGACAATGGACCTCAGAAATGAGTGATGGTATCTTTTTGCTGATTTCATTTCCCTGATCCTCCTTATCCCTCTGGCCTGTGTACCTCTATTAATTAGAAAGTAGGGATTTCCACTCATCAACTGATGGGTTTCATGCTCTGCTCTGTCACAAATCTCCTGTCCACACTATCTCTCTTCCCAACCCTTGGAACGTACATAGTCCGCTCAGGCTTCAATCTCAGCTGCGAGTCAGGGTGGCTTTGGCAATTCATAAATATTTATAAACCGATTAAGAAAGAATAATAAAGTTATAAGACAGTGGTTGGTTACCCTTGAACAGTGCGGTGGATGACTTCCTAAAGAGGGGAAATGTGATCAAATGCGCCAGGAGTCATTCCGCTGCTCTTTTGTTAGAAAATGAGAAAAATGTCCTCACATTTTTAACGCATAAACACCCAAAACAACCACCGGCGATCGAAATCATCTACTGATATAAAATGTTTAATAACTGCTGATCCAGGACTTCTATCAATCTGTGTAAATAATTGATGTAAAATGCAGTTTCGCGATCATCAGATATGACTAGGGGTGAGTATCGCCAACGACCTCGCGATACGATACATATCCCGATACAGGGGTCACGATACCATAAGTATCGCGATATATATGCATTCCGGTACATGGTATTCAACACAATATGCATCCAGATATTTTAGGCCTATGTTTTGTTTTGTTTTTTTACAGTTTTTACTTTTTTAACATTTTACAGAAAACAGACACATGTATACCTGAATATTATTTTTTATTTTGCTGTAGAGCAACAATTCCACTGTAGTGCATGTAAAAAATTGCATTAAGAACTTGGCTGTAGAGCACAAATAAAGATGGCTTTGACAAACTTAAAACATGCAAAGTCAGATGCCGTTTCACAAACTTGATAAAATAATTGTTTGTTGCATGTGAAATATCGATACCGTATCGATATGTGTATCGTGGAGAGGCCCGCAATGATATATCCCTGTATCGATATTCTGATCATAACTCTAGATATGACCCATTTAGACATTCAGAGGCTCTGTAGTTACCATGGAAACACCGTCATCTTCTACAACATTGTTTTACCAGTAAAACCCATGGAGTTGGATTAATCACATCACATGGAGATGTTTGTTTTATATTCAGTTAATGATATATTTGTTGAGAAAAATCCCTTTTTTTGTTGTTGTTTCTGATAATAGCCCTCAACTTTAATCAGATCTTTAATGAACATCTACATGATCAGTGAATTAAATATAAGAAAATAGTTTATCGTCACAGAAAAAAAGCAAAACACAGAGAATAATATTATGACAAATGGTGATATGTCACTTAAAAAAAGTGAAATCTAGAGAGAGAAAAAGTAGCACTGGGTCTTTATGGGTTAAAGATGATCCATTAGCTTATTATTTCAGGAGTTTCATTAATTACATCTAAAATCTTACGTACTTATCATATACTGTCCATTAAACAGTTGTTTTTTAGTAAGAGTTGCACACTAATTGGGATTTCAGAAATGTGACAAATCTCAGTGCAGTAGTTATCTCGTACAACAAAAAACAGCATTTAGTAGAGAGAAAAAGGTTCTGCTGAAAAGTAAAAAGGCTATATTTGCTATCAGAGCAAATGACACATTGCATCGTTCCCAAAGCACCTCTTGCTTAGGTTTTTAGGGACAGTCTGACTCTTGAAAGTGTCATTAATTATTAATGATACCCAGCACAGCTGAAATGGCCAATTTCCCTGTTGTCTCTATGACTAGAAGGGTGCTTGAGGGCGAAGACCTGCAATTAGCAGTTATATGTGGGTGGCCATTCTAGACAGCATCAACTCTTGTTAGTAGCATGACTGCAGAGGAAAGGAGACTGAACCCCAAGACTAATTATCCTTTCCCTCTCCCTTAAATATGAAGACATTAAAGTTGATTAGTCTTTCTAATTAGGTTATGCTTTTTGATACAGCTTATGTTTTTTGCTTCTGGCTTTTATGTATGATAATCTTTTTTTGCATACTTGCCCGCAAAGTTACCCAATTGTATTCACACAAAGTGGAAACAGCAGCACATTTGGGAAAAGTGTATATTTCTACATCTGCAGTGGTTAAGGAAAAAAAAAAAACACCTGCTTTTTTTTTTTTTTCTTGCAAAGTACTTGGCATTTCTGGAATCTTTCAGCATGTGTGCAGCCGTGTGATGTTTCTTTGGAACAAAAGCAGTGAGTCGACTTGTACATGTATTGAGTTTACAGAGAAATGAAACCACAAGAGCCACTTAACCCAACATTCTGCTTTCAAATAACAGCTAAATCTGATATGCCAGCCCCTCTCCCCTTTTGCAACGGCACACAAGGACATGACTGGGCAGAAAAAGGAGAGTCCTCATCTGTAAGATTAGGTTTGGCAACTCTACCCCTCTCCTCTGGATGTCAGATCAGCAGAGTAAATTATATTGAGATCCTCTCAGAGATGACAGATGAAATCTGTCTCTTTGGGCTTGACGTGGAGCTGCAGGTGATACATGATATGTGATAAGGCGGTGATGTCACGGCCGCAGGTGGCTTCCCCCCCCTCCACGGCTACGTCCCCTCTACTTGTGTGGAAAATGGCAGCACTGTGAGCAGCTCACAGAGAACTTTTATCTCTCCCCATCTGTGTGGTCTCAGGCGCGATGATCTTGGACTCCAGCCATCTCAACCTTCATGCCATTTAAGAAAAAAGAAGGGGGAAGGGGCGGCGGTATGAAGAGAAAAAGAGAGCGGAGAGAAAGGGAGGGGGTGACGAAGGCTGTTCGATCCTGCTTTTAAGTTTAAGGGCGAGCGAGCAGCTGTTTGACATGTTTTTGTTGTGCATGTAGATTAAATCGAATAGAAAAAACAGGTTTCAGTTTCTCATTTTCTGTTACTGCAGCTTAAACAACCAGAAGAAAAAAAAGATTAGTGAAGCTGTAGTGGATAGTGTTTGAAAGTTTATTCTAATAATGGTATTTAATGCTGCGACTGTGTATAAAAAGTATAATGATCCTTTTAAAGATGTGACTATAACATCAGAAAAAGACATTTTACTGGGTCAAAGGTACATTCAACCAAACGTCAGCTGCAAAACTTACAACCCCAACCTAAGTGGGTTTTTTTTCCCCCTTTCAACGCAATAACATGAGATAAGAAGGACAAAGGGAGCAATCAAAATATGATGCATAAAAAAAAAAAAAAAAAAAGTTAAGTTGGTTAATGGCTTCACCCAGCGCTGGAACAGAAGGGTATTTTCTTGCCAAGCTTTCCTGAACAAACAGGTACGCCTGTAGTTTTTGATAGGGACATCTTCACACTGCAGACACTGAGTGGAGCTTGAAGGACTTATCATTCTGAAATGAGGAAAAGTAAATATATGTTGCTTGTCAATAATTAGGAATGCCTTTCCTTTTGTTTTTATGCAGCAACTATGTATGTTGTTGTCAATGTGCCATTTTGGACTCAGCTGCACTTCAGAGATATAGAGGCTGGCCATGTTGTCGTCCCTGTATTGTGATATTACAGCTTGGCACAGTTCTTTCATGTTAATGGATAAACACAGCCTAACAGTATATCAACTCTCAGGTTGTGTGTGTTTATACATATGACGGCTTTTAATATGGGCTGTAACATCAAAGATTGTTTTAAGGTTATTCCATATAGTAATGCTAGAATTCAATTAATTTCTACGATTGTCTAAGCAAAATGAGGCAGGGGGGCACAACATTCAGCTAAATAGCTTTGAACTACAGATAGTTTCCATTAATTAAACTGGATTGCAAGTTGTTTAATCAATTTCAGAGCCCCAAACAGTGACAATCAACCGCCTGCAGTTGGTGTGTGTGCATGTGTGAATGTGTGTGTGGTCAAAAAAAGAGACGAAAACTAAAAGTATTCGCCTGTTTGCAATGCTACCAGTGGCGCTGGTGTATAGGGTCTCACTAATTAACCTCCACGTTGATAATGTGCTTAATTACTTTATATTGTGATTTAGTTTCTTCCTAGAGGTTATTCTCTCTTTCAGATTGCAGAAATAATCTTACATGCCTCAAAGGTGTTGAGCGGAGAAAGCGATGCCCCAGTGAAACGTCGGTGCAAGCAGGCATCTGTGGATAGACTTTGTGATTACCGCCGCATTGACATCAATGGAAAACCGTTTGACACCTGGCCCAGAGAGAGGGCAGCATCAGGCTGCAAGAACTTTGATTAAATGAAAAAAAAAAAAAAAGACAAGCATAGTCTAGGGGGAAAAACTTGATGTAATTTTGTCTGATCACCACACTGGCCCTGCGTCCTATCAGGCAGAGGACCTCTCATCACCTTTAAATTTCTCTGGGCTCATGAAAAGACCAGACACAGGTTTGATAAAAAAAAAAAAAAAAAAATGAAAGAAAAAATATGGCAACACAAAATGGGGTGAAATGAGACTCTGATCCTCTGCCTTTTGATATTTGGTGGAGTCACTACGCGACGATTTACTTGTAGTGCAATGTGAATGAGAATTTGTGCAGGTGTGCAGAGGAGGGGATGAAAAAAGAAACGCACTGAACTTTGGGAAAAAGCAGAAGCGCCGCCGTATCGATGACAATACCATTTTAAATACGTATATATTTTTGTTGTGAGGGATGGTTCGACCGTGCAAAGGAAAGGAACAGTGTCGGTAAATACTTCCTATTACTTCACTGCGGTGTGATTTATTTATGGAACAATACATTACAAATTACCACCGCTGTGAAAGTGAGGAAAATCAGCTAAATACACCTTCGCTTGGTAATGACATGGGATTGTTCATAGATAACAACACACACCTGCATCTCCACGTCCACGTCCGCACACATCCGCGCACTTTCCCCCCCCCCCCTTTCTGTTTGTTTTGTTTTGGGTGGTGAGGATAACACCTGCCTCTTCCCAGTTAATGGTCTTTTTAATTCATTGCTCAAACCCATTTTAAAGCAACCCTTTCACAATTTGCTTAATTTCTGATGTCATTTCCACCCTATAATTACTGTTCTCTCCCTCATATTTATCAGTCAATGTACCTGCAATGAAAATATAAGACCTTGACACCACTTTTGCAGAATCAAAATAGTATTTAATTTGATGTCTTTGGCCGTCAAACAACATTGTTCGAGGGACGTAATTAGGACAAATTTATCTTTTTTTTTTTTATTTTGGGGATATTGCCAAGACATGTGGGACCTTTATGATAAGAAGGGGGAAGAAAACGTTTGAACACCACTGCCCGGTATCTCATGGTTATTGTGAATGGCTTTCAGTAAAATTAATGGTGTGGGGGAGATGTGGCCGTGGTAAAACAGGATGCAGATGTGGTTACAGGGCATCCAGGTAAGGAAGCAGTTGTTTCCTAAACACAGCACAGATGCAGTCGCTCACATACAGGCGTGTTTTTATATACGAGTCAAAATGGGAATTTAGATCATTGACGTTGTGTGCTCCTAATGCTCCCACTGTTCCTTCTGTCTTTTGTCACTTTTTCCACTCGACCTGTGTAGCTTTTCATCCAAACATTTACATTTGTTTTGAAGGATTTCCGTCTCACATTAGGTCAGTTTTCTTGATATGAAATGTGCTTTCTTCAGAGGACATCAGAGAAGCTAATTAGAAACATAAAATGTCTTTGAAATGGTTTACGCATTGGAATACAGCAGACATATTAGTCCAAAAAAAAAACCAAAACATTGAAAATAACAATTATTTAAATAAAATAAAAATTTAAAAAAAACGTCCTTCTATACGTGGAACTGTATCAGTGACATTCACAGCCTTGTACTGTGGAAATGAAAGGCTACACTTTCTTACTTCTACCTCCTCCTTGGACTGCATTGATCTATATGCACATGAGGAGAAATATGTGCTAGACAAATGCTCCCAGCAGAGTGAGAAATTACTCTTGGGGGACAAACAGATTTTTGTGAGGTTGTTCTGCTCCTGTGTACAGCCAGATTTTCTGTACACAACCTGCTATATGTTATGTTGTCAAGACTGATTTTTTTTTCAGCGGCAAAAGGAAAATTAATTGCGAAGAGTGCCGAGAATTTGTTTTCATATTGGCTTGGTGGAGCTGAGTGCCAGGATGGAGGAGGACAGCTGTGGGGGAAGGCTGGCCGACCCGCTGCCTTCTGCCTCTCCCATGCCTAGCTGCACAGAGTCTGTGACAAAACAAGCCTCCAGGAATACTGGGCAAACACTGAGAGCCTCTCAGTGGGATCCGCACTATTTCCTGAGAGCATCACAGCCAAAAAGCAGCTTCTTTTTTTTTTTTCTTCAGCTTTTTCTAAATTGAATTGTTGCCTCCATATCATATCGTTATCAAAGATATGAAATAGTCATGATCACAAAATGCCTGTTCAGTCGGCGGGTTGCAAATGCGAGCGCGGCGTCACTTGGAGAGGTGATGAAATTGCAAACAAACATGTTCTTTTAACACGCTTTAACAACTCGCAACAAGAAATAAGGTCAAGCATGTTGTAAGTGATTCCACCTCTTCTCAATCTGCGTGTGCTCTCACTGTACGAGCCTGTCGAGGCTGAGCCAGGAGAGATGAGCGAGATAGTGGAGGCTGAGGTAGGAACCATTTTCACACTGCCACAATTACAGGAACCGTCATTACATTGCTCACTCTTACTCAAATACAGATAGAAGCCCCAAAAAATTATGCGCAGGCTAGGAGGAGAAAGTGGCTCACTTCTGTTTGCTAAATTAATCGCTTCCTAAATGGCTCCAGGCCAGGCAAAGTTAACATTTGCAGTTTCAAAGGTTTTCAGCGCTTGCAATGAGCCATGAAATTACTGCATGCCGTCGAAAATGGCAGCTGATGAAAAGCCCAAGGAGCAGGTCCCACAGGCAGAGAGAGCTTGGAAGTGAAATCTTAAACACAAAGTCTCATTTCTGATTCGGATCATGGTGAAATTCAGAACCAAACTCAAGAATGTATGAGTCCATGTCCATAAGCGGGACAAGCTGTGACAAAACAGATGACGAACAGCTGTTTACGGCCTGGCGAGCTGATCCGGGCTCGGCGGAGGCGAGGTGAACGCAGGGGTTGAGGTTGAAGGACCGTAATGATGATGTTGAGGTGCTCAGCTGCAGCCAAAATGGACTGACCCAAATTAGGTTTGATTAAATCACAGGGGTGACTCTGCAGTTCCGCAGACATCATTAACATCAAAATGATTATGGCGGACCAATTTGGCTCAGCTGAACCTAACCAATTCACATCAAATGACGCTGGAAAACTCACATTTGCATACTGGCAGAATAAAACTATAATGATGTCGACCTATATTTGAAACATTAAGACGTTACTTTAGGAGGCACAGTGAGTTTGTTAGACTTGGCGTAGGATTGTTTCTCTCTTTCACAACAGAGGATCAACTTATTTCGACTGTGACATTTTTGATTACAGTTGACATTACGATCGAAAACAAACACCATGATGAATTCCCTCTTATTGAAATTGCATGATGTGTTTCCCCGCTCTGTAACTTGTGTAATTTGCTAAAGGCATATACCTCAGAGATGATCATTCCCAGAAACCCCCACTGAGTGTGGGGTCTCTGGTACTTGCCTTTACAGGGAAAAAAAGTCCCCACATATCAATCTGCAATCATAGAGCCTAGCGGACACTCTGGATTGCAGAAACTTTGACCTATTTTTCAATGTTGGAGTGACCAACCAATTTTGGAGCCAATTTGATTTTTTTTTATTAAAGCATGTGTGACATGAAATTAGATCCTCAGTTAGTTGATATCTGGACGAGTTGAAGATAATCATTTGATGTCGTTTAAATGATAGCCTACCTCCTCTCAGGCAAAAAAAAAAAAAAACGCACCTTGGAACATGCAGTTTCTTATTTAAGTAAAATTCAACTACTGGCCTGTAAGAAATTAATTTGGAATTATTTGGTTAAAAACAGGAGGACCCTCTTTTGCGGAGACACCTCCTATTACTGCTAATAGAATTTTTGAGTATGTTTATCTTGCTGTTCATGTATTAATGACATTTAAATATGTTATGCCTCCACCATAAAACATTAAATACTCTATTGTTAGGTCAAATTTGGAGTGAGGGAGAAGTGGTGGATGTTTATAAATGAGTGCTTAATTAATTAAAGAATGCATTACATTTTAATGGTGAATTGTTAACTCTCGCTGCAGCCTCATTAATATGTGCCCCATGGGGATTTCAGTACCATCATTTCACCAGCAACCTGCTAGCTGCAGGTCCTGTGGCTATTTTATGGCGCTGTAGATTGATAGTTGACAAAGCAATTAATCACATGGAAGAAGGACCTTTTCTTCAGCATGTGAAGCAGCAGGAGGAATGATTGTTTAAATTTTCATCACTGATGAGCTAATACTGCATTTCTCAATTACCCGACAGAAGTCTGGCACTGATGTTTGATTCTGATAGAAAGCAATCGATTATTTTTCAGGCTTCATTTTAACCTTAGAAGTTTTTTTTTTTTTTGTCTAAATTGAACCTTTCTGGTGCATTTTGGGGTTTTTTCAGTAAAAATCTGGTATTGTCCTATTACTAATTTGCTGGTCATGTCAACATTCATAAAAGCTCTGGGTAAGTTCAAAGGTTATTGTATCAAATCAGAGAAAAGTGAAGAAAAAGTCTTGTTTTCAGCTAAATCTGTCATTATCGGAGCACAAAACGAGCATCTACAGGCGCTGTTGTTTGTTAAACTACATGGGTTTTACTGGTGAATCAGTGTCGCGCATGAATCAATGAGTCACATCCAATGATGATAAAAAAAAATCAGAAACTGTATTACATTTAGTCCTCAGGTTACGACGTACCCGACTTACGTTATTTCGACTTTACGATGCCGAAATCTCATCCGCCATTACTGTACATACGTACTGTATACTGTACGTACAGCAAATACAGTATCTTATTTTTTACTTTATTTCATTAATATGTAGTATAATACATGTATTTGGATTGTTATTTAGAGATTTAGGGGTTATTTAGGGGTACTACAGGGTTAATTCTGACTTACGGAGGAAATTCAGGTTACGTCGACAGCGTAGGAACAGAACTGGTTCGTAACCTGAGGAATACTTGTATATACAAGACAAAGTATGAAGCTAAAAACTGAAACATATGTGTCACATGTTCACTGTGGTCAGTTTCAGATGCTGCAGCTCCTTCATAATTCATAGTTTGAGTTATTGTTTGTTCAGTATTAATTGTCAACCTTGTAAATACAAACTGGACTGACTGAACATATAACATAAAATTCCCTTGTCCAATAATCTGAACCTGGCTTTTCTGCCTCCATCCATAATAATATACATTATATAGACTCAATGTCATCTGAAATAAACGTTTATTTGCAACATAGTCTAGAAAAATATTACATGATCAAAAACAAATTAATTTAATCAAAAAACAAACAAAAAAAGTCTGTTTTTAATGTAAAAGTATCTTACAGTATCTTATTTTTTACTTTATTTTAATAATATGAAGTATAATACACGTATTTGGATAGTTATTTATAGATTTAAGGGGTGCTAAAGGGTTAATTCCGACTTACGCGGAAAGTCGGGTTACGTCGACAGCGTAGGAACAGAACTCGTAAGGTCTACCTGTGTTTAGGATTAGTGGTTCAAAAGGTGATTTTAGATCAGTAGACGCTTTTGTTTGCCAATGACTGCTTCGGTTTAAGTAAATTAAAACAAATATTTTCTTACATGTGTAATCAAAAAAAATAAATTCTATTATTTTCATAGGTTTCTGCTAAAATTCTTTACAAAAACTTCTGTAAATAACCAGAAAAGGCAGATATTAGCTGCTGCAATGTGCAAGTGAAATTATTCTAATCACAGATTCCAACTTTACTGTTTACACGGATACTAAATAACATGATTTTCCACGTCCCAAAGAACAGAACAAACCATGTCTGACATGTCTAAAGTGGTTCTCCCTGCTGTGAAGTATCTAATGTGCCAATAAAATTAGCACAGAATGTTTTTTCCAACTTTTTTCCAACTTCTCCTGTGGAGGGAGGTTTGACTTTTAGCCTTGTAATAGTCAGCCTTCAAACGGTTTCTTTTCTATTTGGTCGACGGTTCAATGGATCCGTGCTTTGTTCATCTTTTCAAACACTTGTCTGAACAAGTCATTGTTTTGAGCCTTTTTTTTTTTTTTTTACCATCAAGGCGTTTAACAATCCTTCAATCTTTTAATGCTTTCAGCAAAAAAAAAAAAAAAGTTGCATCAGCCCCAGAGCGGTTTTGTTTCTGCCCCTCTACCATCTAACATTACCCCCACATGAGGAAAACTTGGACAGAAAAAGACATTTATTCAAGCGGACAGCTGATCAGATTAATACTTTATACAGATTAATACTTTCATTGACTTATATATATTATAATATTAGTCGAATCTGATATTTTCCTGTTGGACAAGTCAGAACCCTCCTCATCAGAACAGACAGAACTCTCCAGGTTTATGTAGTTGAATGATGCATTTTAACCCGAGTGGGTTATTTTATTCAGATTTTTTGTGAAGCATTCATGTCCAAACATTAATGTCCAAATTTGAACCATTTAAGTGATTTTTTTTTTTTTTGTAATTTCCAATTACATTATATAAGACAGTGACCACAGTTCCAGTGAGGACGGTGAGTCAAGGGTTAGGGTCAGGTCCAATGTGGTTCTACAGGGTCTGTGAGGTCCACCTGTGTATGAACAGTGAGTGGACCTGCTGTGGTAGGTACCATTAAGAAATGGTACTAGTAATGATGAAATAATGGTACTAATGTAAGAAATGATGAAGTAATGGTACAAATGTAATGATGAAGTAATGGTACAAATGTAAGGAATTATTAAATAATGGTACTAATAATGATGAAGTAATGGTACTAATGTAAGAAATGATGAAGTAATGGTACTAATATAAGGAATTATGAAGTAATGGTACTAATGTAAGGAATTATGAAGTAATGGTACTAATGTAATGATGAAGTATTGGTACTAATGTAAAGAATAATGAAATTATGGTACTAATGTACGGAATGATGAAATAATGGTACTAATGTAAGGAATCATGAAGTTATGAATTTCAGAGTGTTTCTATTGCTGCTTTTCCATTAGACAAAAGCACAAAAGTTTACCACTATTTACTAAATGCTTATTTATTGTCGCTCGCTGACATGAGAAGTTGTTCCATAAATACCATGTTAATTTCAAGATATATTCATTATTATTATATTTTACTCTACCCCGTTCTACTTAAAAAAAAAAAAATTCTATTTCCTGGTGTCCACAAATACTGTGCCATGTTTCTTTTAAATCTCTTGTTTGGTTGTTGCAACATCTGTCAACATCTGGTTTTTTTTTTTGTTTTTTTTTTAATTCACGTGACTCTAGTTTTGGAAAAAGGTGTTTCTATTACAGTTTTGTGTGCTATATAAATTGCGCCACACCTGAAAAACCACCACCCAAAGAGTTTTGTGAAATTGTCGCATTTCCATTACAAAATTTTTTATGCGCAAGTTATATTTGTGCAATTTGAGGGTCCATGGAAAAGCAACTTATGAGCGCTCTATAAAGGGTTCACAACAAGAACAAAACAGACACGCAAAAGTGTGGAATTGTTTCCTTAGGGTAACAATCTTTTTCAAAGGGTCAGCTCTGTCATATTAGATATCAAATTAAAAAATATCTTTCTCCTGCTTATTACAGTAGATGTGCAAATTATAACCTGTGCGCCTCAATGTAATTTTGCTGAATTAAACATTAACATTTAAAAGGAAAATAATTTCTGCACAGTGTGAATGATTTCACATTACAACACTGATACTGTGGGGAGAACCACGCACACCATGTGAAAACATGTTAACATGAACATAACAATGCCATGTTGACTGGCCAAAGGGCATACAAGTCCCTGTGCCACTTGAATAGTGCTGTTTAAAGCTTCTCCCTGAACCCAGTTGCTCTGAAGCCGCCATTTTCTCTCCTTTCACTCCTAATTACCATAGCCTCTCCAGAAAGTCCTCTGTTGCTCCATCTGTCCCCTCAGCCACTGACAGAGATGCTCTAATCACCTCGCATAGCAGGGCTCACATGGGAAAAGACTACACAACCACCATACTGTTTCAGATACAGAGCCGCTACTGGATGCCAGCGCCTCACAGGGGGTAAGCTATAAACACTGGCCGCAGCCTTGTATGGGATATGTTCAGTGATGTGCGCTGAAATGGAGCCATTTCATGTTACAGATCTCCCACCCAGCCCGACAACACTAATGCCAAACCGGGTTCTGACTGAAGTATATGTGACATATGCCGAGTGCGGCGGCGGTGCATCAGTAGTTTACATCAAAATGCCACAGTCATGTGAAGCTCGGTGTTTTGAAGGGTACTGTAGGTTTACATTAGGCATCATATTGTATGTGGGGATAAAATATCACAGCAGGAACACTCGGAAGGGAAAGTACATTTAATGTTCGCTAATACCAGAAAAATACATCTAATTGCAAAGGAGGGAGTGTGATGAGATGAGCAACTTGTAATTGGAAAAAAAACAACTTTATTTTAAAGCCTATATGTGTTCTAAAGACGAGCCTGTGCAGATCTATACATTATTTAATCTTATTCTCTGTGCCCTGCAGCTTCATATCTCACCCTCCTTCTATTTGATTCTGTTATTCTCACCCAGGTTGACACCTTCTGACTTCTCATTTTTGCTTCTCCTCCTTCTCTACGACTTTTATGTGTTACTTTGTCGGTCGCTGCAAGTTTCCTCCAAAACTTTTCCTGAAGCAGAAAGAGAAAGTTTCCGATTCCGCCAGAAAACCGTCTCATCTTGGCGAAGGAGCAGCCGAGGGAACTCTCAAATGATGACAGCCATCGTGAAAGGGCAGATAAGCCCGTGTGGCTTTGCCTCTGATTGTATGTTCATCTCATTCTGATCCGGCCGCGATTCTAAGCCCCTGTCTCACAGTCCTCACTCTCCCAACAGTTGATCTTCTGCATGTCATTGAAATCGTCTTATAGCTGATCCAGGAGACAGGGGGAAAGTGGCTGTTTGTCACCAACTTCAGTCTTGGCAGGAAGGACAAGTTCTGTGTTTTTTGTCCTTTTTTTTTTACAGTCTGACTGACTGACCAGTTACTTTGTATGGTTTGATTCAGTATATACAGTGGATATGTAGCAGGTCCTAAATGAATTCGCCTCTCTATTTTAACCTTTCTTAAATGATGTATCACCACTGATGGTAACATTATCGTCCGACCAGGAGAGAGA
>JAPSES010000228.1:17222478-17240287 GCA_029822895.1 Maxillicosta whitleyi
CATCGGGGGGGGGGGGGGGAAGGGGGCCCTCAGCCTTGACCCAACCTGCAGCAGGGGGAAAGAGAAAGGGCAGGAGGGAAAAAAAAAAAAAAAAAAGGTGTCAGTATCATGTGGTGTGACATGCCCTGTCCAATAACAACGAACAACATAACATCATTTAACCTTTACAACACATGTATTGATCCATCTGGTTGTTATCACACAGCCATCGCAGCTCAGGGCTCGGCTCAGCTCAGCTTCAGGGGCTGCTAGAATCCACCCCGCGATATTACCGGGAGACAAAGACATTTTTTTTTTTTTTAACCCTGTCCTTGGATCATCCTTTTGCTCAGACCACTTTGTCTGTGGAACAGTGGGAAGATGTGTCACCGCTGTTTCCTTTGCGATGACTAAATGTACAATGGGAGGTATGAGATATAATCTTGGCACAGTGGAGAAGAATGATTAAGAAAAAAACGCCCACACACGATCCCCCTGATGATTTTCCAGTGATGCAATGGGGGGGGGGGTCCTGTACACTCATTCTGAACATGCAAAGATGTGTGTTTTATTTATGGAAAGAAGATATGGTTCAGAATAACTTAATCAAGGGCCTGTTTTTTTTTTTTTTTTCTCCTCTCGTTATTAACATATTCTCATAACAGATACAGAATTTGAGTGCACATTAATGAACACTTTCTTTTGGATTTTTCCCTTCAGGGTCGCCACGGTGATTCAGATTTCGCTAGTTTTTTTTTTTTTTTTTTTTATGTCGGATGCCCTTCCTGACACAACCTTCTGTATTTATCCGGTAAAATGTGGCTCGTGCCCCCTTGTATTGGAATGTATAATATAAAGGACTGGGTAGCTTTGTGGTCTACACTGCTGACTTTGGTGCAGAAGGTTGCCAGTTTGAATCCCACGTGGACCCTTGGGCAAGGCCCTTTACACTATACATGCCGGTACCATGTAAGTGGAAAAGAGCCATAACCTACACAGTCGCTAATAATGATACATAATAAGTTAATCAAGAGCTTTTTTTTTTTTTCCTCTCCTCGTTATTAACATATTCTTTTGGGTTTGGGTGCACATTAATGAAAATTACTTTATGAAATGAACGAATGAATGAAAATTACTTTATTGATCCCAAAAACTGAGAAATTAACATTCCAGTTACAACTGATCACGCTCATTGAAATTTGTTCTTTTTTTTACCTGTTTTAAATAAATCAAAGGTGCATTCAGAACTTAAACCAGAGCGAAAATCATCGTACTTTGAAGAAGTATAGCGTCCTAATATGAGGTACAGTTGTGAGAAGTTTCCTCCCTCCCTTCAGGAGACGTGCACCCAGATGGATTCACATACACCCAGATGGCCTGGTTTGTCAGTCTGTTCGATGTAATGCTGTAAAAATGTAAAAAAAAAAAAAAAAATCTCAGATCTATACAACTTAAATGCGTTGTTAATGGTCACGTGTTAGCTTATTTTAATAACGAAATCGCAAATAATGAAAAGATCGTTCTTTAATCTGTTAAGAAAAATGAAAAACACTTAATGCAAATACATAAACAGTGTGTGTCGATGTCACGGGGCAGTTGTGGTAGCGTCTACTGTAGGGTAACATTTGGTGAAGCTTATGTTTCAATGAAGGAAGACTTTATTCACCAGGAGACAAAAAAAACAAAACAACAACACTAAAGGGGAAGCATTCCAAAGCAAGAAGAATATGTCAAAGCAGGTTCTTGTAGGCTATAGTCAAACATCTTCCAATTAATAAGAGGAAGAGACCAATGAGCACAATGACACAGGCAGAGCCACAGTTATCAAATTTAGCGTAAAAGCTGATAATAGATATGTATGCTAAGGAAAATGGTGCTTTAATAGAGTTTTTAACTGTAGATCTAGAATAGAAAATTGGACATACATTCTAATTGAATACCTGGTTGAAAATGCACCCGGCACACCGTTATAAATCATCTGGAATCAGTTTTCTCGAACTCCTCTCTCCCTCTCACCCACTTTACAAACACAGAGCAAGGCTTTTTCAGCCTCTGATAAGTGTTAATAAATTACCTGAATTTGAAAATTAATGGCTAGCCGCCTGCTTCAGGGAGATATCATTGTGTTTCATGAATATTTTGATTTTGTGATTAGATCAAAATGCTGTGAATTCCTAAACAGCCCTATGCCCAAGCTCCACTGATCATAAACTCTACCCTCTTTAAAAAAAAAAAATCCATTCCATGCAAATGTGCTGATATGGAATAATTAGAATGAGTTTTGCCAGTATTTTTCAGCTCTAACATTTGCATGACTTTAGATCTCGCCCGACTGATCTCCTCCAAGCAGAAGGAAAATGTATGTTTTGTGTGGCTCCCCCCAAAATTTACCTTGCCAGGCAAGATAATGGCTTATATTGTGATGTTAAAGAGGCTTGTATTTACAAAAAGAAACAAAGGCGAGGCGGTTGCCAGTCCTGGAGGACATTGATTAGGCTCTTCCTGTCATTTCCTATTCACACTGTATCAGTGGCATTCCAGCTCATCTGCTTTTGTGCGTGATAGGGATCAAATAGATTTCCACACATTGTCACAACATTTACAGGTAGGGGAATGTGAGGAAGGGAGATTCTGAATAGCAGAGCAAACTTTGACTTAATAACATATTCTTGCACTGTCTCCATTTCCACACAAAGTCTCTCGGTGTGTTTGCAGGGCTCACACTCACACTCACGCTGACATCGTTACTGCTCAAAAACATGAAAACGCACGCACACACAGTCGTATATACCAGGACACACACAGGCAGAAGGTATACGATTAAATAATTTATCTCACATCTCTGCAAAAAAACAAAACAAAACAAAACAACAACAACAAAAAAAAAAGAAAAGAAAAAAACCCAGGAATGCAGCAGTTGTTTTACGCTACAATGAAAGCATTATGTGCAGCATTCGCATTTTGTTTGGATCCATTTTTTTTCCCTCTGCTGTTGGCACTTTAACATTCTCTAGTTGGCACGCAGGAATGTGTGTGGTGTAAGAAAATAACAGATACTCTATGTGAAGTTGTGCGACTTCAGATCTTAGTTAGCCAAAGCGTGCTTTCAAACGTAGCTGGTGGCTGTATGCATTTGTGTGTATGTGTTTGTGAGCGCACGCACATGTGTGTATGTGTATATATGTGTGTGTGTGTGTGTGTGCGTGCGTGCCCGGCAGCTGCACGGGGCCCCAGGGACAGGCCTGTGTAGATTGGGTCTACTCAGCCCACAGCTCATTAGTGGAGAGTGAAAGGAATCCACACAGATGGCTGTCAACGTTCAAAAAAGTCGGCTGCGTGAGACATGTCAATTGAGGTTTAAGTTCCTTCTGCTCATTTCTGTGACATTGCAGTATTCAAGCAATATTTGTTTATTCTACCCAAAAAGTACAAAAAACACAGAAGCCTGGTGACATCTGAAAATGTGTTTTCTAATGAGCGCTCAGACTACTGAACAGGAGCCTGCACTTGTCATTCATCACCACAAATTACTCGTTCTAACTTGACATGTTTTCAGTGCTACAGATGACGGGCTTGTCTGTTCTGCAAACACTGAGAATGGTCGGCGTTTAAACTGGAAATATGGCATTGAACAGTCCGGCAAGACGCCATGGAAAATCAATTAGATTGTTTACCTGTCAAAGTTGGAATGGAGGCCACGCCACTGTAACAGTCGCTCATCATTTTCACTCCAGCACTGTCACCTGCTCTCCTCCTGTTATTCAATTAATGCAATTGAATACACAGTTGTGATGTAGCGCTTTCTACAGCAGGGAGTTTATTTGACCGCGCTCACTCTCATGCGAGATATGATATTCAGTAACCGTATAGGAAACTTGTTCTTGAACCAAATGGAAGTAAAAAAAAAATAAATAAAAAAAGGTTTGAACTAGCGAGATAAAAGCGCTCGGAAATGGTGTGATACGTTGCGCTGTGACCACAGGCTGGCGGTAAACAGAAACTACAGAGGACTTTGAAAGAAAAAAAACCCTGCATAGTTTACCTCAGATATGACCTGTAGCTCAAATTAACCTCGCACAAAAGCGTCTCTCTGTTATTCAAACATATGTTCAGAGCAGAAAAAGGGTTGAATATACACGTTTAGACTATACACGCTGTTGTAAATGCACGCTCTCCATTAAGCTCTAACAAGATAGTTGAGAGAAACAGGCTGCACCTAAAGGAAACTATTAGATCTGTTCTATGAAATCTGTTTCTGAAATTCACAGCAGCTGTTTTTTGACACAACAACTCATAGGTGCACCAGCAACACCAACATGTAGAACAAACTGTCGCGGATTAGGGAAGTTTTTTTTTTTTTTTTTTTTTTTAAAGTTAGTGAGGGAGAAGGTGACTGGTTCATTCACTTGAGTGAGGATTAAAAGTTGCTCTGGACCAGAGATGCTACTTTTTTCAGTAATTGTACATAACAGCAATCTGAACACCACTTGAGCTGACCTACTTATGGGGCTCAGAAACTTTTTATCCTGCAGCCAAGTCTAAAAATAACCCCGTGGCCAGTTTTAGATTCATCTCAATGGTAACCCTGACAGTTTTACAGAGTGCCAGTGACAGAGTCCTGTTAAGCAGCAGCGGTGGGGCAACAGCTTAAACACTGTTCCACGCATCAATGGACTTTTCCCTCCTCTTGCTCAACAAATCTCATTGCTCTGCTTGGAAATTGGCGCACAATTAAACCGTGTGAATTGCACAAAAAGTACCGGGCGAAGTGCAAGATCATAGTTCATCAAAGTCATTTTAATTCAGTCCATATTCTACTTAATTTGATCTGAAGTGGACCAGAACAGTGAAATAATAACATAATAATACACAAATAATATCAACTCCAAACTTTTCTCTGTGTTTTAGCAGTGGTTCTTAACCTTGTTGGATCTACTGAACCTACCAGTTTCATATGCGCATTCACCGAACCCTACTTTAGTGGAAAATAAAATATGATTTTTTTTTTTTCGAATTCATGCGAGGCTAGAGTTGCTCAACGTGACATTGCAAATCGTACAGATAGGATGCTGACTCCCATGACAATCCATATTGTACATATGCGTGCGACGAAGAAAAAAATACGAAGAAAGTAATTACACGACGTAGTACGATGACATTCACACATAGGATCCACTCCATGGTACCGGTTCTACTCAGCATTCCTGTGGTTCTTTTCCACTTACATGGGACCAGCTCGCCTCAGCTCGACTCGTTACTCCGACATGACGCGTTACTTCCGTGTCGTCTGCTCAGAGTTTCCGAAAACTCACTCATTGCGTATTTTCTCGTCTGGATTTTTACGTCAACCACCACAGACTGAATCTCCGTTCCGTCTATGGTGTAGTTTGGTTCTGTCATCATGTGGATTCATGTTTTACTATTTACTGTCTTACTTCCGTGTCAGATTTATGTAAATTGGTCACAGAGAAAACTGTCTGACGAATCAGTGTCTGCAGTGTCGTGACGTCACGTTTTGGTGTCAGTCCAACATTTTGGAACCTCGACTGAGGCGGTTCTAAAAAAGTAGTATCAGGTCCAGATTCCAGGTCCTTTTTCATAATGGAAAAGAGAAAGAGCCGTGTAGAGTCGAGTAGAGTAGAGCCGGTACCATGGAGCGGTAATTCCTCGCAGCACTGATTGGCCAAGTAATGTCACGTGATCATCTGCAGCCAGTGATGTCCACGCGGGGCATGTCATCGCGTATAGTCATAATGAGTCGGTGTGTGTTGACCTCCGCAGCAGAGGCTCCACTGAACCCCTGTGGTTCAATTGAACCCAGGTTAAAAACCATTGTTTTAGAGCAAAAAATGTACAATTAAACAATAAAAATGTTCACATCTACAAACTATCCTTTCAAACCATGTGAATAATATGAACAAACTGAAAAATACGTGTAATTTTAACGATATTCTGCTTCAGTTTATCATTATAACGTACAGACACAGTGGATCTACAAATACAAATCATTTAGTAACAGGAAGAATATTGTTTAAATCGCACTTATTTTAATGAAGACATTTCAGGTTTGTCATATTTGCTCAGATTTACATTTTTTGGTGAAATTAGACTTTGCTTTAGTGTCAATACGTGAAAATATTTACATTTACAAAGAGAAACAAATGGAGTTGTGAGTATTTATGGGTTATTATGATGGTATTTGACTTTTCTGACACACTTTACATTGATTTGGTCTGAATGAATGTGAAACCTGAACTAAAAGAACAGTTAATATTTTAATATCTAATTTTGCATTTCACAAAGTCATCACAAGGGCCAGACTGGACCCTTTGGCGGGCCGGATTTGGCCCCCGGGCCGCATGTTTGACACCCCTACCCTAGATGATGCAACAGCAAATACTATATGCAACAAAAAAAAATCAAAGCTGTGCAACTCCCGGCGCTAAATGTTTGCATTCCCTTGTTTAGTTAGTTGCTTGTCGAGCTCTGTGTAAGAGATCACTGAGAAGTAGCTCCCCTTTAATCATTTACTGTGAATGGCAGTAAAATGATTCTCTGAACAAATTGGTTTCATGTCCGGGCGAAATCACATGGAGTTTTTGTGCTCTCTTTTCTTTCCTTCCTTTTCTTTTTTTTTTTTTGTGTGTCATTGTACAGACATTCTCTCTTGCTGTACACATCGCTCCTTTAAGATGATTTGGAATTAGAGGCTTTTCATACAGCACATATTATGTAGCTTGGTGGGACTCCATTAGTCTGAATCAAAGAGGACAGCAGCCTGCGTGGAGCCACACAATAATGTGGCAGCCTGTGTTTCAGCAAATAAATAACAAATCCGCCGCTTACTGTACCAGCCAATGCAAACTAACTAATTAAAAGATGAAAGGGGGATGTCTTCCTTGCAGTTTGATGATGCATTTTTGTTGAATGCTAACACTGGAGTCTTGAATACTTGGCCAAAATGACTGTGACGCTAATAAGGATCTTGAGTGGCGAACAGGGGGCGCCCGACCCTAATCTGCAGTTGGAACCGGTACAATTAGGGCCACGATGATGACACCGGCCTATGGGAACACTGAAGTCTTCTTCTTCTTTTAGTTGAATCTGTGGTGTGTCGTCGTCGTCGCCCCCCCCTCCCCCCCCTTGCTGCCACCTCCTCTCCTCCAGAACTCCTTCTCTCCTCTTGGAGCATCTTGGGAGCGTTGAGCTCAGACAGCAGGATTAGTCAAGGATCCATCTTGAGACGCAGATAATGTTTAGCGCGCAGACTCCCCTGCTCTCCGCTGGCTTCTGCTTCACTGATTAGAACTCAAACTCCACCAGAAATGGCTATTTGTTCTTAAGCTGTTTTTCCCCCCCCCCTCCCTTTGTTGAGCTGTTTTTGTCAGCCATCCCTCTAATTCGGCGCAATAACGAGTCACAAGTAGGTCAAGACAATGCAGCGAGCAGCAGCATCTCGGTCTGAGAGCCGACTGACAGCGACATGGAAGAGCCACGGGGCTGTTTAAATATGCCCTCTGGTCTTTCCTCTCACACTGTCTAAATGGCTAAAAGTGGGTGGCGCTGCTACAAGTTTTCTTCCTCCACAATGCAAACCAATTTCAGGGTTTGTTTGAGTAGCAGCGCCTTTACCTAACATGACCAACTTTTCTTTTTTTTTTTCCTTTTCCTAACAGTCTGAGAAGCATAAGTTCAGTGCACAGTTCCCTTATGGCGTTTGAGTAACACACACTTTAACAATTGTGCACTTGTAGTTGATGTGAGGGTGTGTGTGTGTGTGTGTGTGTGTGTGTGTGTGTGTGTGTGTGTGCGCGCTGGCTGCTTCACCTGCCTGTCATTGTGAGTGACAAGAGAAGAGGCGGAGGGGGGTGTTCATGAGCCCGGCAGCTGGCTTCACACCTGCACAATCGCACACGCACCTCCACCGGGGACCATCGCATTCCCTCCTTCTTTGTTAGCATGCAGTGACGCCTTACAAATAATTTATTTGTTCGTTCTTGTTATGCCTTTTTCTTTCTCGCAATTTGTCGTGAAAAATAATTTATATCCAAAACAGCCCAGGTAGACGTCTTTAAAAAAAAAAATAAATAAATAAAAAATCTTGACATGACAAGCGTGTTGTGTCTTAGTAAAGCAGTTAAAATAAAGTACATGTTACGCAGACACTCAAAGAGGCCTCCACTGGCCTCCTCTGACATCCATGTTCACTCTCCACTTAAACTTCACAATTATTTAAATCAAGCAAGTTGACATTTTAATATTAATAGTCTCCACTTGCGCACATGAAACAATTACATGTTTTGTGTGATTGTCAAGAGGGGTGAAAAAGAGCCTCAGTTCTGGCTGTTACACACACACACACACACACACACACACACACACACATCCACGGTGCTGAGGCAGGGCCCGAGCAAATTTAATTTGGAGACATTCTCTCTTTCCCTCCACATCCTGGGCTTTTAAGACACTGAAGTGACTGTTCTTCGCCCGTGTAAAAGAACCCCATTATCAAAGCATTAAGATATGATTAAACTGACATTTTCTTAAGAAAACGAAAAGAGTTGGGAATAAAGGGAAGGAGAGAACTACATACTCGAGATCTTATCAGGAGGGAGGTGGGGGGTGGGGGGGGGTGTACATACTGATCTTTGAAGGAGCTTATTACAGAGCAAGCTAAGAAGACAAGCACAGTGGTGTACTGATCAGAGGTATGCAAGCCAAATGCACCTGCTAGATTTCACTATCATTCACTGGGTGTCAGTCAGTGCTGAGGCCCCTGACTGACGCTGGTGCAACCTGAACATTAGCGAGGGCACGCTGCAAACTATATCCAGCTTAAGCATCCACTTGGTCCAGTGTTAAGGCTCGGAAAGTAGCTGAGGAAGTCTCCCATTTGGATTTATAAGTGAATATGCTATTTGTTTATTAATTTTTTTTACTTGTCTTTGATTTCTCACACTGGTAATTGTGAAATATTTTCATTTTCTGGTGTTTTTTTATCAACCTTCTTAGGGAAAAGACAGGGTAACATGACTATTTAAGAAAAAAAAAAAAACGCCCTCCTATTTTAAAATCAACACTAAATGACTTGTTAAGACGGATATATATTTTTTTTTTGCAGAGCTGACCAGGCACCCCCTTCTATTTGTCTTTCATCGTCCCCACAGACAAAATAAAGCCTACAGTAGATACGAGGCTTGGGGGTTGGTGTGCATGAATGTCAGGATTTTCTTCTGAGGCTTCCAACTGAAGCCGAGGTATGCTCAGCATGTGATGTGAAATCTGTGTAATTTTTTGAAAGGCATCACATAATCAGGAGGAGTCAAAAGCTTTCTGGCAGTAATTGCCTTTTGGCCACAGAAAGAATGTACAACACTTTGCAATCTCTCCCTGCAGAGATTTCTAACAAATAAAACCCAAGAATGAACTCTGTTCTCTGCCGCTGCAATTTACATCCATCGTCTCTATATTTAACTGAGTCACTGATTTGTGGAGTCTAAACCAGCGTTTAACTAATAAACTTCTTAATTTTTTTTTTTTTTTGCGTCGAACTTAAAAACGAGCCATCTGCGAGAAGAAAAAGATTTTTAAAAAAGTTTTTCAGAGTAAAGTCTTGATTGAATTGGACAGGCAAGATAACATTTGTGTTTTAGATTTCAGCATCTAAGAGGGGATTGAAAATGAAATCTTTATTTACTGTACATCTATCCACTTGATGTGCAGCCAGCTGCCATGTTGCAAGAGGAAAACAAGCAATATACTGTCAAAAGATCTGAACCAAGATATAACTGAGACATTTTGATTTACAGTCTGATCAGTTCTCTTCTGTGCGAGCTGCATGCTACTCCGTCACTCACTTTCCTTTAATTATCCCATCATTTTCCTTCTCAGAACCCACTTTTATTATTTTTTTTCCCTTTTCATGCAACCCTTATTTCTTTTTATTTCTCATTTTTTCCCACTCCTCCTCTTCCTCCTCCTCCTCCTCTTCTTGCCACACCCCACGTTCCTAAAGCCCCCGGACTCATCGGGGGTCTGGTGTGGGCTGTATCATCATTGAAGGATTGGGGGGGGGGAGAGAAAAAAAGAAGGACGGGGTTGTAGAAAAGACAGCATCAAAAAAAAAAAAAAACTAATCAAAAGGAATCAGTGAGCAACATAACATAAAACAAAACTCCCCCTACCCAACACAAGGCTCCTTCACTTCCACTCCCATGTTTCTCAGTTTTGGCAGGAAGGGAGGGGGATGAAGGGGTGGTGGTGGTGGGGGGGTTGGATATAAAATGTGCATCGGTGTGTTAAGTGGCACAATGTGTAGCGTTGTTGCTGATTTCCACAGCTTCACTCAACATACTCCTGCTGAGTTAATAAATCTGACCTCTGCTTAATTAAAATAACAGACCATCCTCCAGTGAGAAAAAAAAAAAAAAAAAGAGAAGCAGTTTGAGAATTATTCTAACTAATCGCTAATTAAGATTTAGCAAAAACAACAAAAAAACGGTCAAGGAAGATGTATCTATTTTTAGAGCAGAAGGAGCAGCTGTGTATGGACACTCAGTCGGACCCGGAATGAAGAAATATTCCTGCTGCTTCAATAAAGGAATCTGTGCGTCCTGACAAAACAGCATAAAAACCCAAGGAAAGACCAACCCAACAAGGAAATAATCACATTTACAAGTGCTTATTTAGGATCTGTGGATAATGCACCCTTTCCTCAACAAACAGTCCTTGCATTGCTTCATTAATTGCTAATTTTGTAGCGTTGCTCTTTTGACCGATTAAGGTGAACGGGGCCACAAATACGGTCCCAACATAATGATTGTGCTGTAATAACTGCTTCTTCTCTCTAGTCTTGAATCTTGGCCCCTGCTGCCGCGAGGGCTGTAATTCTGCAGCAAGGAGTGTTAAGAGGATATCATTATCATGTGTTTTCTGAGTAAGCTGCAGATTTGGTTAAATATAGTAGTGTTTTTTTGTTTCCTCTCCTTTTCAGTTTTGCATAAAAGCTGGGTCAAGCCGACCCCTCCCATGGCGATTCTTTCAAAGGGAGCTGCCAAAGCGCCTCCTCTGCCACAAATGTAGCCAATATCGATGCCATGCTCAAAAACTGATTGAAAAGAGACTTACATGTTTCAAAGCATGCTGGGAGCTGGGGGCCAGGCGAAAGTCCAAAGTATTAAAGCTGAGATAGTCACCAGTATGCTATAAAAAGGCAGCATATGCCCATAAGTCCGACAGTGGACCAACCAGTGGATGTGGACTGAGATTTGTTTAGTGTTTTCTATTTTTTTTTTTTTGTTTTTTTTGCAGAAGCTCAGATGTTTTTCATGCTTTTATTTTGTTAAAAAATTAACATGCTTTGTCTGAGATACATGGAAAAAATTATGAACATAGAATTCACATTTTTATCAAATAAAAACCAAGAAAAATAATAATTTACTGAACCAAATTAAAAGAAACATGAGGTCAGATGCGATGAGCTGACAAATTGAATATGTCTTTCTTCTGCATAAAGGTTTCACATTGTTAATCATCTAATTTTACAGCCTGTGTTATTTCCTCTTTTTTATTTTATTTTTTTTCCCTTTCAATTCCTCCAAAACCTCACAGGTAATAAGGTCACAGGAATGAAAATGTCTGTGATGCAATCACTTCCTTCAATAAAATAGATTGTGAAGGACACAGTAGAGCTGGTGAAAGAGTAAAAGACATGACACCACTGACTAAGTTAATTAATCAGTGATTTCATGAATCCCATTTTATTCTGTTAAAGATCTCCTCAGAAAACATCAACAGCATATTTGTGAAAAAAGACTTTTTAATTAGTCTAAATGAATGAGTAAGAAGTGTCTCGATTTTTTTAGCTGATATCTGTAGTTTATCAGAAGATAATGAAAAAGAAAACCCCATTCATCCAAATCCCCAAAGAGTGCCATTGTTATCTCAATATACTGTTCGTCTAAATCTGAAAGCATAATAGAAATTCTGTGGTGAAGTGTGGAGCTGCGCACTACGTTTGCATATTTATTCAGCTGTCATATCTATCTGAGCAGATCATCAGAAGAGATAAACTAAAGAGATGAGGGAATAATGGCTCTTGCTGAGAAGCTGCCGAATGATACAAGCATATTCCAGAAAACACCAGGAACTGGGTAAACAAAAAATGTACTCCACAAAAGCCATGCAATTCAAAATAAGCAGCGGTTAATGATGGTGATGATGGTAATCATAATGATGATGAAGATGCTGTGAATAAAATTTGAATGATGGAAAGTTTTGAGGATGCGAACAAAGTGGTACGGCAAACTTTTATTTCCTTGCCGTTTCTTGAATATAGTTACTTCGACACGAGACAAAAAAAAGCGTTTTTTTTTATTTTTTTTTTTTATGGCAACATTCTTGAACATGACGAGAGAGAACATCATATACCTAATTATTTTTACAGACACAAACACTGACCCGCCTGTATCCGGAAAGCCATTGTTAGAATAGATTCCAACATAAAGCCAGTGTTATAATGCAAAAAAAAAAAAAAAAAAAAAAAAAAAACAGGCTCAAAGGTGCTCTAAATACTGGGCAACCTTTGTGGAAGATGTTCCTGAAAAGAACACAGACACTGACATTTAGTGAAAGAAGCCTCTAAGGTCACGCTGTTGATACCTCTTGTGGAAAAACCAAATTAAACATTATCAGGTGAGCAACGACACACGCAGGAAAATGTTCCCTTTGATTCACACCAGATACATGCAAATATCACTTTTTAACCAGGATGCATGTTGCACTTGTTGAAAACACTGACCTTTTTGTTGCATCGCTGCAACACTCAATAAACGTTGATCTACAAGTGAGGATATCAGGGGCTCTGGGGTCATCCATCCTTCAGTGCATATATATGTACGCCCACTCAATGAGGACAGTATAGGACAGTTAATTGAACAGTATCTGAGATGTGACAAGAGGACAGAGAGGAGAAACTCTGCTCAATGGTGCCATCTAGTGCCTGGTCACGTGCACCCAGGATGAGCCCTGCTGCTGCTGAGGAAGTTTGGATAACAATTATCTGTTGTATTTGCATTAATGTGATTGCTTTGTCTGCAGACTCATCTGACTGCAATTATAAAGAGTAGCATTAAAACACTAATTAATTAACTCAATTGTGGGTAGATTGATTAATTCTAAACAAACATGAGATCGCAGCAAGCAAATGAGCTCTGGAGTGCCGATGCATCTGGGAGTGCTGCTGCAGAAGACATTTTGATTATCTGCAGACACATGTAGTTGCAAATCTTTTAATTAACACAAATAGATAGTGGGGAGTAAGTCGGTTGTGCAACTATCCATCCTGCTTGTTACTTGTAATCATAATTTGGTCAGTTTTAAAAGAATGAGGGTGTGAATGTGGGACTGTGGGTTTCAGTGATGGAGAAGAAGCTTAATTATTCCAAAGTTGCGTTGCCCATGCGCGTAGGGTGTGTGCATATGTGTGCGTACGTAACCAAATGGGTCTTGACATCTAAAGTCATCGCACACACAAAAAAAAGAGAGATAATCAAATTATGATCAAAATAAAACAGATGGTCACATAAATCATCCATTCACATGTTGGACTAGTGCCTCTGCAGCAGAACAATGAATCACTGCCTATCAATGCTAGAATCAAAACATAAGGGCAGCTATGAATACCAAAGACACCCCCCATGTTATTGTTACATCCTGCACTACAACCACTTTAAGCACTATATTAAATATTGAAGGCTTTTGGGATGAAATGTACCTGTACAAACTGCAAATCTAAAACTAATTGTACAAAAATGTCTTTTTATGATTCACATAAAATAGGTTTTCCATTTCAATACTCCAACTTCTGATTGTTTTTTTTTCTTTTTTAAATAAATATGACTGTTCTTAATTAACAATTTCCCCCAGAATGAACATTTCAGTGAAAATCTCGGCCTGTACCTTTAGTCTCCATCAAAAATCCTCAAGTAGATTTACCAGGGAGCAGTCAGTCAGAGCTCCCCTTTCTCAGTGTTCTGTCAGCATCTGCACATGCAGAAAAGCCTAATCAGAGAGATACCAGTAAAGTGCATGTAATACTTTAGAGATTTAATGCAATTTTTAATTGGATAGAGGCCCATTATTTTTCAATACAGAAGGAGCACTGAGGCACATAAAGCTCTTGAATATTTTTGCAAATCGTGTTCAACAGCATAATGATTAACCATGGCACTAAATTTGCCTCACAAAATGAAAAGCAAACTTCATGCAAGGCGTAATTTAATTGTTTCCCTTCACATTTTCTGCCTCCCATTGTTGGAAGCTTAACATTTTTAGAGTCTGCTTAACAGCTGCCTTGTGATGCTTGAGCTGCAACAATGTGACTGACAAATGTTTTGAAGTAGCTGCAGACTTCCCAGTGTCTTTTCGTAACCAAAGTGTCAGGGAATCTTACATCACTTTATGTCACATTCGTGGCCTTATTACGTGGATGTTCGTAATTAAATTTAAAGCTGCATATTACTGCTAAATACATCATTCACTACTATAATTCTTCATTAATGCTGTACTTGTGAAATGTGGTGATCGTCACTCCTAACACAAACCTGCCTGCAGTTTCCAACCACAACGGTATTTAAATATCAAAGATATTTTAATGTAAAATGACAAATAAATCTCACAAAAACTACGTGCATATATTGTTTTGCAAATCACATTTGATCAAAAACAAAAAAAGCCGCCTCATTCTGAGCAGGTTTTTCATCACTATATTATTGTTTTTCTTGTGTGTGAGTGTTTTCTTTTTCTTCAGAGAGAGAGAGAGAGACAGAGGGAGAGAGGGAGGGAGGGAGAGAGGGAGAGAAGGGGAAAAAAAAAGATTTTTGCAGACAGAACTGCAGGTCACATTTCCATTCCAACCTGAGGAGAACACTGCCATCTGGGCTACAATTAGTGGTAATGCAATCCCCGAGCATTCATTTAGTGCATGAATATTCACATGGAAATCTGAATTCATGTATCAGACTTTATTTCAGATTATGTACAGTGGAAATCAAACATACGATAGACTAGTAAATAATAATAATGACTATAATAACACCAATAAAAAGAAGAAGGCAAAAAAAAATGAAGCATATAATGAACAATAATGCAAATAAACATATTCGATTTGTAGCAAATACAGTTTAGTTTTAGAGCATGTTTCATACGTAAATGTATTTCATTGTATCTCACAGTTGTAAGTGTAAAATACATAAAAACATAGAAGAAAATATATAGATTTTTACATGTTAAACAATTAAAATATGATAAATGAGTGCATGGCAATAAAACCTGAATGTAGGTTACTGTTGTTCATTCATGCACATGGAAAAAATGCATCATTGTGATTTAAAAAAAAGTGTTTATTTTCTGTGAATCTAAGCTCTCTTGGTTGTTCGATCCATTTATTTGCAACATAACAGGTAAAAGCTGCTATATTATGTTCAGTTTAGACTCTGAGGCTTGAATGATTGACCCGAATCAGAAGATCTGTGAGTCTAGACCAGGGGGGTCAAATCTGAAATGGGCCGGACCACTAAGATAATAATAGAATTATCCATAAATATATAGCAAATAATGTTGATTCCAAACTTTTCTTACGTGATGAAAATGTTTTCATCTATAAACCATTTTTAAAACCATGTGAATGACATGAAAAACCTAAAATTTCTTAAGAAAAAGAAGTCCAATTTTAACAATATTGACGTATAGATCACAGTGAGTCTAAAAATACATTTAATAACAGGCAGAATATTGGTAAAATTACACTTCCCTTAAGACATTTCAGATTTTTTATGTTTTTTTGTTTTTTTTTGGGACATTACAGTTTATTTGAGTATAAATTTAGGAAAATTACATGAAAATATTTGTGTTATTTGAGTTGTGAGTATTTAAAGGTTATTAGGATCATATTTTACTGATCTGTGCAAATGTTTGGGACTTAAGTGTAAGGAAGAATCTTAAGTGTAATTTTTACACTTCATAAATTCATCCCACGGGCCAGATTGGAACCTTTGGCGGGCCGCATTTGGCCCCCGGGTCGCATGTTTGACACCCCTGGTCTAGACTCAAGAAGAATAAGGTCAGAATAATGTAAGAGCTGCATATGGAGGTTCAGAGTGTGTTTTTATAAGCACAACATAAGATTATTATTATAACTTAGACGTGAAAATGGATGATATTGTGGAGGTATTTGCTCGTACAAATAAACAGACTCTATCGCATCCCGTGTGGGAAACGACATATGGACGGGGGCATTGTTAAATATGTTTACTGTGTGCGTTTGTGTAACTGCAGTATTTGTAATTGCGCAGTAAACGCATGTAAATGACAAAGAAGCTGCTGTGAGGCGTTGGCATGGCTGACTGAACAGGAAGTGGAAGCGGTGATTTGCTTCCTTTGTAGCGCTGCGAGGACAAACATCAGACCAGGTGAGTCGCAGGTGTGTCTGCGCAGGTTTTTCAGCGTCCTGCAGGCGGACACGTCCTCAACAAGCGCTGGACTGTTTTTCAGAAGCACTCGATTTTCAGATGTGATGCGCGAAAGAGAACACTTAGTATCGTACGGTAAGACAGGAGCTTATGGAAATATAAGTTTTGTATCAATTTTTATATAAATTTTGTATCAAATTTTAACATCGGGTCTCAATAAAAATAAATATAAAAACAAATGTCTAACAAATTGGTAATTCCTTTTTAAAATGGTCAAAGTTCATCCTCCTTCCTCATTAATAACAATCTTGCAGTGTCGTGTCCCCCCCCCCCCGGTGGATTATCTGTGTATTGCATGTATCTAATTGTACACATCAGGTTTTTAAAGACAAAAAACATCACACTGATCTTGTAGAGGGCTTCAAAACTCATGTATCTACTGGATGCAGCAGTAGATCAGTCTCCCAATAAAAGTGGGCGGGGCTTTGACTTTAGCTAATTCAATCAAAGTCCATATATGATTCCTATCAGTGATCAATAGTAATTATATTCATATCTCTAATCATTAACGTGTAAACCATCATAATATGGACCAATATAAGTAAAGGCACATGTTTTATCAATCAATAATCAATTAATTAATTACTAATTTAATAATAAAATATTCTGATTCTGATTAATACTTCGAAAAAAATCATCAAAAATTTAAAAATCAGCTAAATTTGTAGACATTGTCCAAAGGAAGTGACATAACAACAAAAATGTAAATGAATCTGATCAGTAATTCCATAGAAAAAGTTAGAAATATAGACATTAATGACAGTGAGTTTGACCCTTCAAAGTCACTCAAGGTCAAAGGTCATGGACCCAAATGAAAGTCCATATATGGAAATATATCTGGTTTTGGGCCTGGTGATGAAAGGGGACGTCAGTTTTCAGGTAAATATTGTGGATTTAATTTAAACACAAAACAAAAAACAAAAAAACACAGGTCTTGACCTTTACATGTGACGATGGAGGACGAGAACAGACGAGGCCAACCTTCACTTTCTCTGTTTTTTTGTAAAGTTCTGGTCAGATGTATTTCTACTTTCACCAGTGATGGTGGATGGTGGAGGCAGGAAACACATAAAAAAACTCTTTAACACAAAGAAGCGTGTATTTTCAACCTTGGGGTCACCTGGAACTAAAAATGGGGTCACCTGAGATTTCCAGTAATTGATAAAAAAAAAAAATTAAATAAAAAACATATAAATAAAAACTATGGTTGACAAAGATAATTACAACTGTTTATGTGTCACATGTTCACTGTGGTACTGTTTATGTGTCACATGTTCACTGTGGTACTGTTTATGTGTCAC
>JAPSES010000228.1:17245413-17271575 GCA_029822895.1 Maxillicosta whitleyi
TAGATAGAACGATAGAACGATAGATAGATAGATAGATAGATAGATAGATAGATAGATAGATAGATAGATAGATAGATTTAACAGCAGCAGGATACAATAAAAATACAATATATACAATAAGGGAACTGTTAAATAAAACAGTAAAGTATTTTCTCTATTTTTTTCATATGGCAATAAAGAACCTCCTGTATCTGTCCGTACTTTTGGAGAACGTGCTCCTCTGTCTGTCCGGTGCGTGTCGGACAGGGTGGTCTTCGTTGTCCATGATGGACTGGGGGTCTTCAGTGTCGTCCTCTCCAACACGAGCCACAGAAGGTTCAGTGTGTGTGGTATGTGTACATAATGACACTCTGACTGTTCTTGTGTCACATCCACAAACTTACACCTGGAGGATGTTGTGACACATTGTAATTGGAAAGATAACAACGATGCACACGTCTAATGCATTCATCTGGGATTATATAAGCAAATGTACGTGTCGTTGTTGAGTATCATCACACATGGACATGACGGACACTTTGTATTTTATCATAGTTTATTATACATACGCCGTCACATCAGGTAAAAACAACAGTGTAGGTGTAAATACAAATAAACATGAATTAACCACTTGATTTGTTTATTCCAACTATATATATTTTTAGTTTGTTGATGTTATAATGTTAAAAAAAACAACCACGTATGCTGATTTGTTGATGGTTCGATCAGTTCTAGATGTATTTATCACACACTCCGTTATGTAATGACATCATGTAACATGTATGGAATGGCCGTGCAGGTGAAGTGAAGTTCCTGGATGCTGATAGACAATGTACAGAGTCTTTCATTTATGTTCCCTCGACGGTCAGATGAACTGTTTGCCCACAGTTACCATCACTGGTAATTGGCCGGGTGGGATGTTATGTAATATGAAATAACCAGTGTGACAGGCTGATGCACAGCAGAACGCTGCAGGTGGAGAACCGCACACATGGAACAGGACGCAACCTTTGAGCAGCACATATTTATTATGGTTAAGAATATTCAGTGTAGTATAAAAAAATATAAAAAATATGGGGTGAAAGTCAGGTGAATACAATACAATACAATACAATACAATAGCCATTTCTGTCATTATGTCACTATGAAATTACAAAATCTACAAAAATAAGTTACAGAAATATAATAAAAATTACAATTGGATAAAGTAACATTAGAATAGAGCTTAGTAGAATAAAAAAATGTAAAATTAAATTTAAATAAAAATAAAAAACAAACTAAAAAAATGTAAAACAAAAAGATGAAAAACAAAAAAAAAATACAAAATAAAATTTTGAATTAAAATGTAAATAAAAAATATAATTAGAAATAAAATAATCAAATATTTTAAAAATGAATAAAGTTTAAATAATAAAAACTAAATAAAAATGTCATAAAGCAGTAAGTAGTAAAAAAAACCAAAAGTTTTAAAACTGATAAATACAAATGAAAAAATTAAAATTACCAATAAAAATGCAAAAATAGAACAAAAATATGTAAATAAAACAAAAAAATTGTAAAAAAAAAAAAAAAAAAAAAATTCAAAACAAAATATAAAATAAGAAAAAATGAAGAAAAATACTAAATTAAATGTAAAACAATGGGATAGAAAAGATAAAAATAACAACAACAAAAAAAGTCAAACAGCAGGAGAAATAACTTTACTTGTTTGATCCTCTTTGAGTCTGCAGAGAAGTGGACACCAGAAATGAAGCTGATGAGAGAAAATAAGAAAAATATTACATTTCACCTTGGACCAACAGCATCTACTGAGTGAAAATGTTACGTAACTGTCACTTTAGATGAAAAGTTTAAAAAAAAAAGGAAATTTTGACGCAAAGTAAAAACAAAGATTTTGACCAAAAGTTACAAAAAAGATTTAGATGAAAAGTAAAAAAAAAATTGACGAAAAAGTAAAAAAAAGATTTAGATGAAAACTACAAAAAAATTGACAAAAAAATAAAAAAAATGATTTAGATGAAAAGTTTTAAAAAAAATTGACGAAAAGTAGATTTCAAGATTTCAACCAAAAGTTACAAAAAAAAGATTTAGACGAAAAGTAAAAATAAAAAATTTAGATGAAAAGTAAAATGAAGATTTAGATGAAAAGTTTAAAAAATAAATTTTAGCGAAAAGTAAAAAAAAGAAGATTCAGACAAAAATTGACAAAAAAGGATTTAGATGAAAAGTTACAACAAACCTTAAAAAATAGCGATCTTAGGCTGCTATCGCCGCTTTCTCCCTTCCCCCTTTTCTGTCTTTTCCTGAGGATTTTGGCGTGCAGATGCTCCGCCCTCTCCTCTGCAGCGGTGGTGAAGAACCTCTCACACACCATGAGCCTGAGCTGGGACACTTTGGACGCCATCGCGGCCATGACGAGCAGCGTGAACAAGATGGCGGCTAACGGAACCACGGAGCCGGACAGAAGCAGCCTGGGTTTAGGAAGACAGCGCTCCTCGAACAGAGTCACCGAGTAGGAGAAGTCTTTTTCGTGGTTTTCTGCTGCGATTTGTATACCTATTAAAGATGCAATCCCCTGGAAAGAAACATTGGACTTTTAGCGTCTCAAGAATATGACGGTCGGCCAAAAAAAAAGTCGCACATGTGATATTTCACTGCGTCTGTAGGATCCTATTGGACACATGTTTACGTAGTGTCATAATAATCCACAGCTGCATTCATGTTTGGTTGCACTGATCTACTTTTTTTTTTTTTTTTAGAAATGATCAGCCTCAGAGGAAGGAGGAATTATGTTTAAATAAGAGTAATAAGTAATCTGTAATAGATTACAGTTTGGAAGGAACTTGCACAATGATGCCTGTAGTCAAAACAATGTGTTATTCTAAATTATATAAATATGAACGTCACTTTTAATTCGAATTTTATCTGTTTATAAGCTTTACACGGTGCGTCAAACACCACGTGAATATTGGTTTGGTTAGGCTTAGGCTTAGGTTTACCGCTAGGGTTAGGGTTAAGTTTAGGGTTGCGGGTTGTAATAATAATGATAATACATCAAACTTATATAGCGGTTTTTTGGACACTCAAAGACGCTTCACATTAAGAAGAACAAAGAGAATAGAAAAACAATTACAATTACAATTCAAGCAAAAGCCAGTTTGAACAGATGAGTTTTTAGAAGTGTTTTGAATATAAATATGTAAACCATAGATCTTGGTGTAAATCAACATTGACCACATGGCGTTGTATTCCACATGGAAGGATGAACATGCATGAATATAAAATGTCACATATTATCAGAACCGGTGACATACAACAGGATTTTATGAGTCGGATCTAAACCAAAGTTGGTGCAGTGAAATATGTGCGACTTGTTTTGGCTGAACAGGTTCTAAATGCTCCTCACACATGCTCACCTTTATGCTCATTAACAAAGGGACGTGAAACGGCTCCATCTCTGATAACCTTCTTGTTATAATATCAACAAATACATACAATAAAGCGTCCACTGTGATAAATATGACCCAAAGTACAAAATGGGAGATGACTGGAAGGCCAAACTTCACCGCTGCCTTTCCCTCTTTGCTGGTTGGCCGAGCCGAGGGGAGGCGGAGGTAAAGCTTCTCCTCCTCGGCTGTGAGAGGCAGGACGTGAGGTTTCCCTTCGGCCTTCAGCTTCTCATCAAAACAGATGAACTTCCTGGTGATGAACCTGTTTTCGTACTTCATGTCGTTGCGGTATCTTCTGACATGCAGCATTATGAACACCATGAGGAGGAGGAAGCTGACGGCGGGAAACATCTTATCCATCGCAGAGGAGACGGTGTTCATGAGCGCCTGGGTGTACGTCACCGTCTCGTTCAGCGTCCGCTCCGCTTCGATGAGTCTCTCCCGGAATTTTTCGGACTCCACTTTGGGGGAAATCTTGAGCTGGGAGTCGAGGTTGACCACCCCGAGGTCCGTCACCCCTCTGAGAACGTCCCCGAGCCATTTAAGCATCTTGACGTAGTTACTAAAAGGTGCGCTGATGGCGTCTTTCTTGGCCTTCAGGTTGCAAATCATGCTCTTGACCAGACCTGTGAGGTTCTCCAGGGTGTTACGGATGTTTCGGAGAACGACCAGGCTGGTCCCGGCAGTCAGGAGCAGATTCCGACTCTTCTTCATGAAAATAGAGATGACAAACAGAGTCCCTAAACACCTCACCTTCTTTGACAGGAAGAGAGCTACGGTGAATAAAGTTCCAACACAGCCGGAGATACCTCCTGCCACCTCCACCTCATAGTCCAGACTGTAGAGGAGGTAGAGGAGGAGCAGGGAGCTGAGCAGGAGGCTGGAAACACTACAGCTGAGGAGGAGGAGGATGGTTCTCTTAACACCATCCCTTTTACCAGTGGTGAAAACATCCAGAACCAGACATCCAAAGTCCTCCAGGCTCTGTTTGATAGTTATCCATGACAGGAGCATCCTCTGGAATATCTAAAAAAAACCAGATGATTTTAAGGAAAAATGGGACGTTTAACCAAGAGCTGGTGCAGAAAAATACACTTGAACTAATGTTTGGCTTTCCCCAACTTCTGAACATATGAATCTAAACGTTGTGTTGGAGGTATGACTCTGTTCACATGTGTGTGGTTTGGTCTGCAGAGTCCTTAAGTACAGCTAAAAAAAGGAACTACTTCATCCTCTCCAATAGGTCACTCCAAAAGCAGAAGGAAACAAACAATGCCAGAGAGAGAGAGAGAGAGAGAGAGAGAGAGAGAGACAGAGAGAGAGAGAGAGAGAGAAAGACCAAATTAGGATGTGATGGATTATGCTTTTATGGAAGAATCCATTCACTCAACACATACTGAACCATTTATACTCATTGTACCAAACACTGTGTTCTGGAGTCCATCAGACAACAGACTGATGTAAATGTCATACAGTTCTTATTGTATTTGGTGGAAAATACATATATGTGTTCATCTTTTCATGTGACACTTATGTAATTGTAAAAACACATAATAAAAATATTAAACATGTAATAAACATGTAATAAATATGTTATTAACATGATACTAACATATTATTTACATTTACCATGAACCTTGTCATAACATATAATAAACATGTAATAAAACATGTTGTTACCTGTTGTTGACTTTTTAACACTTGTAATAACACATAATAAACATGTAATAAACATATTATTAATGTGTTATTAACACTTACTACATGTTAATACCGCAACACTTGTAGATACATAGAATGACTATAGTAAACAGCCCGAAACCTAAAACTAACCCTAACACTAACCCTATCTCTAGCCCAAAGCCTAACCCCAAACCTAACCCTAACCCTAATCCTAACCCTAAATGTAAACCTAACCCTAGCCCCAACCCTAACAGTAACCTCAACCCCAACACCAACCCTAACTCTAAACCTAAACCCAACCCTAACCTGAGACATTTCTGGTTTTTCATTTTTGTTCAGGTTGTTCACATTTTTTGTAAAAGGCTAATCTGTAAATCTGAACATTTTTGTGTAATTTAACTGTTTTTTTTTTGTGTTTTTTTTACACTGAAAGTTTTTCCATTAGTTATAGTTTATTATGATAGTGTTTTATTGGTCTGACATTAAATTACTTGAACATTTTTGATTGTTAATATGTTCAATGTGATTTTTGTATTTCATTAATTCATCCCAGGGGCCAGACTGGACCCTTTGGCGGGTTGGTTTTGGCCCCTGTGCCACATGTTTGACACCCCTGGTCTAAACAATCTAAAAATGTCTGTGTTCATGTAAAAAGCAGCAGCGTAATAATGTCATATCTGTGTTTGTGTTCATGTGATCACCACCCAACACTTGGCATCAGTGTAATATCAATTTTTTATTTTTAATTTGAAAAATAACTTACATAAATCTCTGTACTCAACCATACTTAACCAAGACATAGCCTTGGCATTAACACATTGCACCAAAAAGAGAAAATTAAAAGGCATTCAAAAGGATAAATAACATATGTCTTTGTCATCATGTGAGGCATTTTTCCACTTCCTGCTCAGTCTATTCTCAGTAATTGTTTAGTCAAACTCTGACATCTAAAGGTATGTACAATGTAAAGTAAAATGAAAATATACACTGTAGCTTGTTACAGCGACAAGGTTTTCTTGGACATTAAAATGCATTTTATCATCATGTGGAAAAGGAATAATGCCTCAGCTCAATTTCATTCAGACATACTGCAACTATAAGATTCATAGACTTCCCAGACATGAGAAGTACTTATAATTACTAAAAATAGAAAATAAAAAATAAACTGGTCTTGGCTTTTAAATAAAACTAACAAAAATATAGTAAATTAATTTCATTTTCATTAAAACAAGAAAAAAAAAACATTTTCTGTGGCAATATCCCTTTGTTATTTGAACTTGTGATTAGCTCATCTTCTCAAACAGTGCCTGTAGAATTGAAGCGCGGCGACTCACGCCTTCCGCATGTTCACCGCCACTAGATTCGCTCTAGACCTCTTGCTGTAACCGATACAGATTATTTTTGCATGTTTGTCAACAATACTGAAATAAAATACACTTGCAATCACAACTGTTTCGTCAACCTCTGTTAAATATAAAATATTTTCCTTGTCACTTGTATTTTTTTTTTTTTTTTCTCAAAAACCTGAAATAAAACATGACCTTGGGGGTGGAATGTTTTGTTAAAACTTCAATAACTGGTCACAGATGACCAGGAAGAACTAATTTTTGTTGTAGATTTCAATTTTAAGGTGAGGGAGAAAAGTAATGACGCGGACATGCACTGTACAAGAAACTGCAAAAATTCCAAATATCATCTTTATCAAAACATGCTGAGTTACTGTAAGGTGTGCCCAAGCCATGTTGCAGAAAATCCTTTTCAACATGCTTGTTAAACAAATCAAATCCAAAATAAAATACATACTGAAACAATACAGAACTGTAAAATAATCAACAGTCCTAAAATCTGGACAATATCAGGGGACTGAACAATGGTAGCATGAATAGTACAATGGTAAGTACCCTGGGACAAGGAAGAAAAAGAGAAACATGTACAATTTGCACATAATGTTTATCTTTATAAGGCCTGAGCCTTTTACAATGAAATAAATAATTTACATGTATTTTCATTATCACTTGTCACATAAACATTTTCTGTTAAATAACTCCAAAAGTTTCCTTTAAGTTTCCCTTATCTGCATTGTCTGCAAAACACAGACTCATGAATGGTCTAAAGAATGATAAACAATGTCTTTTTCTTTTTTTTTTTTTAATCACGATGTTGCATTCACTCCCCTTGAAAACCATGCACTAGTGAAATTTATTTTTAAAAATAATATAAATTGTTGAAAATGGCTGATCTGTTTTATTTATTTTTCTTCATCTTTTTTTTGCAAGTTGCAGCCTCAAGAAAATAATTTTCTTTTTTTTTTTTTATTCAGCTAAATTTGTGTCCATGCAAATGAACTAAAAAGGAAAAAAATACTTTTCTCATTTAATTTTCATACAATATATCAACAGAGAAAGAATGATGGTAGATTGTACATCTTTTTCATGGGGTTTTGATCATTTCTGCGTCGTGAAGTGCTGATGGAAGTCACTTCGCTATTGTCTCTGATTAAACTTTAATCTTTCTGCTGATTTTCCCAGTGTGGGTTGATTCAGTACATAAACCTATGCAGGATGTGGGGCGTTTTACTTGGATTTTTTTTGGGGGAGTGTGGATACAAGCTAGGACACACCTCACCCAAAGTGATGGTCTCCAAAACTCCATCTACACAGCTAGGTCTGTTGGCATGGCGTGACCAAGCATCTGGTTAGAAAAACTGTCACCCCCTTCAGATACAAGTACGTAGACATTTAAAGAAAAAAAAACAAAAAAAAAACAAAACAAAAAAACAAATGAAAACAAAAAAAAAAAAAATTAAAGCAAAAACATTTATTTTTCATTCGAAAAGGGCTTCTGTAGAACTCATTTAGCGGTTCCCAGTACTGACCCCCATGGCTTTGAATTGGATGAAAACCTGGAACTGACAGATTCCTCGTGCTAAGGAGTTCATTCCAGCTTCCTCCAAACAACAACAACACCACCTGGCAGTCCCGGCTGCCAAGGCGCTTGCAACACCCTTCGCCACGTGCACAATGTGCGCAACGTTTTTGCTCAAAACACAGGATCACTTTTTTTGCACCCCTAGAAACAGGCTCAGAAGACACAACATCAAGCATGCAGTGTAACCGGGGGGCGTGACCTGTAATCGCAACACTGGCTGCTACAACAACGCTATCAGTCCATGCGCTGCTATGACCGAGAGAAACTGTCCAGTGAGGATTGGGAAGCTCTTCTTGTCAGTGGGGCCAGAGTAGGGTCCACCAATGAGGAAGGAGGAAAGAGCTTGAACCAGCCAATCACCATGTTGGACAGGTCCAGCTCGTCTAACAGTATCTGAACTGCTCCCATGAATGATTTATGGTCCATTCGTCCATAGTCGCCCCAGACGATGACCTGAAACAACAGGAAGTATGGAACTGTTACAGGGGTCGTACACACTTTTCAAGGTAAATACAAGTGGTTTTAAGGGTCTTTTTCACCTCATCACCGGGGTAAACATACATATATACAGGAAGACCGTATTTTCCGGACTATAAGTTGCAATTTTTTTCAGTTTGTCCGGGGGTGAGGCTTATACTCTGGAGCGACTTTTGTGTGAAATTATCAATGTATTATTATATCATTTCACATGTTACATTTCACATTTTCACAGGACTATTACTGAGTATTTGAGTATTTGGTATTTTTGCTTAGGGCTGAAGTTTATGAACTACAAAAAAAAAAAAAAAAAAAAAAGTTAAAAACAAACTACCGTATTTTCCAGACTATAAGTCGCAGTTTTTTTCATAGTTTGTTCAGGGGTGCGGCTTATACTCTGGAGCGACTTACATGTGAAATTACAAACATATTATTATATAATTTCACGTTATATTTCACATATTCACAGGACTATTACTGAGTATTTGGTATTTAACATGGAAAATTAGACTTAGCACAAAAAATAATAAAGTATATTAACCAGTGAGTACTTTTTTGTTTTATTACAATAATGTACATTGAGTTATGCTATAAACATCAAAAATTATGTTTCATTACAGCAAAAAGTTTAGAAGTTAAAGGAGAACACAAAGTTTTGTCCAAAAAAGGGAAACCACTTGGTGTTTTTGGGCACATTCCCACCCAGACAAAGATTAAGATAAAAATAAAAAAATAAAAAATGTAGTCGACCTGAGAAAACCCACTAATTACCTGTTTTGACATAAAGTTTTATTTTTCAAAATGTATCACCACTGTATGTAGCTTTAGCTTAGCATCTAACTAGGCAGAGTTAATATTAAAAATTAAAAAAATAAATAAATGAATCACATCACAGAATTATGAATGTAAACACTTTCAAAACTAAAATTAAAACACTTTTCCGACCTTGAAAATTCAACATTAAAATTCAATCATTTTCAAGGATTTCAGGCACTTCTATGAACGCTGCTCTTAGCAAAGATCCTAGCAGGTCTCTCATAGCCTTTTTTTAAAAATATATTTTATTTATAGACTTTTTTTACACTTTGAAGAGCAAACATAAGACACATAACGTCCTGTTTTTTAACGTTCTTACCTGTAAAACCTTCCCTCCTGGACTCTCCTCAAACGGCAGTTGCTGCTGGTAAAGAGGATCCAAGGTTTTTCTTGCTACTTTTGTTTTCTTTTTGGCTATGCAGACTCCGTTTTCCAAAAGATAGACCTTAACATATGGTGCTGTGGCGGCAAGAGAAGGAGAGCAGAGGTTACAGTCTGGACCGGTTTCTGCTGGAGAGGCTTATTTGTCTGTTGACAGCTCAAATCACCTGGCAGTGCCTTGGAACCTGGTTTTCCCACAAGGCCACGGGCTCTGATGACCTCCACCTCCAGCGCTCCTTTCTTCTCCACCATGCCAATCTGGATGTCACCTAAGAAACAAGACAACATTTAAGCTCACTGCTGACACTACAGAAGACACACTGTAGTTAGTGTCTGTTAAGTGGCAACCAGGCGTGTGTGTATTTTAACATGTTTTTTTTGGGGGGGTTTTTTTTGCACATTTTAACCTCCTGACACCCAGCAATACATTATTGTCCACAGTAGGAGACAAAAGTTTCATGGTTTTACTTTAAAAATGCAGTCCACTGCAAAGGACATTCCATAAAAAATCTAAATAAACAAATAAAAACAATTACATAGTTACATTATGCAGTTGTTTAATGCACAAAAGATAAAACTTTCACTTTGCTGGGGGTCAGGGGGATATGACAGTTAAATGGTTAGATAAGTTAAGTTAAGATACTACTTTATTTATTCATCCCACCATGGGGAAATCACAATGTTAACAGCAGCAATTACACAAAAAAAGAGCAGAAAAATACATATAGTGAAACTTGAAATATAAAGAGAAAAAAAGAAAAATCTGATGATAATAATAATAATAATGTGAGGTTTAAACATTATTTAGATGTGCACAATATAGTTGCACATGGTGTGATACTGGGGTGGGGTATTGTGAACTATTCTATAATTTATAATTCTATAATTCTATAATCTGATGCTTATGGGAAGGAATGACTTGCTGTTGTTGTAGTAGAGGGGGGGGTGACCTCCATGAAAAGGCCAGGGCTGACCATGTGAGTAACATTAATGTACTGGGGTTAAACTAAGCACCCACAATGCATTTCAGTGTCTGTCTGTTTTCCTCACCCATTGGTGGAGTGGCCAACGTCTGTCGACCGACCAGCTGGGCGGGGCCAAGGCCGTCTAAGAAGTCACTGAACTGAGCGTCTGAGGAGAGCCTCACACCAGGGAAGATGAGACTGGAAGAGAAGGAGATAACCTCAGTTAGTCCGAACAAGGACTGGGCTGAACTCCTTCTGTCCGGTGGGAGTCGCGGCCTCCTTACTTTCCCTCGGAGCTGTAGCTGTTCATGCTGCCGTCGGTGGACTCCCGGCTGGCCTGCCGAGTCATCCTGCTCCTCATCTCCACCGCCAAGCCCGTCTCTGTGCTCCTCTGGATAGTGCTGCGCAACTTCTTACCTCCTGCTTCTGCACATTGACAAACACACGCGCCAGAAGGAGAGAGAGAGAGAGAGAGAGGGAGGGAGAAGAGGCGATAACGAGCGTCAATAATGTGGTAATGAATCGGTTTCACATCACATTGGATGACTATGGACCAACCCGGTCACAAAAAACATTCCACAGGAAGAACACGACAAAAGAGAGGACGCAGATTCACTTCCACGCCGAGGTCTTTACCTTATAGTAAATATAAAGCTCTGAGTGCAAGGTCACTAATTCAACTTCTTGAATAGAACAAGATGTACAAACTCCATAATGTCTGTGCATCCGTCTGCCTGTAAACACCCAGCGTCTGCACACACAACCCCCCCCCACCACCACCACCTCCCCCAAACACTGCTGCCTGATCTAAGGCGACAGATGACTCCCCCGTTTGCCCTGCTGCTGCTCATCTCCACACAGCGCCGTACATGACCACGTGGTAACGCCTGTGGCAGATGTACACACGCCACACACACCTGCATAAACAGTACAGTACGGATGCTCTGTTCGTACAGTATGCACACATAAAAGGTCAGCTGTATGTCCCATTCACACACACCCCCCACAATGAGCATTTTAATCATACATTTCAGTTCATATGTAGCTGTTAAATGCCATTAAAAGGGTCTGGTAACGCAAGAAACGGTCTAAAATCATGTGTAAGTGCATGTGAAAACTCAATATCACATGCACTGTGTTACTGTAATAAAGAAGTAATCATCCCGGCACCTTTAATAGCTGCAGAAGTGCCGTTTTTCTTATCTGTAATGAATGCTGAAAGAGGGCATCTTGTAATTTCCCAGAGGTCAAACAATCCAAACAAAGCCAGACAAAAGCAATAACTGAGTGATCGTCTGCGATTCTCTCCAGGGTGAAAACAGCTGACAAACTGCTACCTATTCACACGTTCTTATGTAATGTTTCAACCCATCATTTCTGCATCTGAATGGATGAATCACGTCTTGACGAGGCCCTGCTAATCCAGCCTGTCTTAACTCGACCTCCATCCTTCTCCACAGAGCTGATCCTGTATCCTATCGCAGACCTGAAACCTTCCGGCCTTGAAATCTGAGTTATTCAGCCGGCCCCCGCCTCCTCTTCCTGCACTTCATGCACAACAATAGGAGAAAGAGCCGCTGAGGTCGGCTGTGACGTCTGCCGTGAACCTGAGCTCACACAGACATTCACATCCTATCAATGAATAGTAAAATCTCAAGGAGCTGTTGTGCTTCTTGACATAATGTTGTTAAGAGGAGTTTTTGTGCTCACAGTCTGATTATCTAATATTATATAATATTTAATATTTATGAGACATACTGAGCCATAGTGCACTGCAATTCAGATACAAACGTAACCATAAACACCACTATGTACACAAGTTCAATATGAACTGATTCTAATGTGGATTTTAGTATAGAATAGAACAAGATAGAATAGAATAGAGGAAGATAAAATTGAATACAACAAGATAGAACAGAAAAGAATAGAAGATAGAATAGAATAAAATAAAACAGAACAGAAGAAGATAGAATAGAATAAAATAGAATAGAACAAGATAGAATAAAATAGGATAGAATAGACTTAATTGTAGCAACAGTGCACAACTAATAACAAGAAAGTACATACATATATTTAAAAGTATATATAAAATAGTGTGCAATACAAATACGTGCAAATCAGAGATATATTGTATAATAAGGTAACATTAATATATATAAGTAATCTGAAACTGAGCAAATATAACAATGTAAACAGGAGCATGTCTCAGGAGTACCTATTGTGTGTTAACAGTAAAGGATGTTTCCAAGATGAAGGCATTATTAACACTGGTTTATGAGTCAAAACTCCGAATGTTAAGAAGATGACGATGACAAAGTGGTGGAAAAGGTAGAGTTCAGACGCTAACAATGAAAGTGTGAGTAGAAGTGAAGTGTGAAGTTGTAGTCTAAAAAACCCCCCAGTGGTGCTCAGGAAAACCCATGTCGTATTATCTAACGTGAGAACAAAGGAGCATCTGAGGAGACAAGTTTAAAGACATAGGACGGATAAGAACTGTCCCCTTCTGACTCGACAGAAGGAAGAATGTGACATCTGTTAAGACTAGCATGAGTAGCATCCAGACTGGACTCTTTAACCCCCGTCAGCAGCATCATCAGGAGGAGAGCGTCACGTCGGAGCCAGTATCTCACACATCTGAAGCAGCTTTTTAATCACACTCACACTTTCTAATTCAAACCACCCTACCGCCGTCCTCATTAAACTAATGACTTTTCCAGTTCTCCTCACAATCAATACTTGTGCATCTTCCTCCTCATGCTAAACCCCATCCGTCCGCTTGCTCAGCCCCCACGGTCGTCTTACCTCCGTCCTCCTCATCGAAGGAGTTCATGCAGGGGAAATACACGGCCAGCGCTTCGAACGATGCCGACAGGCTCATCTTGCTCTGGGAGCGTTGGATTCGCATCCCAGCAGCCGGAGCAGAGGTATCATGCCCCTGCCGTCCCATGGTTCACCGGTGCCCGTCCTTTTTCAGTGCAATGAATCGAACCTCTAAGAAGCCTATCTGATCTAGGGGTGGGGGGGGTTCAGAGTTTAAGGTTCAGCCCAAATATGTGAGCTTTCAGACGAATCCCTCAGATGCCTTCGACTCTGCCGCTGCTGTTTTGATTCAGTCTGTCCCTATGTGATGTGCAGGCTGCATCTCAGAGCCTCGCACCGCTGCTGCTTCACTATCTGAGTCTTGTGCCGTCTGAGTCTGACGGCACATACTGCACCTCTTCTTCAGGAGGGGGGAGGGGAGAAAGCTGCATCATGCTGGACCAATCAGAGGGCTGGGTTGCTCAGGCGCACCTCGGCTGGCTCTGCGGGTGAACAAGCTCTACCCAGAGATACTGAACCCCCCCCTCCTCCTCCTCCTCTTCTCCTCCTCCCCATCCTTTTCTCAACAATTTTACTTTGGTTTTACCTTTTCTTTTATCATTTGTTTTCTCTCTCCCCCCCCCTCCTCCCTGTGCTGTTTTGTGCCTTTTGTGCCACTCATCACTTTTCTTGTTCCCCTTTTCCCTCCATCCCTGCCATCACTGTTCCTCCCTCTCTCCTCTTTATCTACAGAAAACAAGCTGTCATTAGATCCTCCAGCGGTTCCTGCACCTGTGACGGGGTTCAGCCACATGGTGGTCATTCAAAGTTCACGTGCCGAACTCAGCGACTTTATTATTCTCTCCTCTTTTTTTGTGTTTTCATAATTGCCGCGGATGACAAATTGGCTTCATTTTGCTCGTGCTCTTGTGGTCTTTTGTCAAACATACATACAGTATGTTTTACAGAAAATCAGTTTCACGTAATCAATCACAGATTTTCATCACAAAGTCACGTGTAGTTTAAATAGACTGGAGCAGAAAGACATAGCAATGGACAAAGTCTTCAGAGGTGGTCCGTGAAATACTGATAAATCTTCTCCTGTCATCATGTGTGAGGGTCAACACTTAAAACACTGTATGGCTTTAAAATAAACTCAAACTAGCTCCCGCTGGGGGAACTGTCGCCACTGCAGCTTTGGGGGGAAATATCTGCTGCTTTGACACGGTGCCAAAGAACCAAGATACTTGTACTCTCAGTATCTATCTGGCAGAATAGGCACAGGACAATTACAAATCTCTGCACTATCATAAATATAGCGAACTCCCTGTAGTGTTAACACCGAGGCAGAAGTTACTCTCTTAGAGACTCTGCAACCTACTTCTATGAAGGAAGGACATCACACACTGTGTCCATTTGCATGTTTCTTCTAGGTCAGCATAAAAAAAAAATCACGTTTACAGCTGAGTGGAAATTGAACGCTAAAATATAACCAATTGGGTCAGTTTCAGAGGCTCCTTGAGGAGCGTTTCTTAATGAAAGACGAAGATGAAGGTCATTAAACCGCAGTAAAATCAACCCACAATGGAAGCACGTATAATGGAACACTGTATCTTCACTACAGTGTTTACGGGTTCTACTCAAATGAAGGGGAAGGGATCAGTTAGACCAGTGTTTCTCAGACTGACGGGTGGGCGAAGGCTTACCAGGGGGGCATAGGGTCACTCCAGGGTGTTATTTTCTTCTTCGGGTTAGAACATGTAGCAGGTGGAACTAATGTTGGAGCACCCTGGACTCTATATTCTGTTTAGATGGGGTGGTGAGACGACCAGGAGGGTTTACGCCCCCCCTCCTGTCTGACATCTTTTTCGGGAACACACGTCGAGGACTATGACGACGGCACATACACTTTGTCGCACACCTGGGATGTGGTCCTGGAAAAGATGTCAGACAGTAGGGGGGCGTAAACCCTCTTGGCTGTCTCACCACCCCATCTAAACAGCCTATAAGACACGTCACAGCAACATCATGTGACACTTAAGGCTACAGGAAGTAGCTGAAACTAGCCAAGCAGGTAAATAAACAACTGCCCCTGTCTGATAAACCAACGATCTGCAATGTTTAATGCCGTGTCGATGTGTTATAGTTCGCATTTCTGTGGTTTATAGTAGATAGATGTGAAAGGATGACCAACGCCCGTGGAACAGAGACAGTTACAAATGCTGACAGCACGGGGAATACTGTCGGAAACAAAGTTGTCACATCTGTTTATAGCGCCACGGATGACTGCTGATGATGGTACAGGTCTGAGAGGGTTGTCCCATTTCCTTTACCCTTAAAGCTCCATTTCAAGGGGTAGTACCTAGTGCATGGGGTAGGGGTAAGGGGTAAAGGGGAGGGGCCAATGGGGTGGATTGGTCACAAAATGAGCTGATGCAACTAATGAATTCATAAAAATGAGTAAAAAGTTAAATTTTTTTGAGTGAAAACTTCAGAATCTCACACCCTTTCATTGTACTCCTCATACTGGGCTTGTTTTTTGCCTGGAAAACTACAACAATTTTAGAATTATACCAATTTGAAAGCATAATTTTGTACATATTACTTATAATGACTATTGCTGCTGAGATGTGAGTAATTAAGTGCTTTAATGAAAGTGAATAATTCAAATTATGCACCAAAATATAGAATTAACCCCCCCAAAAAAGACAAAGATATGGTTATTATCCTTTCTTTGTCTAAGTCAGAAGTAATATGTCATCGTACACGTGCGCACAGTGGATATTATCTGCTCAGACAACACATCTGGCACGTGTGTTTACATCTCTATAGCAGTTTGTTCGTCCCCGTCCACCCACTTCAAAATAACAGGAGGAAACTGAGACTTGTACACCCACTGAACCTGACAAGGCGCCTGAAGAAGAAAAAAATAAGGTTAATTACAGAGTTGCAAGTTTGTTCAATACAGAACATTCAGCGTGTGGATGATATTAGAACATTATCAACAACATAAGGCTTTGTTATTTAAAATTAACACATCTGAGAAGTTTAATAAAAAATAACTTATTGGAGTTATATAGCGCCGTTCGTTTGTATAAACTCCACGAATCCACTAATCATTAACTTCACAAGTAGGCGGTGGTAAACTACATCTGTAACCACAGCTGTTCTGGGACTGTCAATCCATGCCAATGGCCTCTCTGACCACCACCAAACATCAAATCACATGTTATTTATAGAGCGGCAAATCATAACAAAAGACAGATTGGGGGCATGGCTCGAGGAAGGCATTATGAGGAGCACAGTGGAAGGAAACAAATCCTTTTTAACTCATTTTTATGAATTAATTACATGCCTGACTTTTTAGACTTAGACTTTATTTGTCATTACATATTTGACATAAAAAATGAAATTTCGATGCGGTTGGCTCAGCAGGCAGCAGCAAATAATACAAAGAGCCACAATATATACAAGATAATATATACAAGATTGAATAAATATGCATATAAAAAACAACTATGTATGTATGCTGATAAAAAGCTGATTCTCAATTTTTATTGTTTTTTGCTTGAATTAAGCACAAAAATTTGCCAATGGAACAAATGAAAATAATTTTATTAAGAGTTTAAGATCTATTGTCTAAAAATAAGTTCTTATATCTGACTTAAAAATTCCTCTTTAGGTGATTCTGTCTATTATTATTATTATTTTTATTTATTTATTTATTTGGACTGGATAGTTTAGTGGTTTACACCGCTGACTTTGATGTGGAAGGTTGCCAGTTCAAATCCCAGGCGGGCCCTTGGGCAAGGCCTTTTACGCTATACATGCAAGTTGTAAGTCGCTTTGGATAAAAGCATCAGCCAAATGTAATTTTTTTGGTGAATTTCTCCACTGTGAGATTAATAAAGTATCTTATCTTTTATGTGATGAGAGATTTTGACCAGAAATGAGAAAAAAAAAACCCAAACACTTGGTAAGATTTGGATTTTTTACAGTGTATGTGTGTCTGTTTCTAGAGGTGAGCACATAAGTCTTAATGTATTTTGTAGAATTCGATCTTGTAATGTCCATTTTTGGACGCATTACTGGTAACGCTGAACATTAAAGCACTAACGGGACACTTCTCTGCTTTCACTCCAGACTCACCAGCTGCCATTGACTGGAAATGTGAAGCGTCTCAGATTCTAAAAATTCGAGGAATGTTTTCAGTTCTACTACAATAACAAAGGAGCGTAATATCCCAGAAGTCATTATGTTAGATCCACCCTACCTCACCCCCCCCCCCCCCAGCCACAAGGGATCACAGACAGAAGCCCTCAGAAGAGCGTGATTGATGAAGCAGACGTCAGAGACCGACTCTGGTTCTGCAGACTGTAAACAGCAGCTAATGGAGGGCTCTAACCCTGGTACCCGCATGCACAGACCAGGGCAAGTCACACACATGAACACTTATACGTGCACGGAACAATATAAGCACAAACGGAGTCAAACATGCTGCCTTTTCCCTCCGTTTACATTCCCTGCTGCCTGCTTTGATGCAAACCAGCACCGCCGTCTGGAAGTACGGCTTCCACTTTGGGTCTTAACACCAGGAATATTGTGTGCGTGTGCTTCATCCTCAAAATACACCATGAGATCATTTTGGGTGAAGAGTTTAATCGCTATTAACTAAGAATGAAGTCTATATCTTCAGATCTTTCTTTAAAAATAAGAGAAAAAAGAAAAAATTCAAGCAAAAAGTACCGTGCAGTCGTCTTATTCCACCTTTATTTTAGACCATAATGGGTGAATATGGCCCCTGAACTAAAATGAGTTTGACCCCCCCTGGGTTAAAAACTAAATATGAACACTTTGGTTTATAGGAGTCGACTAAGAAATGCATGCGTGGTCATTAGAACTTTGCTAAAGCAACAAACCTAACGTTGAACCAGGACAGTACTAGTACAGTACTATAGATAATCCAACCACGCTTAATACTTAATATGTATTTTTCTATATAAAGGAGCTTTCACACGCTCATCTGAGCATTTACCACGTCCAAACCTTCACTTCACACTTTTATGGAAATGGTTCACACCTTCCTCTGAAGGTGTGAAGAAAAGGAGTCATATTTGGAACATGGAATGGATGAAGTGTTGTTGTTTTCTGTCCTGTCTGGCTGCCTCCCTCTGCTAAGTTGTGCAAACACTGAGGATATAACAGATGGAGAGGACAAAAAGAAAGGCGGTTCAAGTGCTTTGAAGTCTTGTAATGTGACCCACACCACTACAGCCACACAGAAACATGGGGAATCGCAATATTACTATCATACCATGTAATATGATGTAGAACACAGGTGTCAAATATGCAGCTGGGGGGGGGGGGGGGCAGCAAATCCAGCCCGCCAATCTGTGGGATGAATCTATGAAATGCAAAAATCATACTGAAAACATTAACCCATAAAGGCCCAAACATTCACCAGTGAAAAAAGTCTACTGATCTAAACTGTTTACCTGTTGATCCATTAATCTTATCAATCCATGTAAATAATTGCTGTGAGATGCAGTTTGTAGAAATATATACGGACCTGTTCCAACCTTCTGTTTGTTTCTAACGTCCACACATATGCATTTGATTCTGTATAATGATCCAGTCTGATATATGTGAAGTTTGTACAGCAGGGAGGGGGGGAAAAATGGTAAAAACAGCTTCTATAAACTAAAGTGATCATATTTAGTCACTTCCCTTTGTTTCGAACATGTCTTTAACCTTTTTGTTCAGACAAAATGAGATTCGTGGCATTCATTTTCTGTAAAAAGTCCATTTTTCTTCTGTTTTTCTCTCTTTCTGACATAATAACCCTCAACTTTAATCTGAGTTTATATGATAGGTCTATAGTTTATATATATATATATATATAGGTCTTTCCTTCCTGCAGCTGTAAGGCTCCACAACAGAAACGGCTCCAAAAATCCTGTGCAATAATCACTGCAATAAAACATGCAATAAACCCGTGGCATGATCAGCATGTGCACAGCTGTAAATATTGTATATAGGTTGTTTTGATTTATGTTTATCTTCATCTTGCTCTCGTGTGCTCTTGTACTTCACTGCTGTAAACCTGGAATTTACCCCCGTGGGACTAATAAAGGAATATCCTATCCTATCCTATCTGCATGATTAATAAATTAGAAAAATCCTTCATTTTCACTAAAAACACACTAAATACAGAGAATAATATCATACTACATGGTGATAAGTGATTTAAGAAAGGTTCAATAGAGAGAAAAATGCATTTGGGAACTGTTATAAATGTAGCGCTGGGTCTTTATGGGTTAATGATCAATAATGTCACAATCACTTTAATCCAGATTCCACTAACATAAACATACAGACCAATTAGATGTCAAGTGGGTTATACCAGTAAAATATTATAAGAACCTATAAATAATGACAACTGCAAATTTTCTTTTTGATGTGGAAAAGGAACATTTTATAAACACGTTTTAACTGAACAAATATGAACAACCTGAAATGGTTGTTTTGAATATTGGTACAATTACATCTCTTAAGACATAACTGTAATTGTACCAATATTCTGCCTGTTATTAAATATTTTGTGTCTTCGTAGATCCACTGTGATGTGTAAGTTCTACTGCACATGTGTAAATGATAAACTGAGGCAGAATATTCTTAAAATTGCGATTGGAGTCAGCCTGAGCGCCCGTTAACTTCCTTCCACAGTTATTTTAACCCTTTAACGTTCTGCTCGATCATATGGTAGAGCACATATTGACTCACTATATCTGACTGAAAAACATGTTTTACTTAATTACACCTGTTTCAGCTCCATCTCTACCACTTGCTGAGGTATGTTATAATAAAAAGGTCCACTGGATGTCGCTGTGTTTGGAAATAGCATGCAGAGGAAGTTAGCCTCCTGCATAGAAATATCTTTTATTTCAGTTAAATGCATAAAAATCTATGCAAATTCTTGAAACTGCACATTTACCATGAAGTGACATCTCAACCGTTTGGTAGAGCTCTGCATTTCAAAAACTATGGGGTCTGTTCATAAAATTATTTTTGATTGTTGTTATTAGGGAACCCAAGGAAATAAAAAAACATGTGAAGGAAATTTTTTTCATTGCTTTTTTCTTGGTGAGGACTTTAAAGGGTTAAGTAGCTTGGGTTTGACATCTAACCTGGCAGTCATTAAAAGTAAATGCATAAAAATCAGTTAAAATTCCAGGCACTTAAATTCTTTTACCACTTCCCCTGAACGTCATCAGCTCGATTTGCATAAATTACTCTGAACTTTCGGGTGTAGTGGAAACCAGGCACTCTTTTACCTACAAATAATAATAAAGTTCCTGGCCTTTTGGCGGAAAAGGGCCTGATGTAATATGTACAAACTGCTCTTATGTGAAAAATGCACAACACTCGTCACCACAGTGTGATCGTTTCTCATACTGAAAGAGGAAATCGTCTTGTTTTTAAAACCATCTTTATGCGTATCTCAGTCATCACATTTGCAGTACATGACTAAACCGACCACAGAGGATGCCTCATCGAGCGGTGCTGTCAGCGTCTACAGACAAAATAATCTGAAAAGAGGAAGTCTGTATTTTTAGCAGCAGTTACAATTCTAATAATGCGGGGTGGAAGTTCAGATTTAGACGCACAGAAGGAAAGAATGGACTGTATTCAAATGTGGGCTGCAGCTCCTGCTCTGTCCAAGGCAAATCACGAGTGTGGCCAAATTTCAGGCCACAGCGGAGGAGACATATGGCTGAGTGAGGAGCAAAAAAAAAACAAAAAAAAACAAAACACTGAGCAGCTGGTGGAAGGGTTGTAGAAGATGAACCATCAGCTTTTAAGATAAACTTGTGGAGCTGCAGATAAATAAAACTGTTAGAGCCACTTTAGCTTTTAGAGTAACTCAGCAATACATGTCTTAACCCTTTAAGCCCCAAAGTTGCAACATTAGTAAAAGTATAATATAATACCATCAATATAATTGAATGAACCTGACTGTAGGACCAAATGTTGTTAGCACCTCCCACCAATAGAAGACACGTTCCTCAAAACAACAACAACATAACATGATTACAGTTGAATAAAACACAGTGTCAACAACAAGGGAGGCTGTATAATGTTCCGTGAATTAACACAGTCTGTAATTTTAGCTCAAAGATGACGAAATTACACCGTAGGAAACCAGATCACACTTTACTGCTTGTGTAAAATAAAGTAAAAGTGGAATAAAGAACGAAACTGTAGGAATGTAAAGTGAAAATACATGAAAAAATTCAGAGAATGGTTACAGACTAAAACCTACTCCATCTTACTGAATCATTATAAACTGCTGATCTAGTGTTTTCAGGCTCCAGACCAGGTGTACATAAATGCACAGAGACCCCCCCTCTAATACAAGCAGACCCTTTTTTACATACCATACAGTGTAAACAGGTGCATCCTAAAATGTGCAGATGATATATGGTGTTTATGAGTTCTTGAATTCAGTGGAAAACATGAATGAGATATGTGCACCACGGTTTTCATTTGCAGCTACGACAAAAGTAAACAGAACCTGAAGCAATAACTGTAACTGTTCATCTGCGCGGACTTCATTACATCTGTGGGCGGCAAATGTTGAACTATTATCGGGAGTTTTTTTCTGCACATTAGTCACAAATTATCGCCGGCATTGCTGACCTCTGGGAAACACTGTTAATATCTTTAAGGTTGAAGAATGTGAGACGTTTAAGTCATTGCAGCTCCTCCCACAAACCATCTACACATACATTATATAGACGAAAGGATTGGGACATGTTTTATCAGGCGTTTCTCCTCAAACATGGGTCTGAGATATAAAACAATAATGATAAATGTCATAATATAGTTTTATATCGGGATAAATATCAGTGCACTGTATTGATTACTGATGTTTAAAATGTTAATTACTTCCAAAATGCCTCAGAGATAGTTTTTAATTAATTTCTCTCCACGTTGATTTTGTTGTTTTGATACATGACTATGATTTTAAATGTTCTACCTCTACATTTCTAAAATATTTTGCAATTAATAACTTTCTGCCACAGCTAACTATCTACTTTCTTCACTTCTCACTGAGGAAGAAAAATATCCTGTTGAACTTTAAGGAAATATTGACGTTTATGAACAAGTAGCGCGCTGACCCATTGGGTTCCACACGTTCTAGATGTGGTAGTTTTTATGCTGTTGTGTATTCACGCTAAATGTCTAGTCATGTCTAGCAGTCACCACCGAAGCATTCTGGGCATAGCAACGTGATTGTAAGGTTATTGTATCATAAAATTACAAATATCTCCCAAAATATTGATCCTATTATCTTGCTGTTTTCACTAGTCTGTTCCTTGATCAAAAATACATACTGTATTTTCCGGAGTATAAGTCGCACCAGCCATAAAACACATAATAAAGGAAAAAAAAAAAAAAACATATATAAGTCGCACTGGAGTATAAGTCGCATTTTTTGGGGGTAAATGTCAGGGGTAAAAATCAATGTTGAGATAAATTAAGTAAAGACCATCTCTGAGGCACTTTGGAAGCAAAGATAACAATTTCAACCAAACCAACCAATTCAATGATATTTATCCCATAAAATAAAACTATACTCTGACATTTGTCATTATTGGTTTATATCCCAGACCCCTGATAGATAGTGTATTATATCGTGTATTTAGGCCTCTGCAGAGCCGTGGCTGATCACCAGCCTTGAGTCTTCTCCGGAACTGTTGTAATAGAGACGAAGCGTGAGGAAGAGGACGAAGGAAATGAGAGAAAGACTGACGTACAACTTTATTTGTCTCCAGAGGGACGACTGATTGTTCCGCAGCAGTAATAATCACCAACACAGAATCAATCACGCACCGCAATGCAATATAATAAACACAATAAAGGAACAGCTGAAGGTATCGTCTTTGGAAATGTTGGCCGAGGACGTTTGGGCGGTGGAACCTATTTATCTATATCTCTTGGGCTTCAGCAGTGAAAGTTGTGAATTTATGAAAGAGTGTTTATATCTGCTGGTTTGGGTTCATGGGTATTTTTAGAAGGAACTTGAAAGTCTGAAACTGTGAGGACAGGAGTGGGGGGGGGGGGGTAATCAGAAAGGAAACATAGTGCTTTTCTTCAACAACTCAATCGTTTATTAAAGTTCAGGAATTACTTCTGGCCAAGAAAACATATTTTCATAGTCATTGTGATCACTATAAACTGCCTGGAATGCAATAAATAATTAAAATGATAGTGTTAGCATAATTAGCATGATTGTCTGAGTCATATTTTTTTCAAGTCATTGGAAAAGATGCTAAATTTAGCAGGAGCATTAGGAGTAAAGTTACGCAATTATTAAAATATGATGTAAATAAATGACTATACGGCTAATGATGGGATCTAAACAGGGAATGTGTTTGCGTGCAGAGTAATGTATTTTAGAACATATTCTGAATAATTGGTGGGGATTTTTAAAATGTCAAAAAATTATTTTAAAAAGAAGTATATTTCTCAATTGTTTGAATGAACTTGGTCGCCTTTTCGCCAAGGAATGTCTGAAATTGATTCTGGCTGTTGGTTTTGGTGAAAAAGCTTCTAGAAATTTGGACATAGATAACTCTGGGTTTGATCTGTCAAGGTCACTCAAGGTCAAAGGTCATGTTGATCTATGTGACTTCCTACCAATTACCAATGTAACTATATCAAAGTCTTCAACTGTTTTCAAGTTATCGCACCTTCGAATATGTCCCATTATAAACCAATGGGGATTTTCAAAATCCATGGGAAAAAAAATTGTAAAAAATTGAAAAATCAATATTTCCCTATTCTTTCAAAAAACTTGGTAGACCTTCTCCCAAAGATATTCCACAAGAAGTTTCAAGTGATTTTGACAAACAGTTTCAGGGAAGAAGATTCTTGGAAAATTGTTTCTGAAAAATGGGCGGACACAGGACAATAAATGTGTATAAAATTGTTACTTACAAGGTTATTACATTAATACTTTACTAGCCCCGCCCCCTTAAGATCAAGTTAGGTTGTATTGGGCTCCTTTGTGATTAAAAAGGTACAATCTGAGAATTAAACGACTCAAACTGATGAACATAGCTGTTGATGAATTCATCAAGTCTACAAGGAGTTGTTTACAAATTTGCTAAACTAGTATGTAAGTTCCTTTCGGCTCTTCCCTTCAGGGGTCGCCACAGCGAATCACCTTTGCATGTTGATTTGGCACGGGTTTTTACGTTGGATGCCCTTCCTGACACAACTGGACATGGGACCGGCACAACGAGGCTTGCGCCCCCTTGTGGCTACATTGAGATGTATGGCATAAAGAACCTTTCCCAAGGGTCTACCAGGGTCTTGAACCAGAAATCTTCCGCTTCAAAGTCAGTGGCGTTAACCACTAAGCTACCCAGTTGCTACAAATTTGCTAAACTAAACAGAGAGAAAAAAAGCAGCTAATGATTGGGTGGTATAAATGAAAGGATGAAGGAAAGGATAAGTGTATGTAAAGTAAAGCGGTCGGTTGCCGGTGTCCCTCAGCCTCAGTCGTACCTGTGCTGCTGTGTTCCTTTCATGCATCATCCTCGGAACAGCACGTCTGCAGCGGCCCCCGAGGAGATTAATTAGCAGCTCCAGCTCGCCGAGGAGCTGCTGAGATAGGCACCCAACTCAACGCACAAGATAAATTACCTTGGCTGAAAGCTCAAAGTTCAGCTTTTTTACCACATACTAACACTCCGTCTGAGGCCTTCGCAGGTCCAAAACTACGTCAGTATGTGGTGTAGGTGAGAGAGGAGTCAGAGAAGGAGGGGGCGGCGTGTGCATTGTTCTTTCTGCTATATATGCGCAGCTATTCTGAGCATCCACTGACTTAAATGTCACATATAGTCCCCAAGTTATTGGAGCACGCTGCGCTCTTTAGTTTAGACTCAAACATACGGTCCATGGGACAAAACCAGAACATCCAAAGTTCCAATCTGGTCTGTGTTTTATTGTTTAATTTTTTTTTTTTTTATTTACAACACAACCATTTAGAACATAGTGTGTTGTCGTCCTGTATATTTACCATTTTTCCATTGATTTTCACATATTCCTTGCTGTAGTCTTTCAAAACAAATAAAATCAAATCAAATATTTATCTTCACGTGGTATGTCGTTTTTTTTTTGTTAAATGACCCAAATATAGCACAAAAATAACCTTGGTAGTTCCTTTCTGTGGGATGAATTTTCAAAGTCTAAATATTACACTTAAGACATTAATGATCAAGGGTGCCGAACTTGTAACTTGAACAAGTGGTTCCAGACAAAACAAGCCCCGCCCCTCGCACATATTACAGCTTATTTTGGAATTGATTCAGCTGATGTCACTATATCAATTGCCTCTCTCTCTCTCTCTCTCTCTCTATATATATATATATATATATATATACGTAAGCGCCAAGGTGGAAGTAAATTGAAACAAAATTGATGTTTTTGTAGACATTTGAAATTTTGCCCATTATAAGTAAATGGGAGGGGGAAAAAAAGATTTTAAAAATTGACTTACTGTTCCCAAAATGCAATGACATCTATTCTGGGTCACTGGCAATCTATAAACCAAATTTGGTCTGAATTTAACCAATCATTTTGCTGCTACAAGCATTTGAAATTGTTCCCATTA